>CM052439.1:1549116-1650572 GCA_028533085.1 Varecia variegata
GCCCTGCAGGCCGGCGCAGCCCTGTCCCCTGGCCCTGTCCCCTGCGCTCCCGCCCGTGCGCCTCGGCCCACCAGCACCAGCGCTGCTCACTGGAAGAGCGTCAAGTTCGCAGGGGGGACAGTGTCCAGGAAGGCCGGTGTCCCGCGGAGCAGCCGGAACCCCGCTGCCGGCCGTGGTTCAACTCTGGGCCTTGAGCAACTCGCCAGGTTGGGCCAAGCCCTGGCTCTGCACTCCTGGCATGTGACTGGGCCACGTCCCACGTAGCCGAGCCTCAGTCTCCTCTGTAGAACGGAGAACCACAGCTGTGCCCAGCCGCTGTGCCCAGCCGCTGTGCTGGTGAAGGACATTATGCCCGAAACCAAAGCAGAACCTCAAAAACCGCAGCCGTCACGTTCCTATCGACGCTTCTCAATACACACAAAACTGGGGCAATTTCAATTCAATTAGAAATCAGCTCAAAATCAAAGCAAATATCTGGTAACATGTGCTCAGGCCCCGGACAGTCCTAACTAGCTAAGTGGCCTCAGCCTGGCCTTGCGGCCCCCCAGCAGCAGACCCGGGAGCGGAGCCCGTCCCCCGGCCCCAGTGGCCTTTCTGCCTCTTTGCAGGTAGCTGATGTGCCATCGGCTCTGGCCAATCCCCCCACACCTGCCCCCGAGGATGTGCGGTGTCAGCCCTGATCCAACCCAGCAGCTCCTCCCCAACTAACAGGAGAAGAACTGACCCACGTTGAGCAGGACAACCGTCCCCTCTGGGCCCAGGACCCCGTATTCCGTGAATAAACTAAGCAGCGGAGGGACTGACCCAGGGCAGGGACTGCAGAGCCAGGGGTGCCCTGCCCAGGACAAGGCAGGGCAAGTGCCGGGGACACACAGCTCCCAGGGCCCCGGTGTGAACAGACGCGGCCACACAGCCAGTGTGTCCCTTGCGCTCCCCCACCACAGCAGCCAGGGCTGTGACATGCTGTCATTCCGTCCTCATGGTAACCACGGGAGGCAGGAAGGATTAGCACCACGTTGCAGACGCGAGACAGAGCTAGGAAAGGTTCCGGACCTCACCCGAGGTCTCACCGTGGGGAATTCTCTGTTCAAACCCGGCTCCATCTGGCTTAAAAGTTACATTCTCACCCACGACGACATGCTCATCATTTGTAAGTCAGTTCAACGAAGCATGTGCCCGGCTGCGCGCACAGAGCTTGGGGCAGCGAAGATGGGGTGGGCGCCTGGGGGTGGCTGGGCCCCGCCTCCCGTCGGAGATCACTGAGGAGCCCCGGCTGCCCGTTCGGCCGACGCTCAGCGTCTTGGATTTCGCCGTGGAAAGGCGCCTCGGACCCCAGCAGGAAAGGCCGGGCCAGAGCCGGCCAGAATCAGTTCCACACGGGCCCCTACGGTTCCTCCGGGGGAGGCTGGAAACGTCTGCCTAACACACTGTCCCCAGGTGCCCGTGGGGGTGCAGAGGCCCCACAAGAATCCTCCTAAACACGGATTTCCAACCCACCTGGAGCTCTTGTGATCCAGGGGGTGGTTTCTGATGGATTCACAGAGGTAAGTTTACTCCACTGAGCAGTAACATCGCGTGCTTCCCCGTGACATAGCAAGGGCTTTTTTTTAATTTTTTCAATTAAAAAATAAGGAGCATAAAAAAGTAAGATGCTGTTTAAAGTAAAATATGGAACAGATTAAAAATTATCAAATGCCAAGCAACTTTGGCCTGTCCCCTGATTGGACCTGACATAATGTAAAAAGAAAGAGAGCCCAGACTCTGTGGGAGAAACAATTATTTTTAGGGCACAGGAGCGGAATACGGATTCCATTCCAACAGTGTTTCCCAAACTGGAGACTTCAGGAAAGAAATCGATGCCCACCATGGTGCTATGGACAAATGCATGCCGGCTCTGATGCAGCTGATAAACCTCGTTTAGCCCAGAGTTACACACTCCGTGCGGGACTTCTCAGAGCCTTTAACGTGCTCGTCAGCACAGCAAAGCTCCAGGAGAACAGAAAATAACGTTTTCCATTTATTTGGCCGTGAGTGGTACTGACAGTGGCAGGAAGCCATCTGTGGATGCATCCAGAAGACTGTTCATCAGAACCAAGTTTAGGAAACTGTGTTGTACTGATGCCAGTTCCAGAGGGTGCAAAGCAAAGCAGCCTCCCAGATTCAGTGGGCACGTTCTTCCCAAATTTGCTAGAAGATGCCAAGACCTAGTCTGGAGCTAGACCTGCAGTTTCCCAGGAGAGAACAGCCCTGATCAGCTTTGAAAGCCCTGACTTCCTGCTGCACTCACATGAATGTCTGCGTTGCATCTATTTGGAGCTAATAAATTATAATTCCCTCGCTTGCCCCCAGCAACTGACAAGGGCGCTTGGCACTGGCTTAATGAACAGCCCAGGCTTCCACCTTCACCCCCGTCACTCAGCACTGCCTGCTCTGGCCACAGGTCTGCGGGTCAGGTATGGCCCCCTCTGCCGCTCCTCCGGGCTCCTGCCCGCACCTGCCAGGGGCCACCAGGTGGACACGGAGTCTGGCTGTGGTTACAGTGCCAGGCTACCTGGCCTTTCCACTAATGTTATTAAGGGCCATAGACTGGGATATTTTTTTCTTTCAAAATATTTTCAATTAAAAATAATAAAAATATTAAAGACCACCCTGCCATTAATTACCTGTGTGGCCACTGATGAGCACTTAAATTCTCTGGCTCCCAAACATCAATTTCTGTAATCCCTTAATTAAAATACACATACATACCCAGATACAGCTGGCTACATCGCTGTTATTTAACAACGTCCAAACGGCTTTCCCACTGCCGTGGGCTCCCTGTCATCACCTGAGCCCTCTCACTGCCAGCTGGTGAGATAATCCCAGGCACCCTTTTTCCACATTAGGAACATTTTCAGTGGTTTCTAGAAAGAGCTGCCTCAGGATTTCTACGGCGTGGACTGTGTCACACGCATGTAAACACCCAGCACAACACGGGTCACGTGGTACGGAGTGCATGTTAGGGAAGACCTGGTGGGAAGTTTCTGGAAGGAATGTTTCCTTTATCACACACCTGCCGCCCCGGACCTGGCTGCTCCTCACAGATCTGCTGGGGCCAAGGCAAGGCTTGTCCCCAGGGTCCCAGGGAAGAGCACGAGAGCAGGAAGCCCAGGACGTGAGCTCTGGTAGGGGAAGGGGAGAGAACACAGCCCTGCCGTGGACTTGTCCTATCCTCGGTCAAACCGGGTGATCCTCTGGCTTCCCGAGTGTCAATCCCCGCCTCTGTAAACGGGTGAGGACTCTGCCCGGGGTGGCAGGGCAGGCGAGAGCGAGGGGAAGGGACATGTGAGTGTTTTGGTCCTCACTCCTCCCTGTAGGTCATTCTGCACCTAAATTACGGGGCGGCCGAGATGATGGGAAACCTCCACGGAGAGCCACATTCTACAGGTCCAGAGAACAGACGATGAAAGTTCACTGACAGGGTGAATACACAGTGGACAATGGCTAATATGTGACAGTAAAACTCTGACCCATAACCTCTACGGCGACCAGCTCGGACCGGGCAGGCACTGGTCAGGGACGGGCAGCTTCCCTCAGTCGTGCTCCCGCTCCCAACTCGGATCATCCGGAAGAAGCCAAATACGTCCCCAGCCACAGAGGCTGCCTCTTGCAGGGGCCCTCCCGGCGTCCCCACCGGAGCCTCCCTCTGCCCCCAGCCTGATGCCAGGACCCGGCTGCCCCCGTGCTGGGCTGGGGCAGCTCTGAGTGCTCGCGCTGGCTGTCCCCATGTGGGTGGTCGCTTGTTTCCACATTATCAAGCACCTGTTCTGCACTCCCTGCCTGTCAGCACCAGGTCAGTCTCTCAAAAACAGCTTCAAAGGTGTGCTCGACTCAAGGTGCCCCCGTCACGGAGGACCTGGCCCAGGCCCAGCTCCTCGACAGAGGTTCCTGCACAGCGTTCCAGCAGCCCGACCTGCCACGCCTGCGCCAGTACCCAGGTGCTGCCTCACCTGCCCACACTGTCCCCGGTACCCAGGTGCTGCCTACCTGCTCCTGCCGGCTCACGGTTTTCGGTGCTTCCCTGCTTGACCTTCAGTGTCTGGTCATGAAGCAGCCAGCAATGGCCTCACTGCCCACCAGGCGGCACAGAGTGTGCTGTGGTCCCCTTGAAACATCGGTACCTGCCCTACCGGCTCCAATCCAGCTACACCTGGATGACGCAGGTGACTCACTGCAGTCTTCCACGTGGGTACGCGAATGGTTCGCACACGCCATGGCATGGATTCATCTCACCCTCGACTACAGCTAAGAGTTCCATCCATTGACACTAATGTTTTTGAATCCACTTACATTTCTCCCGAGCTCTCGACCGGACAAAGGAAACCTCCTTCCCAGAGCTCTGAAGTCCCGCATGGCTTCCCCTGTCTGTTCCACTCACAGCTGCGGAGGTCGCTCTAAAATCCAGCGTGACCTCGCTTCTTAAACGCCCGCGAGTCTAAGGGGGAGACAAATGTCAGTCCGCTGACCTCACAAACGTGAACCCCCAGCCTATCACGGTGCCCACGAGGGAGAAGGGCCTGTCCAGCACCTCGGCAAAATCTGTGCAAAGTGGCAGTGCAGCCAAAGGCGGGCTGCGTGGTGGCTGAGCAGGTGGGGGGTGGAGGTGGAATGTTCCAGGCTCGGGAGACAACAGGCTGGAGGGGGCTGTGCAGGGGACAGGGGAAGCCTGGGAGGGGATGTCACCAGCAAACGTGAGCCCAGGGAAGCTGAGAGAGCTGTGACCACACCAGACAAGTGACTGAGACCAACATAATTTTCATGGATAGAGTGTCACAACAGAATGTCACAAGGAAATATTTGAGCCACCAGAAAAATAACAATTGTCAACTTGTATAAACCTAACCAAAACAGCTTCAAAATAGGAAACAAAATCTGGCAAATCCACTATCATTTTGGGAGTATCACAACAATTAATAGACCAAGCCAAAAAAGTTTTTAGTAGAAACATAGGAACATAACTAACAAAGCTTGATTTAATGGCCATACGTAGAAGTTGGCCTGCAGAATTAAAGAAAACACTTATTCTAAAGTAAGTGCACGTTGAACTTTTACCAAAAGAAGAAAGTTACAGGGCCTCTTCTGCCCACACACTCGTAAAATACACTTGGACTTACTAAGGGGAAAAAACCCTGGACACATCAGGGACACTAAGAGCAACTGAAAACCATGAGTCTCACCCTGGGAGCAGTTTTGGGCTACAAAGCAAGCTCCGACCACCTTCAAAGGAGATTAGTAGGCAGGCCACGTTACTGAAACACAGTGGAATTGAGTGAGAGACAGACATGTTCTCTAAAGCGCATACATTCAGAAAATTAAAAAAAAAAAAACTAATGTCAAAGCATAAATCATATTGCAAACAGAAGTACTTAGCACTAAACAATAACAAAAATACCATAGGCTGGCATGCAGCTTACAGAAACGACACACTGAAAGTTAATGAATTAGGTGTCTGGCTCCTTAGATTTGTTCAATAGAATCATCTTAAGGAAAATAAATATCATATACAAAAGTAAAAAGAAGGTAAATATAATAGAAGGACAAATAAAAACAGAGTTGTAAAATAAACATAAACATCTAGCTAGATGAAAGAGAAAACAAAAATAATGGCATTGAAAAAAGGAACTTAATTATGGATACAGCAATGATTAAATACAATCGCTATTAACAGCTTTGAGCAATTTATGTCATTTTAGTTATGAAATGTTTCTTATTATTCTCTGAAAAATAATAATTTTTCTATTAGTAAATTTTATCTGCTTTTATTGTATAAGGTATAACCTTGATATTAAAATTCAGACAAGGGCAATGTGAGAAATAAAAATTAGAGGCCACAGTGTCTGCATTTATGAATATAGTACAAGAATTTATACAAAATACCAGCAATACCTTTTCAGCAAAGGCAGTGATGCTTAAACAGGGTAATACGTCAAGACTAGGTGTGTCTACTGTAAGTACAGATGGTCCCGCCTTAGCACGGTTTGACTCAGAATTCTCCGACTGCTCGGCGGGGCAAAAGCGATGCACACGCAGAAGCATGCTCCGAGCTCTGAGCACCCACACAACCGTTCTAGTTTTCACCTTCAGGGCAACGTTCAGGAAGTTACGTGAGATGCACAAACTATTGTACAACAGGCTTCGTGGTAGGTGATTCTGCCCAACCGCAGGCTAATGGAGGTGTTCTGCGCACCATGTTGGGAATGAAACCACCGCTGTGGGACTGTGAGTGGCCGTCCCCACCCTCAGCACTCAAGCCCCCACGCCCCACCCCGGCCCTGGCACTGGCGGTGCATGTCTGGGTCTGGGTCCAGGAGCTCTGCTGTGAGGGTTCTAGGGTCTGGTGAGGCCAGGAAAGGCCTCCTGAGCCGTCAATGCCTCCCTGGTGTTCAGATCAGAAAAACTCTCACCGCCAGGTCAGAGCCAGGAAGTGTGGGTCAGGGAGCCCAAGTGGTCCCTGACTGTCTCTGTGGTCGCCCGTGGGCTCTGGTTCTGAGACGAGGGCTGTGCTGATCCGAAAGCGTTTCTCAGTCCTTCCCCGGTGAAGCTGCAGTTCATGGAAACTCCTCCCCGGCGTGGGGCCGTCAGCGACTCTTGGTCTCCTGTGACTGTGTTGCTGTGTAGGTGGAAGAGACCTTGAGCCACCCTCTCTGACATCAGTGAACCAAGAACCTGAACAGCCCTCCGTGGCCCTGGTCTGGTGGTTCCCAGCCTTGGCCACGTCAGAATCACTGAGAGAACATGTTCAAGCCCCTCTGCGGGAACCACCCCGAGCCCCTGAGTAACTGAGCTGGAGCGGGCGCCACCCTGGGGGGGTGCACCCAGGGTTCCCTCCAAAGACTCCAGCCCGCAGAGAGGAGTCGAAGAAAGTAAGGCAGGGGGTATAGCGTGGCCATGGGGGATCATGGTCAGTAAGAAACGCTGTGAGCAGGGCTATACAATTGTGTAAACGTCAAAGCAATTGTTATTAAAAGGTACAAATATAGTAAATAGTGATTTAAGAACAACCTGTTTCTAAATCCAAAGCCACAGAAACAGGACCAGTACGGGGTAAAAGCAAAGCCTGCGGAGTGTGTGGTCCCGCAGGGATCGGAGGTGGGGGCAACGGGGACCCTCCGAGCGCCACGGCAGTGAGGGCCCTGCTTCCAACAGAAATCGGGAACCCAGAGAAGCAAAACACCAACATGGAGATGAGCCAAACAGGGCAGTGCACATGTGAGGTAGTATTGCATGCTGCCTTAAAGATCGTGTTCCAGAAGAAAACTTAATGACACAGAATATGCATGCGTATTGGGAGTTGTTTTCACTGGGAATTAATTTAGATTTAATTTAGTACCTAAATAATGTAAGTCTTTATACAGTCAATGAAAAACAAAAAATACAAAACCGTATTACAGTAAACTTTCATTCTCACACATTAAACTCTATATTATAATGCGTAGACATGAAAAACTTCAAGAAAGAAACAACAAAGTTAGTGGTGGTTCAAGAGACTATGGGTAGATTCTATTTTCTCCTTTTTGTTAACTGTATTTTCAAATTTCTTCAATAAAGATGTATTCTATCATAGGGAAATATGTTATTTTTAAAATGAGATTACAAAAAAATGCATATGGCATAATTTGTGACTATATAAATAAATTATAAATACATTTATAAAAATATAACCAGATGGCAGAGAGAGGACCAAACATATCATATATGATTATAACTGATGAAAGTTAGAATGCAAAATAAAGATATGATGGCCATGAATATTTCTGTGCCACAGAATATAACATTAAAATATTTAAAATGTAGGCCGGGCGCGGTGGCTCACGCCTGTAATCCTAGCACTCTGGGAGGCCGAGGCGGGTGGATCGCTCAAGATCAGGAGTTCGAGACCAGCCTGAGCAAGAGCGAGACCCCGTCTCTACTAAAAATAGAAAGAAATTATCTGGCCAACTAAAAATATAGAAAAAAAAAAAATTAGCCGGGCATGGTGGCTCATGCCTGTAGTCCCAGCTACTCGGGAGGCTGAGGCAGGAGGATTGCTTAAGCCCAGGAGTGTGAGGTTGCTGTGAGCTAGGCTGACGCCACGGCACTCACTCTAGCCCGGGCAACAAAGCGAGACTCTGTCTCAAAAAATAAAAAATAAAAAAAAAAAAATATTTAAAATGTAAACTCTTCATAACATAAGGAGAAAGTGACAAAAACATAATTGTAGTGGACGACACTAATGCACATCCTACAAGTCAAACAAATACACACCACTGGGATTTACCAAGTGGATATAAAAGCTATGGAAGAGATTCTGAAACATAAACAAACGTTACCACAGCCTCACACTACCGTCCTTAGAAAACAGACTCTCAGTGCTGAAGGTTCTCTAAAAAAACAAATTGTCAGCATTGGTTCTGTAAAAGGGAAATGACCTGGAAGATTTGGAGGCTTAATAAATACACTATTATTTCCTTCCTGAGTTCAGAGCCAATAAAAAACATAAGACCCGGAAGGCAGGCAGGTGCCGAGCGCGGCAGCCACACGGCGCAGCCAACTGCGGGCCAGAGGGCTACCTAACACCCCCCACCCGCCATCCACAGCTAGCCCCTGGGCACCCGGCTGAGGGTGCTGTCACCCGGATTGTCACCTCGCCCTCACCAGGAGGAGAGAGGGAAGGAGAAAGAACAGACCCCCAGTGCTGGAGCCCAGCAATAGATTAGCAGAGAAATGGACAGCACTGTGCCCTGATCACCCCCAGTTAATCCCGCCTCCTCCGCGGGGACCACGAGCAAGAGGAAGGCAGGGAGAACACCCGGAGCCCCGTGAAAGGGGGCTGTCCCCTCCCAGGCAGTTTGCACAGAAAAAGGACGAGGAAAGAAGTTGAGAGAGCAAAAAAAGTCTGCCTCCAAAAAAGGTACCTCGTGAAGATGGCATCACTGGCAGATTATTTTAAGCTTTCAGCTAACACAGGACTACTGTGCTAAATGGAATCTTTCAGAGCACAGTAAAAAAATTAATAATGAAATAAATGGAAATATTTACAATTCATTTTAGAACCAAACATAATCATTTCTCCAGATTTCTCTTACGAATATACACACCAAATTCCTCTACAGAACAGTAGGGAAGGAGGGCTGCGGTCCAGGGAGAGAAGTGCACTGTCACCGAGAAGAGATCGTCCCAGGAATGCGATGTAAGAAATCTGTGAACATGAGTCATGCCAACTGGTAAAAGGATAAAAACTGTATGATCATCTCAACAGATGCCAAAAAGGCTGTTGCTAGGACTCCATGTGCACTATCTATTTTCTGCGTGTACACACCCCCTGCCGGATCGGGGCTGCTGAAAAACAGGGAGCACCGCATCTTCCTCCCGGTTCCACGGATGCTGACTGTGAGGTCTGCCTGGCCACCCTGGGGAGGGGACAAGCACAGCCAGGGAGAGCTGGCGTGGGGAGGGTACGGGTCGTATGGCTCAGACGGGGGCCTTGGGGTCCAGGCCACCTTGCTGAGGCCACAGAGGCAGGGCTGCCGGACAGAGTGCAGGACCCCAGCTAGAGCCGAGTCTCAGATAAACAACAAACAGTTATTGTTTACTATAAGGACGTCCCAAATACTGCATGGGACACACTTACACTAAAAAATTATTCATCATTTATCTGAAATTCAAATGTAACCAAGTGTCCTGTGTTTGTATTTGCTAAGTCTGGCAGCCAAAGTGGCCAAGCTAGAGCTGTGGCTCCCATGTGGGGTGGCCCCAGAGAGCAGCCAAGAACTTTCGAATACCCAATAAGGCAAAAGGGACGGTGTCCGTCTGTGCACCCAGCGCACGGGTATTGACGACTAATATGAGCAGGCAGCGGCCACAGCCAATGGGCAGATTGCAGGCGGAGGCAGGTTAATTTCTATTAGGTCAACAATTTCCAGTCTTTCTTCTTTTATGATATTGCATTTAAGGCTATAAATTATGCTCTAAGTATTACTTTGATGGCATTCCACAAGTCTGGATATGTGATGTTTTCATTATCATTCAGCTCTTAACACGTTTTTATTTCTGTCATAATTTCCTCTTGGCGTCATGACTTATTTATAAATGTGCTTTAAAGCACCCACAGGTGTGGCTTAATTCAACTTACTGACGTCTAACCTTACCTGGAGGAGAGAGAACGTGGCCTGCACGATCCCAGATTTTCAGTATTTTGGGATCTTATTTTATTGCCTTATTTATGGGATCATTATAACTGTTCCATGTGTGTTTTCCTTAATTTTTAGGTGCAACAGTCTATGTGTCATTAGGTCTAAGTTCTTAACTTGTATTTTTAAAATCCTGTACTTATTTGTCCCACTGTGAGGGTCAACTCACAAACCTCTCTCCTTGTCACCCTCTCAAATCTCGCTTTATGCATTTTGAGGCCACATACATAGGAGTTTATAAGTTTATAAATTGCTCCTGGTGAATTCTTTATTTACCATTTTATAATGATCCTTTGTCATTATTAATCCTTTTTTAGGATTAATTAGTAGTAATTAAGTCTACTTGTGTGTTAATGGAGTTAATAACCTTTCTTGTCATCAATATTCGCCTGGGATATCTATTTCCCTACCTTTGCTCTCCACCTTTCTGTTTTCAGTGTGGACTTACTAAGAGCATAAGGTCATTGTTTTTCTCTGTTTTTATCCAGCAAACTCAATACACTTACAGTTCTGGTGTCATAACCTATTTGGAGTTGCTCCTACCGTCTTTTTCTGTGCTTCCCCTCCTGGCTTCCATAGCAGGGCAGCAAACTAGAGCCATGGGCCACACTCAGCTCACTGCCCGTTTTTGTAAACGAAGCTTAACTGCAGCACAGCCTGGCCCGTCTGTTCAAGTCTCCCGGATGGCGGCTTCTGCAGGGCAGTAGCAGAGCTGTGCGGTTACCATAGCGACCACACGCGCACTAAGCCCAACACACTCATTATCTGGCCCTTTACAGAAAATGTTCGCCGAGCCTTGTTCTATAGGATTAGAGTGTCTCTTTTCACTTTTCCTTTACTGTTTTGGAAGTTACAAATTCTACTTTTACTCCCTTAAGTAGTCATGAGTAAAATTTTAATGTGTACTTGGCATGACAAAATCTAAAGTTAACCCACTTGTTTTCACATGATCATTCAAGAATTTCAGAGCTGTTGGGTTATTCTTCTCCCACTTTCCATGTCCCTGGGATGCCTGGACTTGCATGTTCCTTAGTCCAGTATTTCAGGCTCCACATGTCTTCATACATCTGAAATGTCATTACTATGCGTTGTCTACATTGTCCATCTTGCTCAGGGTTGCCCGTACGTTCACTTACTTGCTCACCGTTCTGGTTTCAGCTTACTTCTTTCTGGTTTCAACTTTCTCCCTAATAAAGTACATTCCTGGAGATTCTTTTGGTGAGAAGCTTTTAGTGATGAGCTCCCTAAGTCTTTGTTTTGCTCCTGTCTCCCTAATACTTGTTTGACTATTTACTATTTACTGGCCGTGCAGACAGGCTGGACGTGCAGCTCTTCAAAGGAGGGGGACGACTCTTGTGCAGCAATTTCTATTTTCTCTCAACACTTTGAAGACTTAATTTCACACTCTGGTTATCACTGAGAGGTGACAGCCAAATTAATTGGCATTCTTTTATGCGTCATCTTTTATTTCTGGCTGCTGTTAAGGTATTGTCTTTATCTCAGGTATTCTTACTAGCTTACTGTGAGATATACATACATGTGTGTGTGTAAATTTTTTTTATCTACCCTTCTTAGGACTACTTTTGCCCTAAATCAGAGAAGTCAAGACTGTCCTCAATTCTGGAAACTCTCAGTCATCGTCTCCTCCATGTCGACTCACTGTCCTCTCTGTTCTCCATCTGTAGCTCCCATTGTGCTCGCACTGGACCTTCTCGCCCTGTCCCCGCATCCATTGCCTTTGCTTCCGCATTTTTCATCTCTTTATTGCCATGTGCTCAGAGTGGTCCTCCCCTCTATTAATTCTCTGTTTAGTTGTGTCTAATTTGCTTTTCAATATAACCATTAAAGGTTAAAACCATAAATGCTTAGGTTAAAGGTCAAAGTTAAATCTCTATATACTTTTTATGCCTAGAAGCTTCCTTTTGCTCTTTTCAAATCTTCCTTGTCTTTTGTTTTCCTTTGGAGGTAGCTTGCTCTTTTGTCACTTTTAAAAAAATTTTCCATTGTCTTTAATCCTAACTATTTGATAAGCTTTAGTCGATAACATTGTTACCTGAAGCTCTTAGAAGTGTAATCCGGTGGGGCACGGTGGCTCACGCCTGTAATCCTAGCCCTCTGGGAGGCCGAGGCGGGTGGATCGCTCGAGGTCAGGAGTTCGAGACCAGCCTGAGGAAGAGCAAGACCCCATCTCTACTAAAAATAGAAAGAAATTATATGGACAGCTAAAAATATATATAGAAAAATTAGCCGGGCAGGGTGGCACATGCCTGTAGTCCCAGCTACTTGGGAGGCTGAGGCAGTAGGATCGCTTAAGCCCAGGAGTTTGAGGTTGCTGTGAGCTAGGCTGACGCCACGGCACTCACTCTAGCCCAGGCAACAAAGCGAGACTCTGTTTCAAAAAAAAAAAAAAAAAGAAGTGTAATCCTACTGTTTTTATATCCTGAACTTACCCAGAGTTTATTTTTCTCCTTGAATTGGCACTTCCGGATTTTGAGCTCATCTCCATCGGAGTTTATCTGTAGGAATTCTCTGTGTGCATCCACTGAGGTTTTGTGCTTTCTCCTGCCAGGGGCTTCAGAGGAATTACCAGTCAGGGTTAATTTTATCTTAATCTCTCAGACTGGGGGGGCAGTCCGTACCTCTCAGTGGAAATCCAAACCCCAAATGCACCTGAAGACAGCAGCTGGTTACAGACTCTCACAGGCAGCCATCTCTTCCTACTTAGAACCAGGCCTGGCGGACAGGCCAGTGTCCCCGTGCCGAGGGAGGCCTGTCTTCCCCGTCCGCCTTTTCACTGAGGCGCAGCTCTTCAAAGCAGTTGGACGGCTCTGGCGCAGGAATCTCGGTTCTAACGTCCAGCCTCTCTCGAGCTTCATCTCCTGTCTCTGCATGACCAGGAAAATCCAAAAGTGCGTCAGTTAAAAAGATGCACAAAGTGACCTCGACGCCCACCGTCGCCTCTCAGCCTGCCCAGCACGGCCCTCCCGTTTCCCGTTTCCATTTCCTCCTTGGTGTGAGCTGTTGTACGGGATTCCCCTCATCTTTTCCTGAGTACCGTGTGTTACACTTGTGAGATCTCAGCCAACATTCCTAGGCACTTTGTGCCAAGATGTTGTTCAGGGAAGCTGGCTCATCCAGTTGCTGAAAACAGAGGTTTAACACACACATGAACACTAAACCGTTTCAAACAGTGCGAAGCCAGTGCCAAGTCCAGAGTGACCCGTCCCTGGTTTGCTCACGAGCAGGTGCCACGCAGGAAGAGGCCTCCTGTCCTGGAAGAAACCTTTCCTGGCCCGTCCTGGTCCTGCCCATGGCCATGCCACTGAGATCTGTCTATCATTTTAATTCCTAAAAAAGAGCTGGGGATGTGGGAGGAAGGATCTGTTTGTGCCCAGCAGACATCGTCTGAGACGCCAACAACAGCAACAAGAGGAAACAGGGCAGCTAACAAGGTCGCAGCCTGTCGCATTCTTCACGACGCTGGAAGTCGCCCTCTCTGGCATTTCCAAAGCGCCAGCACCGTCTCCTGATGCAAGGTCTCTCCAGTACCTTGGTCATGATAAGCATTTTTAAATCTGCCAGTATTTTGTGGTTCAAGGAGCACTTTCATGCCACTTATCTTATGAAAGTTTAGTTTCCACATCTCACAAATGAAGATGAGGCCCAGGGGATTGAGCGAGTGACCCGCCCTGGTCAGCATTTCATAGTCAGCAGGGCCAGAACGGGGCTGTTTTTAGCAGCAAATGCTGCCCGTAAATCCTGTGCGAGCAGGTGCCAGGATCTGCCCTGCGGCTGCTGTGCCATCCCAGACACTACCTGCGGGAGTGCCGGCAACACTGGCGGTCACGTTAAACAGCTCTTAAAGTCTTGCCTTGAAACGGTAGCTGTGCTAGCCAAGGACAGACCCCCAGAGGTCGGAGGGAAAGCAGAGGGGCGGAGGGGCGGGCGTTGGGAGGTGCGTGCTGGAAGGTGGGGCCTCAGAACGGGTCTCTGCGTGGTCTGGGCAGCGTGCCGCGCTCCAGGGCTGCCTGCGGCCAGCACCACCTGCTGCCAGGGCCATGGAGAGCTCATGTGACCTTTTACCTGCGTTTGCTCTCTTGGCAAGAATGATTTTCATTGTACCATAAACTAAGTATTGCCAAGTACATTTGGGGTGATGCGTTGGCTAAAATTGCTGCTCAAGGAGAAAGGCCTCAAAGCAGAGTTTCGCTCTTGGAGTCCTGGCTCCCAGCTGTGATGTCTCAGCCCACAGACAGGGTGGCCGCGGGGAAGAGCTGGCGCCAGCCGCTGCTCTCCTCACGACCTGGGCCAGGCTCCTGTGCAGAGACTGACACAGGGGGCAGCAGGAAGGAGCAGGAGGCCAGGACTGTCAGGCCACGGGCAGCGGAGACCGGCAAGCTGGAACAGGCCACAGGTCTGCCACCCGGTGCAGCAGGGACCTACATGGGCAGGTCCTTGAGGTTCCCTAGCACTGGCACCGCGGGCGCTGGCTGGTTTTCTGTGGATTGGGGCACAGTGCAGGAGCATGGGTCCAAGAACGTGTCAGGTGGGCTGGCAGCCACTGGATCCCGGCACAGGAGTGGCCTGAATGGCCCACGGGAGGTGCCGGTGCAGCCTTCCTCCACTGGGCTTCCAGCTCCCCCAGACAGGGCCAGGGTGGTGGCGGAACAGGACCTCTTACTGTGTGTGTGCAGGTTAATTCACCCGTCTGCCCGGCCTGGTGCAGTGAGCCCTGGGGTGTGACTCAGAGCAGGGCACGGTGCTGGGCGCGGGCGTAGGGGCGGGCTGGGCTCAGACTTGCGTCCACGTCCCGGGGCCTGAGCTCTGACCAGCCCTGGTCCAGCTGCAGAGGCCTCCAGCCTCCCCGCCCATCACGTGCGAGCCCGGCTCGGCAGATCTGCACACCCAAATCACGGCCACCTGCCCCCACATCTGGACCCACCAGTCAGAAAGAGTTGCGTGAGGCAGACACGGCCTGGCCCGGCACAGGGCACGCAGGAAGGAGACAGCGGGCGGGGGCACAGCGGGGGCGGGGGTGGGCGCAGACCCGGGCCAGGCCCGCTGCAGCCTGTGAGACGCTGCAGACGCAGGAGAGTCATTCAACCATCAGAGCCCCTTGCATAGGAACAAAATTCATTTTCTGGAGTTGTCAGGAGCCCACATGAAAGTGGATGTAAAGTGTCCTCGAGGTTGTACGTTTCTAAGGTAATTTCAAGACAGCCAAGCAGGATGGGGGAGGAAGGAAGCAGCAGCTCCCTCGCCCAATGGGCCACCGGGTGGACGTGGACTTCCTCTGGTGTCCCAGGGAGGCCTGGGAGATGAGGGTCAGGTGACACCAACGCTGCCCCAGGACAGGACAGGGACAGCCCAGCAGCCAGCCTGCCCTACCCACCTCCTCCTCGTGGCATCTGGCAGTGGGGGACCCTCCCGCTCCGAGGGGGTCCCCTGCAGTCTCTCCAGGAGGAAGACGCTGCTTCCCTGCGGCTGCCGAGTCACTCCCTGCAACGTCCCCAGCCAGGGAGGCTCCGCCACATTCTTGGCAGGGGCCTGTCATCCTGCATCGCTGTACATGTGGGCCCCATTTGCAGGGCACCGTGAGGGGTGGGGGTCCAGAGGGGTGGCTGTCGGGACTGGCCCTAAACACTTCCACCTGGGAATGCGGAGGGAACACCCCCCAAGGTGATGAAAGGCCCAGAGAGCAGGACGCTGCACATGCCAGGAAGAGGGGAGTGGAGGGGCCCCCGATGTGAGAAAGCAGGAGGGGTCCTCTGGGGCGGCCCAGAGACCCCCCAGCACGAGGCGGGCAGGCGACAGCAAGGACAGGAGAGCCGGGAGCAGGGCTGGCCCGAGGCATGTTGCCACCGGGTTCCCAGAGACCAGGCCAGGCCCGTGGAGGCTGACGGAGCCCCAGACCTCCAGGCTGTCATCACAGCGGCTGTCCCAACAGTGGCCGCATTCGTGGGGACAATCCGCAGCCCTGCCCCGGAGCCCTGCCCTGGAGCTGATGAGGCAGCCGGGAAGGCACCGGGACCACCGGACAAACAATCCAAGCTGCCGGTGGGTAGTCAGGCGTCAGCCAGCTCCAGTCAGCAACCATCGCCATTAGCGACTCTTCCTTTCCCGGCCTGAGGGGCTCATGTGAGGGCTGTGAACAGACCAGAGCCTGTGGCCTTACTGCTCATATTTGAAAACAAAATGCGCTAAGTTGCAGGAAGGGCAAAACCCTCCAGCTCTGGCCATGCCTAGAGCCCGCGGTCCGGCCTCACTGCTCCAGCGCCAGCCCCCCCTCCCGGGCAGCGATTCCCGGCAGACCCGCGGCAGGAGCAGCCCTGCCTCGCCGGGTGGTCGCAGACCCCTGCCTCACGCACCGCACTCGGCTCCACACCAGGGCCGGCCCCCGCGGCCCCCCAGCTGGCCGCTGCGTCCCTGTTTCTCCCGAGACAAAACGGACCATTAACCTTTTCCAGGCACTGCCCTTCCCTGTCCTCCCCAGGTCCACCCAAAGTGTTCGCTTCCGCTGCCACCTGGGTTTGACAAGCTCAGAATCACACCAGCACACAAGACAGTGTATTTTGGTGTTTGGGTTAAAAACCAAAAACAGATTTACCCATCGCCAGGCAGAATCTGAATACCCAAAGAGGGGCCCTCGTGGGAGTGACAACCCCGAATCCCGAATGCACACGTGCACCGGGGTTCCTCTGTGGTCTCGGTCATGGGCACGTTTTGGACGCGCATTTACTGTGGCCGTACCTGCTGGTCACTGTGGGTCCAGAGACACAGGGCGCACAGCCCCATCCCCAACACAGGAAAAGAGCCACATCCCGTTAGCACTGCGGCTTTCTGGGCAGAAGGCACGGTGCCTGCGTGGGGCGGGCAGGGGCCTCTGAGCCAGGACAGGGTGGGGGGCAGTGGGGGGTCAGGAATACCTTCTGGAGGGGCTCACGGCGGAGGGAGGAGGGCACTCCAGCCCGGGGAAGACCAGGAAGGAACAAGGGCACTCCAGCGGCTGTGAGCCCCTCAGCCCGCGGGGCACAGGAGAGGGGCCGTGAGACAGACGGGTGGGGTGAGGGCGGGGCGTCCCCAGGGAACAGGTGCAAGCGGAGGAACGACAGAACTTGGTGTGCGTTGTCCCAAGGTGCTCGCAGTGGCTGCGTCAGGATGGACAGGTTTGCAGTGAGGGGGTGACCCAGAGACCCGAGGAGGAGACGGCGCCACCGCGATGATGACTTGCGTGGCACCGTCCTGCATGCTCTGCAGACAGGAACTCAGAAGTGCGCATCAGCGCAGTGGGGTGGGCGCTGACAGGGCCCCAATTCACAGAGAAGCCACTTGAGACACCGAGGAGGCCCCCTGCCCGGTCTGAGGCTGCTTCAGGAGAGGAGACGAGAGGAGGCCCGGACCAGGCGGCGACGAGGCATTTGGTCCAGAAACGTTCAGGGTGCGGTGCCCGACCAGGGCGGGAGGCTGGGAGGGTTCGGGGATGACTCCCGGGTCCCCGTTTGGGGTAGCGGGGGGAGCTCAGGGCTGCAGGGAGAAGAGTCTGTGTGGAGGGGAAGGCAGGGGTTCCCCTGGCAACTGGGCCAAGTCAGAACACTGGTGGGGCGTTTGGGGGGTTGCCCACAGAGGCTGAGACGTGTAGGTCATGGACGCCGGGTGGCCCCACAGCGAGAGTGGGGGGGGGGACCTAAGATGGAGACACAGGAGACCCCACATCGACGCATCCTCCTTCCGATCGGCCCCTCGGAGCCCCAGAAGCTGCCCTAGAATCCCACCTCCCAGCCGAGGGGAGAGCGGCCGGGGAAGGTCGGGTCTTGGGGGGGGGGACGCCCCGCTGCACAGCTCCAGGCGGGCGGGAGGGGAGCGCTTGCCAGGGCGCTAGAGGGGCCAGCGCAGGGAAGAGGAAGTTTAAGAGGGCCCTAAAAATTTTTGAAGAAATTCAGAGAGGAAAGGAACCTCTTAAACACTTCCAATAAGTGATTTGCCCTTTAAAAAAAAGTTTAAAAAGGAAGAAACCTTACAAAGGGGAAAAGTGCCATGCAAGCTCTGGGCAAATGCTACAGGCAAGCGGGAGAGAGGAGGAGGGTGTGGAAGGCAAACGCAATTTATGGGTCCGAGGGGCCGCGCCAGCTTGGGAAGGTGCCGGAGCCACTTGGCACGGGGCCTGCCTGCTGACTTGAGCTTTGAAAAACAACTTCCTGTCAATAAATGTGAACAAAAGTCTGGACCCATCTTCAAAGTGATGAGTTATGCTGAAAATATGTTCCTGCAAACTGGGAATGGGCTGCTCGCAGCGCTTGGGCGTTGGGGGGATTTATAAATACCCACTCAGGTCTGCCCGGGCTGCGCCTGCCATGGGAAACCACGCCACCCCGGCGAGCGGGGACCTGGCGGCCACGGGCCACGTGTGACAGATCAGGAGGCTGAGCTCAGCCGCCCTCCGCAGCAGGCCGACCCTGGCAGGACTGACGCAGGGTGCCCGGAGAAGCCCCGTCACATCCTGGCTTGGGGGCGGGGGCTTCCCGAGCCTCTGTTCGGGGCTGAGCAAGGAGGGGACCCCTGGACCAGCTCTTCCTCTTGCATTCTGGAGGGATAAAAGGAAGGGATAGATTCTACATGTGGTTTCCATCGGCTGGGAAAAGTAAAAACATATGCCGGCGTTTCTAGCCGACTTGGTCCTTGTTACTTTAATGAGAAAGACCAAAATTGGGGACAAGAGTGGAAAGAAGCCGCGGCTCTCCGTGCCCTGGCCTCAACCGCGGTCCCGATGCAGGTTCCTCCAGCCCCACCTGGCCTTCCGCGCAGGAGGGGAGGGACGTGGGGGAGGCAGGTCTCAGCCCCAGCCGTCCTCCCCCTGTGCCGAAGGTGCCGCCCGGCAGCTCATTTGTCAGCGTTTAACCATCATCACGCCGTGAACAGCCTCCCTCGAAGCCAGAGAGCCGGCTTTGCATGCCTATAAATTAGAGCACATTAAACCGGAGTTCGCTGGGTCTTGGCCAATCAGAAGTAAAACTTCCATGGCGTTTCACAGTCCTCTGCGTTCTTCCAATTATATTAGAATATTTTCACCCTGCATGATATATGTGAATGTTTTATTAAGAACACTTGACACCTGGTTCTTTGAGCAGAAAAGAGATGCACCGCACGCTGGCGGAGGCTCGGTCACCAGGCACTTTGTCCAGTTGATGTCACGGGGAAACGGCTGGGAGTGGGTTTCTGGGTCATCGGCAGGAAGGAGTGGCCAGCGTGAGCACAAAGATGCTCCTTACTCGGGGCTGCTCACCCGCCTGCAGCTCCCGCCAGTCTGGTCCCGTTTTGGCCCTGCCCAGGCAGGCCTGTCCGAGGGACTTACTGCCAGGGTGTGTGTCCTGCCTCCAGGCAGCTGCCCGGCACAGGCGTGCCACTGGTCACCTCGAGAGCAAGGAGGACAGGGAGGGACGTGGGGCGCTCTTCACCATTCCATCCTCGCTGGGTGGAGAAGAAGGTGGTCAGGGCGAGCGGCCTGAAAACCCCACACTTCCGCCGTCACCTGCCCTTTCCCAGCCACTGCTGGGGGGCCTGCACACCCCTCTCTGGACTGCAGGTCCTCTGTCCCTAAAACGAGCGTAGCAATGAGCACCCCGAGAGCCACGACAACTGGAGTCGCAGTTGGTGACCTGCTTCGTATTCCAGAAACATCTCCAGCCTGTGCTACAACAGCCTCCCTTGAGCACCATCTCATCCCATCATTAAGGGTCTCACGGAAAGACTGAGACCCACTCACAGGACCACAGAACACGCTCCCTCCTATTCCCCTTTCTGCACACCTTACCCCCAGACTACTAAAGGCCCATTTTCCAGAGTTCCTTTTACCTGTACCTGTCTGTATGTGTTTGGCTACCAAAACAATTACAAGGTATACTAAAAGCCAAAAACATAGTTTGAAGAGACAGAGCAAGCATCAGAACCAGACTCAGATATGCCACAGATGGTGGAATTATCAGACCAAGAATTTAAAACAACTATGATTAATATGCTAAGAAAAAAAGAGAGAGGACATGAATTACTAATACAAGAAATGAAAGAGGGTATCACTACAGATCCCATGAACATTAAAAAGATAATAAGGGAATACTATGAACAAATCTATTCCCACAAATTTGATAGCCTAGATGAAATGGACCAGTTTTTTGAAACACAACCTGCCAAAACTTACCCAAGAAGGAATAGTCAATTTGAATAGGCATACGTGTATATCTATTAAATAAATTGAATCAATAATTAATAACCTTCCAAACAGAAAGTACTAAGTAGATAGAATCACTGGTGAATTCTAAAAAACATTTAAGAAAGAAATTATATCAATTCCCTACAGTCTCTTCCAGAAGATAAAATCAGAAGGAATACTTCCTAACTCATCCTAATACTTCTTAATACTTTCCAATACTTCCTAATTCGCTTTTCAAAACTCATTTTGGTATTAAGCCAGCATTGCCCTAATACCAAAACCAAACAGACATTACAAGAAAAGAAACTACAGACCAATATCTCATGAATATGATATAAAAATCCTCAACAAATATTAGCAAATTGAGTCCAACAATATATAAAAGGAATTGTACACCACGACCAAATGAAATTTATCTCAGGTTTGTAAGGCTGGTTCAATATTTGAAGATTAATTAATGTAATTCATCACATCAAGAAACTAAAGATGGAAAATCACATGGTCATATCAATAGCTGTAGAAAAGCATTTGACAAAATCCAACACTGATTCATGATAAAAACTTTCAGTAAACTAGGAGTAGAGGGAAATTTTCTCAAGTTGATTTTTAAAAATCTACAAAAAAACCTACAGCTAACATATTGAATGATTTTATATGTATGTGTAAAGTATGTATGATATAACATACTTAAAACTAGAAGCCTTCCCACTAAGATCAGAAACAAGTCAAGGATGTCCCCTCTCACTACTTGTTAGTATCAGACTAGAAGTCCTAGCTAATGCAATAAGACAAGAAATGGAAATAAAATGTATACTCATTGGGAAGGAAGAAATAAAACTTTCTTTGTTCATAGATGACTTGGTTGTCTATGTAGAAAATCCAAAAGAATTGACCAAAGAAACTCCTGGAACTAGTAAGTGATTATATCAAGGTTGCAGGATATAAAGTTAATATACAAATGTCAATCACTTTCCTATACACCAGCATGAATAAGTGGAATTTAAAATTGAAAACACAATACCATTTACATTGGCACCAAAAAATGAAATACTTAGGTGTAAATCTAACAAAATATGTATAAGATCTAAATGAGGAAAACTGTAAAACTCTAACAAAAGAAATCAAATAAGATCTAAATAAATGGAGAGATACTCCATGTTCATTGATGGGGAGATTCAACATTATCAGGATGTCAGTTTTTCTCAAGTTGATCCATAATTCAACAAAATCCCAGCAAGTTATTTTGTGAATATCAACAAACTGATCCTAAAGTTTATATGAAGAGGCAAAATACCCAGAATAGCCAATGCAATATTGAAGGAGAAGAACAAAGTCACAGGAGTGACACTACTAGACTTCAAGACTTACTATAAAGCCCCCGTAATCATGACAGTGTAGTATTGGCAAAATACTAGACAGTTTAATGGGACAGAATAGACATCGCAGTAATAACAGATCCACATCAACACAGTCACCTGGTCTTTGACAAGGGACAAAGGCAATACAATAGAACAAAGACAGTCCTTTCAGCAAACAGTGCTTAAACAACTCGACGTCCATGTGTAGAAAATTAAGCTAGAAGAGACCTTATATCCCTCACAAAAGTCAACCCAAAATCGACCTTAAACCTAAACGTAAAATGCAAAACTATGAAACTTATGGAAGACAACATAGGAGAAAACCTAGATGACCTTGGGTGTAGCAATGACTTTTTAGATACAACATGAATGACACAATCCACCTGTGAAAGAAAGTTGGTAAGCTGGACTTAATTAAAATTTTAAAATTATGCTTTACAAAAAAATACTATCAAGAGAAGAAGACTAGCCACAGACTGGGAGAAAATATTTGCAAAACAAATGTCTGATAAAGGACTATTATCTAAAATATACAAAGAACTCTTAAAACTTAACAATAAGAAAATGAGCAACCTGATTAAAAAATGGGCAAAAGTCCTAGGCAGATACCTCACCAAAGAAGATATATGGATGGCACATAAGCATATAAAAAGAGGCTCAACATCATGTGGCATCAGGGAAATGCAAATTAAAACAACGAGATACCACTGTACACCTACTAGAATGGCCCCCAATCCAAAACACTGACAGCACCAAATGCTGGCGAGGATGTGGAGCAACAGGAACTCTCATTCACTGCTGGTGGGAGTGGAAACTGCTCAGCTGCGTTAGAAGACAGTTTGGCAGTTTCTTACAAAATCAAGCATACCCTTACCACAGGGTCCAGCAGCTGGGCTCCTTGGTATTTACCCAAAGGCATTGAAAACTTATGTCCACACAAAAACCTGCTCACAGATATTTCCACCAGCTTTATTCATAACTGGCAAAACTTGGAAGCCACCCGGACGCCCTTCAGTAGGTGAATGGATTAGCAAACTGTGGTACGCCCAGACAATGCCGTATTATTCTGCACTAACAAGAAAGGAGCTACCAGGTCATGAAAAGACGTGGAGGGAATTTTAGTGCATATTACTAAGTGAAAGAAACCAGCATGAAAAGGCTACAGACTGTGACCTTCTGGAAGAGGCACAGCTATGGAAACAGTGACAAGACCGGTGGTTGCCAGGGGCTAGCGGGGAGAGAGGGATAAGCAGGTGGAGCACGGGATTTTCTGGGGCAGGGACAATGTTCCATAAGGTACTACGATGGCGGGCATGTGTCCTTGTACATTTGTCCAGGCCCATGAGTGTACAACCCCTAAAGTCAACCCCAACGTGAACCATAGACATTGCTGATAACGATGTGTCAGTGTAGGTTCATTAATTGTAACAAACACACCACTCTGGTGAGGGACTGTGATAATGAGGAGGTTGTGCTAAGTCGGGGGTGGGGCAGGGACTATATGGAATATCTCTGGACCTTCCATTCAGTTTCGCTGTGAGCCTAAAGCTAATCTAAAAAATAAAATCAATTTTAAAAATAATCAAAACAATTTATCATCCAGGGAGGGATAACCACTTTTTTATGAAAAATTTAAAATATGCAGCAAAACTGAAAGATGTTTACAGTGTGTATCAGGCTAAATACAGCCCCCACAGATATCGGATCCTTGCAAATAGCACCTTGTTTGGAAACAGGGTCCGTGCAGTGTGACTCAGTTAAGGATCAGGAGCTGGGGAGAGGGTCACCCTGGCCTACACGGGGGCCCAGCGCCCTCACGAGGGGGACAGAGAGAGATTCTGCGCGCAGGAGGAGGCGATGTGACCACAGGGCAAGGGATGCTGGCAGCCACCGAGGCCGGCAGAGGCAGGAAACGTCCTCCCCTAGGGCCGCCGTAGGGGCGTGGCCTCACCCACACGTAGATGTCAGACTTCTGGACTTGGGAACTGTGAGAGAAGCATCTTCTGCTTCCTGAAGCCATCAGGTTTGCCGCGACAGCCGTGGAAGTTCATACACAGTGGCTCCCCGGGCACCGTCCTTCCAGGTGCTGGCGCTCACATCCGCTGCCGGGCCCGTCGCCTACCTGTGCATCTGTCCACCCTGCACCCGCGCCGCGCCCTGTCTTATTTTTATGCAACTCAAAGTAAATTTCGGCTATTAGTGCACTTTTCCTCATACCTCAGCATGCTTGTCATTAACTAGAATTCTATAATTGTTTTTTCTTTTGATGTAAAAGTTATACACAATGTACAAATCTTAAGAGTAGATGTCCTGTGTTTTGACAAATATATGATCCAATCTCCTATCAGATACAGAATATCACTGTCACCCTGCCCAGCCAATTCTCTCTTGCATGCCACAAAGGCAACCATTGGTCTGATTTTTTTCTACCAGAGAATAGTTTTGGCTGCTCTCAAATGTGATAGAAATGGAACAGGAACATACTCTTATGTGAAAGTCTCCTTTCATTCTGCATAATTTTCCATGTTGTAAGTGTCAACAGTCCGTCCCTTTTCTGTCGCGAGCACCGTCGTGTGGTCACCCCACCGCCTGCTCAGAGCCCTGCTGACTCTCACCTGGGCGGGTTCCAGTCTGGGGTGTGATGCGCAGAGCAGCTCTGGTCATTTCTGTACACGTGTTTTGTGAGCACATGCTTTTCTCTCTTTGGATCAGTACTTACAAGGGGATCGTTAAGTCACACGGTAAGAAACCGCCAGGACTTTTCCCAAGTGATCGTCCCACACGCCCAGAGCATGTCCTGGGTCTTTTGCATGTTAGTCCTTCTGTAAGCATACACTGCAGTAGAAAGAGCCACAGTGAACATTTTTATACACAATGAGACTTTTCTAATGCGACTAAATATTTTTCTAGGCATGATTTAATTGGCCACATGTTACCAGTGGCATGAACGTACTGCAGTGCATTTTGTCACTTCCTGTTCAAGCACTTGGTCTTTAAAAGGTAAGTGTTGCTGCCTCCCAGCTCCAACCACTGGCCCAATCTTGCCTGTCCCCTGAGGCTGCAATCCAGTGAGGGACACACACGTGTCTGCAGGTAATTATAGGACAGTGCAATATGTCGAGGCCTTGGGAAGCCCTCAGAGGAGAAACCTCACTCTGGAGGGACCAGAAAAGGTTTCTGGAAGTGACCACCACGCTAAGTCCCCGAGGATGAGCACCTCGGCAGGGCAAGGTGGCCGTGTGGGGAGGAGGAGCATGATGGGGTGGACAAGGCCCTGTCGGGTCGATGTCAGGGGACGAGGAGATAGAGGGGCCGGGAACGGTCCTCCCCAGCCGTGCTGTCCTGTGGACCAGGCCAGAGCGCTCGCAGCGCACAGCTGACTCTTCATCTTCGGCGAGTTCTTTGGGGACAGCCCCCATCCTTGTGCCGGATCTCTCTTCTCGGTGCTCTTGGCAGCGACCGGCATGGCTCGTCCCTCCTTCCACCCCACTGATGGCGTCTCTAGCCCCCGTCTGCCAGGTCCTTCCCCTGCCAGCCGGTCCTGGCGGACAGGGTGTGCGTTGGCCCCAAGCCAGCTCTGGCGGTGTGGGGACCGCACAAGGTCTCCTCGCCAACCAAGTACCCTGGGGGTGAGTGTCTCCCAGACAAGGCCCCTGTCAGTGCTCCAGCCCCTCTCAGGGCTCCCATCCTGCCTTCCCAGGGCCTCCCCGAGCCTGGGGTCAGAGGGACACCGTCCCCCAGGCAGGCTCCCAGCACGGCCTGTCCAGAGAATCCCCTTCCAACCCCCACCCACCCTTCCCCTGCTCTCCCTCTCTGGGAGTGCCTGGTCCCCTGAGGTCACAACTGGTCTTCCTGCCCCTCGCAGGCCTCCACGGTGGCCTCGCAGCTCGCTCTGGAAGATGGCACCTCAGCCAGGACCACTGTCCCTCTCCACATCCTGAGTCATTTGCTTTTCCTCCGAACCGTCTCTCTCCAGCTTGCAGCGTGTTTATCAAGCTGAGGGTGGAAAAACTGCCTCACATTCACCTGCGTTCTTCCCAAATCTGCTGTTTATGCTGCAAATATGTTTATAACACTGGGGACAGAAAGTTAACCTTTTAAGACTACAAAAACCTTTTCTCAATATATCATCTCATCTGGGAAGTTTCAAGCGTTGATTTTGAAGCCCAAGTGCTAAAAATAGCCTCCTTTGTTTTCCACTGTTCTGTGGGGCCTCCCCTGCTTGAGGCGGGGACCCTGGACGACACTCAGCTGTGGGGGCTCAGGGAAGGGTCATTGGTAAAAGGCCATCGCCGGGAGGGGACAGCACCCTGCACACACGCCCCGCCCCTTCCGCTCCTCGGCCACAGCCAGGGCCTCTGCCTGCAGTGCTTTGCCCCGGGTCCCTCGTGGCCAGAAGCATCTTCACTGTCACACCAACCTCAGTGCTGCCTCCTCCCTGAGGCCCGTGCTGACCCTGCAACCTAGGTAATGTCCCTCGTTTCCCTCACTGTGCTTTTTCTTTCTTTCGTAGCACTTATAACAAACCACAATCTGCAGTCTACCTGTTTACTAAATGTCTCTCCCACTGTAAACTGCAAGGCCACGAGACTCCGTAAGACTTGTTCTCGCCCGGCACGTAGTGCCTAGCAGTGCCCAGTAAGACGTCTCGGCTAAGCCGATACGTGAATGAATGAAGGAATAGAGAAGTCAAGGGAAGTGGGCATCTCACAAGTTCTCCTTGTGCTCAATTAATTGTACTTTGCAAGGAAATCCAGACACAAAGAAGAAAAAGGCCAAGGATGAAGACATTTTTTCCAGATTTTTCCTATTATAAACAATGAGGCCAAGAACCTCCTGGCGTGGAAATGTTTGTGTGTCTCTGTTCTCTAAAACAAGTAAGCAGCAGTGGAATTACTGGGTCAAATCGTACAAGGCAACCTCTAGGCTTTAGATATGCATTGCCGTCTGGAAAACTGCCAGTCAGTAAAACTGTGTGTCTAGTCCCTAACCCCAGGGGGTGACTGAAATTAAAGATAGTGACAGAACATA
The DNA here is from genome assembly GCA_028533085.1 of Varecia variegata. Taxonomy (NCBI): domain Eukaryota; kingdom Metazoa; phylum Chordata; class Mammalia; order Primates; family Lemuridae; genus Varecia; species Varecia variegata. The sequence goes on from CM052439.1 coordinate 1,575,918, forward strand.
AAAAATATGGAAAATGTGTGTGTGTGTGTGTGTGTGCGTACAGAGAGAGAGAGAGGTGTAGCCCCATCAGATATTGCTAAGGTCGCACTGACTGCTGTGATACACCTAAACGTGGTCTGCTGCAGGTCGCACTAGTTGCCACATTCTTCGCCTCCTCCTCTGCCTCTGTGTGATTCCACCTGTCCAGGAGGAGCACGTCTTCCCCAGCCCGTTGGTGCTGACTGGCCGTGTCACAGGCTTCGGCCAGTGGGAGCCAGCAGACGTGAGGGAAGCAGAGGCCGTAGTGGCTCTTGCACTTCCGAGTGGAACATGACCCAGGCAGCCAGTGGTCCCAGAATGAGGGGGGCGTGGAGCAGACCTGGAGCCAACTCTGATCTCAGGTGAGACTGTCAGAGCCCCAGCCAATCCCCAGATGTGTGTGCTGTGTGGTGATTATGGTGAGGTGACCAGGAAGAGGCAGAGAGAACAGTTGGGAGCCATTGCAGTAGTCTAAGCTAGAGTTGGTGGTGATTTGGATTAGGGTGACAGGTGGATGTAGTGGCAAAAAATAAAAGTGTTATAATTAAATATATATCTTGACCATAAAACTGATAAGATTTATGGACAGATCAGTAATCAGTGGGTTAAAGATGGCTCCACAATTCTTCGTTATTTCTTCCATCAAAGTGATGGAGTCTTTTCCTCCTCCCTTTGAATCTGGGCTGAGTCCATGATTTGACCAATAAAATGTGATGGAACTGACATTGAGTACATTCCAAGGTTGGGCCCTAAGATTTGCAGCTGTTTCCAAGTTTCCAGTGTTTCTAAGAACCTCTGTTCTTGGAAAACACTGCCCCTTGGAATTCAGCCACCAAGATGTGAGAACCCCAATCCATATGGAGAGGCCACTTGAAGGAGAACCAGGGAACTCTGGTTGATAGCCCTTGCCGAGCTCCCAGCCAACAGCCAACACCAACTACCAGCCTTTAAACTATAGCCCACCCTGTACTAGGTGGAACAGAAGAACCAGCCAACTGAGCCCAGTCAGCCCAAAGAATTATGAGAGAAAATAAATCATGATTGTTGCTTAAATACAGTGAGTATTGTCTTTATGGTTTACTGATGTAGAGGAGCAGCACCCAAAGAACTTCAACCATGGAGTCCCACCCATATCTAGACCTGATTTAGAGATGAAATCCTGGACATCAAGCCTGAGTCTGATGTCATAATGGGATATGATGAAAGTATCTTGCCTATGAGATGAATGTTAATAATTTGAGGACATAGAGAAGACTGTACTGGATTAAAGATGGCCCCACATTCTTTGCCACTCCTCCCATATATAAGTCAAGAGAAGTGGAAAGGCCACATGGAGGACCACCAAGGAACTCTGATTGACAGTTCCAGCTGAGCTTCCAGCTAAAGGCCAGCACCAAGTGCCAGCCACGAGGGTGAGCCATCCTGGAGATCCCAGCACAGTTGAACTTCCAGATGACTGCAGCCCCAGCCAAAACCACATGGCACAAAAGAACCACCCAGCTAAGCCCAGTCAATCCACAGAATCCAAGACATAACAAATGGTTACTAAGCTTTAAGCAACTAAGTTTTGGGCTAGTTTGTTACAGAGCAACATGTAATTGAAACTATGGGTGTGAGAGGAAAGCGGAGTCAAGGTTGACTCCAAGATCCTGGGCCTGAGACCTAGCTGATTGGTGGTGTGGTTGGACCACCAGGGAGAGAATAGGGTCCAGCACCAATGGGATGGAGAAGATGTACTCCTCCACTTGGAAACCAAGAGTTCAGGGTTGGGTATTTTAAATTTGAGATGCAAATTAGACATTGAGTTGGCAATGGTCAGCAGATAATTTAGACATATGAGTTTGGAGTTCAGGGGAGAAATTCATCTAAATTCAGGAGTCATCATTGTACTGATACTGTACAACAGGGTGGGCTGGATGCGGTCTCCCAGACAGTGGATGTAGCTAGAGAGGATGAGGGCCCAAGGGCTGAGCTCAGGAAACTTTGAGAGGTTGGGGAACAGGAGAGGTCCCTGCAGAGACTGGAAAGGAGAAGGCAGGAGGGAGAGAAAACAGGGGATGGGTGCTCTGGAAGCAAAGAGGAGACTGTGTTTCCAGAAAAAGCTAAAAGGTGCTGAAAAGGTGCTGAAAAGGTGCTGAAAGGGTGAGTGAGATGAGAACTGAGAATTCACCTTGGTGCTCACAGGTTGCTCATTGGTGACCTTGATAGCAGTTTTAATGGCACTGAGGCTGGGAAAACCAATTGGAGTGGATTGAGGAGCAGGTGAGAGGTGAGGAAGTGAAAAGAGGAGACAGCAGCTCAGCAACTTTCAAGAAATGTTGCTAAAGAGGCAGAGAAGGGTGCCAGGGCCAAAGGAGGGTGTGGTGTTAAGAGAAGGTTTGTTTAACACGTTAACTGCCATGTGAGTTGTATTTGACTCACGCTAGCTTAGAGCCTGGGGCCTTATGAAGCATATGTAACTCACACATGTCTTTACCTTGGGAGCCGCATGGTGCACAGGCAACTCACGCTGCCGTGCTGTAGTGCACATTCACGTGATGGGCAGCCTCTGGGCAAAACCCTCCAGCTGGTTCATGAAACTCTTACTTGTTGACGTTCTTATTGTTACAATTAATATTGACAATTTAATTACATATAACTCACACACAGAAAATTATTAAAAATAATAAATTTTTCATTAAATTAGAAAGGATCATGCTGTTTCTGAAGTTTTTATTCTATTTTTGTAATAAAACACCATGGTTCCGAGGAAAAAAAAATTTTTTTTCTAGCGTGGCAGTCACTGTGTTAAAGACACGTGGTGTTGTAGTGCGGGTTTTTAAGGCAGTTGGCAAGATGTAGCAGAGAAGAAACGTGCTGATGTGGAAGAGAGTAACGGAGGAGCAAAGTCCCGACAGGCGCGGGGTGTTTGAAGGGGTTGTGCTTGGGACAGAGGTTCCTTCGTCCTGCGACAGGCGGGAGCAAGCACACCCGAGTGTCGTCACAAGTGGAGCTGTACACTGGATGATGAGGACTTTTTGTTATAATGAGGACTTTCCATAAGAAGCGAGGACGTCAATGGAGATTGAAGATGGAGAGAAGGACAAGTTTGAAAAGAAACGAGGAAGGGTTATAGCCTTTTGAGAGCGTGAACTGACTGAGGAAGTGAGCAAGGGTCACCAATGCCTGGCGCAAGGCACACGAGAGATGTTCCCAAGAAGGGCTGGAGGGACGAAAGACAGAACACCTGAGAAAGAATTCTCAGGAAGCAAAACCACACGGCACTGAAACTGAGCCAAGTGTGGGGGAGGCGGCCCTGGACAGACAGCGAGTATGTCCTCCCCTCCCGTCCTTTCAGTGAGCGCAGGCGTGCTGGAAGGTCGCCTTGCTTGGTCTTTGGACGACCACGGGCCTGGTGACATGGATCCCCCAGACAACTGGGGTGTTGACCTGAACGAGGGTGAGGAGGGGGCTCCACTGCCCACGAAAAAGGCATAATCAGAACTTCTACGCTTTGAGATCAAAAAGGAGAATCTCCCCAAAATGCAAACTACTGGTCAATCTAAGCCTTCATTTTTCCATTCTTTCAAACTTTCTGCAGGTGTGAAATTTTCAAAACAAAAGTTATGCAGGGAAAAGGGAAGGAAACCCTGCCTTCCCACAGGTGTAAATCCTCAGGCAAGAAAGGGGCTGGCTGTGGCTCGGGTCCTGCGCCCAGACCGAGCCGCCGAGGAACCCCGAGCGTCAGGCTTGGGGGAGGGGAGGGCATGGGTTTGAGAGGACAGAGAACCGAGAGCCCTGTGACCAGAAGTGAGGCAACCCGGCCCCGCCCAGTGCAGTGGGAGTGGAGCCTGGCCTCCCTCGGCGAGGTGGAGGCCGCCTGTCCTGGGAGCTGGACCCAGGAGGCAACTCACCTCTGGGTGGGCTCTACAGGGGTGGGGACTGATGACAGCCCACGTGGGAATGAGACACAACGTCCCCACCGCCCAGACTGCATAATATGTGAGCTCTTGTCGGGGGAGGGGAAAAGGACATTCAACAGGGAAAAATCTAGCACTTCCAACAACATTCGGGGTACCTGTTTCAGGGAGCAGAAAGGTTGTCTTTCTCAAGCCCCAGAGGTTGGTAGGTCAAGAAAAGCAGTGGCAGAACCAGACGTGTCATCTGCCCTCCAACAGTCCGTGTGGGTGGAGCGCCCACAGCCTCCCGGGGACCGTGCTAGGCCCTGGGGCATCTCCTGTCCCCTTGTGACGTCCGGCACGGCGAGCAGCTGGCCAGTGGACAGGTCTGACGGCCGTGCTGGGGCAGGACAGCAGCAGCCAGGGCTGAACGTGGGTTTGGCTGGTCAGCCAACTGCCCAGGGAAAGGACCAGAAAGATGATGGTGAGTAGCCGGGGACAGCCGGCCACCTCTGCGAGTGGGGTGGGCAGGTGCACAGGGCAGAGGGGTGGGAGGGTGCACTCGTCTCAGGGACACCCAAGAGCCTCAGCGTGGCCGAGGCCTGGATGGGAGGGTCCCTGCTGGACAAAGCACATCGGGCAACCAGTGGGGAGTTTCAAGGAAAGAAGAGGTAGGACAAGATCTGTGTGCCAGGAAGTGATGTGCACAAGGGATTGGAAGGGAGAACGGCAGGCAGGAAGGCATGGGCTCATGAGCGGTGTGGGCACCTGAGCCAGGTGACAGGCCACGACGAGAAGGAGAAAGGCCCCCGGGACGGAGAGAAGCCAGGAGGTGAGGTTCCACAGAGCCCCCAGCACTGACTGCTGTGCCAGCCCCACCAGCCACCTGCCCTGGACACTGGGCCATCACGGTGCGAGCCCTTGGCCTTGGGCTCACCTCTCCACGAAGGCAGGAGCACCGGGAGTTTGGCTGCTGACTGTTTTCTAGGGAACCTGGGCTAAGACAGAGCGGACCCCAGAAAGGTCGGTGACCACCCAGGGTCACTCCCTGGCACTGGAGGGGGCGGTGGGTCAGCCTCCCGGCCCGGGTCCAGGCTGGCCTCCCCGAGACCCCGACACCCGGCAGTCTGACCAGCAGGTCCCAAAGCGCACCGTGAGGGCACAGGGATAAGGAGACGCCCTGGAAAGACAGCTGTCTTGGTAAACAGGTGTGGAGATTTGCAACACACCTGAGCATACGACCTTCAGGAGGCCCGACCTCTCCCCAACTCGTGGACTGCAGGCACGTCGTAGCCCTTAGGAAGACCCCCATCAGGGGCTCCAGGAAGCCCCCATGGGAAACTCTCTCCTGGGTGACTATACCCCTGATTTAGTGTCCTGGGGCTGCCATACATATGGCCACAAACTGGGTGGTTTAAAACCAGAGGGACTTATCCTGGCACAGTCCTGGAGGCCAGAGGCCCACATCGAGTGCCAGCAGCCCGTGCACCCCCCAGAGGCTCGGGGAGGGTCCTTCCTGCCTCCTGCAGCTCCCAGTGGCTCCCTGCACACCTTGGCTTTGTGGCCCCGTCACTCCAGTCTGCTCTGTCTTCACGTGGCCACCTCCTCTGCGTCACTGTGTGTCCTTTTCTGTCTCTTATAAAGACGACTTTCCTTGGATTTAGGGCCCACCCTAATCCAGGACCATCTCATCCCAAGATCCTTACCCTAATCATATCTTCAAGGCCTTCCCAAATAAGGCCCCGTTCTGAGGTTCCGGGTGGACATATCTTTTGGGGACACCCTTCAACACGCTGCAGCCCCCATTTTACTAAATCCCTTCCAAAGCCGTCCACTGGGCCACTCCGCCTGCTTCCCAGGACTTGCTCCTAGCTACTCATTCCATCACCTCTCCGCTACCCTCTCCCCTGCGCCTCCCCGTCCCTCCCCGCAACTGTCCTGGCGCGGAGGAGGCCGCAGCTCTCCGGCTGCACCAGCAGTCACGTGGGGCCATCCATCTCCAGCCAGGATGACCCCCCAGTCCCCAGGTCTGAGCTCGCCGTCCGGGCGGGGCTGCCCAGGGCCCCCACCCACCCCCACCCTGGTGCAGGTCCTCCCGCGCCTGGCGCTTGCCGGACCGCAGTTCAGCGAAAGTTCAGGTTCCGCGTGCTGGGCAGAGGGCTGGCTGCCACCCAGCAAGGTGCGTGCCCAGCAGAAGGTGAGAAAGTGTCGTGTTCCTCAAAGTGCCTCCGAAATTCAACCCAGCGGCCCTGACGGAGGCCGCGACATTCTGTCCTGCCCTGCGGGTCGGGGCGAGGCCACCGAGGATTCCAGCACTTATTCTTGGCCGCCGCTGGAGCCGAGCGTGAGGCTAAGTGCCTGGGAATATTATTTCAACTGCCTTCGAGAGAACCAGCTCCACGTCATAAAACTCTGGCTGGTACCTCCGCTCCTTAGCTCCGCACTTAAATGCCACCGGTGTGTTTCTCAGCAACGTTAATTAAAATCCTTTTAAAGACCGGGCTGTTTTCCGCACAGGAAGGCTCTCACCTGGGGAGCGCTTTCACAGGTGAATTGGCTCCTTAAAAGCTTTTAAATTAATGTCATTCCCCATAATTCTTATTTTTCCAAAAAGCAAATTTTACAACTTCACTGCCTCCCTCCCCGGCGGGCAAGAGCGCGGGTGGGGGCTCCGTGGGAGGCCGAGCGCGGGTCCTCGCGGCTGGCGCGGTCGCTGCTTCTGGCAAGGGGGGCGTCTGGCTTCACACGCTGTTTCTGTTGAGAAGCAATTGCCCGTGGAGCACTTACTGCCCCCGCGCTTCCATCCTCCTCAAGGACTCAGACAGCGACGCTGAACCCGCGCCCGGCCGCCAGCTTCTGGCCCCACGGCTGCGGAGCCCACACCAGTAACCGCATAGCCTGTCGCCGGGGCTGCCGTGGACATTTTATCCAATCCGCCCTCGCAGCTATACCGTCAGGCAGGAATTCTTATCTCCTTTTAAAAATGCGGAGACAGGCTCAGAGAGGCCAAGTAACTTGTACCATGTCACACAGTAAGTAGGTGTGGAAGCGGGGATTATATTTCAATTTTTCTGTCTCTGAGATCTGTTTTGTTTCAATTGTGCAACTTTGTGAAAATTAGGAAGAGTTGATTCTGTATTTTAACAAATATCAAAGGTGACAAGAAGACTCGGGGAGGCTGAGATGCGTGGCTTGAGGGACAGCCCCGGCTCCCACCGTCTGCCCTCCGGGGGTGCTCAGCCCCACACGGCCGCTCCCCACCTGCTAGAGAGACCCGGGCGAAGGGCAGGGGTGAGCTGGAACAGGAAGAGGGGGAATGGAGGCATCTGGAGGTGTCGCAGCCGTGCTGGGGGTGAGTAGCTGGGATGCGCACCGAGGTGTGGGCTGTCAAGGTGCACGTCACCCCCCGAATCCTCCGCAGAGTCCGCGAGCAGGACGACAGCTGCGCAGGGGACTCGCACAGCGGTCTGGGCTGGGGACACCACAGACGTGCGAGGGCCACGGTGCAGCCACGGACCTTCTGGAAAAGCGTCCCTGTCTGGACTCCACAACTGCAAAGGTGTTTTATTTCCTGGAACTTTTAGATCAAAGGACATTGTTTTAAGACTGAGCTGCGATTTCTGTTTCTCTGGAGAAATCACAAGCGGCAACAGCCAGTTGCTATCGGCAAGGGCTGAAGGAACAAGAAAGAAAAGGGCTGTTTTCCCTCAACAGCGAGACCCGTGGAAGACCGCTGGCCGCCAGTCTCCCTGCTCGGGAACCGCGCTGCTTGAAATGAACTCTGCCCGGCAGAGGTGGAAATGCCTTTGGCAGGAGGAAAAAGAATCCAGTGCTGCTGGCGATTTTCACCAGGAAACATGGACTTATGTGCTCTCTGAAGCCCCTGAATAAAAGAGAACCTCCCCCATTTGCTGTTTCTCCACCTACATCTGGTGGGGGGCCCCTGGGTGACCTCGCGTTGTCCAGACCACCCGGCCACCTCGCTGCCTTCAACCTCCTTCCCTGAGGACAGTGGGACTGCTCAACCGAATGTTCCAGATGAAAAAGAGACAGTTGGTGATCACTTCCACTCACATCATTCCCTTTCCCTTTAAAAAAGTTCAACGTGTGCAATTTGATGTGTAAGGGGACCCGAAGGCCACCCACGTGCTGGGAGGCCAGAAAATCCCCACATTTCCAGTATCTCCTTCCCGGAGCTGGGCCTTCGTCTCACCACCGAAGGGTTAGTCTTTGCACAAAGGCACACGTTCTCAAACATTTTTAAGCAGAAGAACCATTCGTAAGATAAAATTTTACACAGCAAGTTAATTTCTAAAATAGGGAGTGGAGCCCTTGTCATCAGTCCCAGCGCCTCTGCGTCCACCCCCAGAGAGACGCACGTGCACGAGCCCAGCCACACGCCACGCACGGCACCGCGCCACGCACGGCACCGCGCCACGCACGGCACCCCGCCCGGGGATAAAAGCATCTCAGACCGTCTCGTCTTTGCACTCAACTGTCCGGGGAAAAAATGCTGAAGCAAACCAAACTGTGATCCACTTAAATAAGACATGAAGGAGAAGGAAAAAAATAGGGGAGGTAAACTGTGCTTCTGACAACCATATTGTAACTAAGTCAAATTCCCCCAAACTTTTGCAAGTTTAAGTCCACTCCAAAACCTTGACTAAGGGATTCTGACAATAACCTGAAAGAAGAAAGGGACAAGAATAACTAAAACCTTCCAGGCGAGAGGAGCAGGGGAGGCATTTGCCTCTGGGATATTAAAACAAGTGAGAAAGCAACAATAAACCCAGGACATGAGCAGAGCAGTGACAGGTAGGAAATGCACCTTTAAGACACTGAGGACCACTGGACAGAGGATGGAATTTTCAAGTAGTAGCATTTGGAAATTCTTTGGGGAAAAAAAATCGAGCTAGACCTTCACTCCAAACCATATCCCAAAGTAAATCCCAAATAGATGAAAAACTAAACATAAAAAAGAAAACAAAATTATTTTAAGAAAATACAGTTGACTATTTAACTGCCTTCATGGTAAGTCAAGTAAGATCTTTTAAAGTACTGTGCTGTCTCAGTCCGTTTTCTGTGGCTGTAGCAGAGTCCCTGAGACTGGGTAATTTACTAAGAAAATAAGTTGATTTCCTGCAGTCCTGGAGGCTGGGAAGTCCCAGGTCGAGGGGCTTCTGGTGAGGGCCTCGCGCTGCATCTGACAGGGCCGAAGGTGTCTCAGGGCTAGAGCAGGCTGAGAGGTAAACTGGCCTTTACAGAAGCCCCCTCTCCTGATAACCCCCGATCCACGCAGCCACGGAGGGACCACCCTGCTCGCCCAGGCCACCTCCTAACGGCCCCACCGCTTAACGCTCTCACATCAGGGATTAAGTGTCAGCGTGGGTTCAGACGGAACAAACATTCAAACCATAGAAAGCATGAAAGCAAACAACAAAGGAAAATTTTACCTAAATGGGAAAGTGTCTACACTTCTAATAATGAAATTAAGCAAATGGTAAATCAGGAAAAATACAGGCAACAGAGGTAACAGAGACGCAGTACCCTGACACGAGCAAGGGGGCTTTAGCACAATTATTTAAAAAAAAAAAAAAAAGCCAAGCTTTCAGTTGGAAAAAGAGGTAAAAATCTCACAGACAATTCACAGAAGAAAAACACAGAAATGGCCCATAAATGTAAAAGCAAATTAAACCACACTAACAAATGTTTTCTTCTTTATACTCTGCTATATTTTCCAATTTTCTCAATGGCCGTGCTGTGTTCGTACTCAGGAGAGAGACAGCTGTGCGAACCTGCCAGCCGTCTACAGCTCGGACCCTACTCTGGAGCCGATCGGGACGCGGACTCCCCCGGGGGCTGGCAGTGGGGGGCAGGGGAGGCACTCGGTGTTCCAGAACTTTATATTAACAACTATTGATTTGGTGGCGATCACATGGGCGTGTTCACTGTGTCAAAAATCATCACACTGAACACATAACACAGTGCATACGTTTCTGTGTTTCTGTGTACTTTCATTTTTAAAGTTAACTTTAGAAAACCCAAAACATGTATGTGGCAAAAGATACCAAAAAAATAAAAAGAAAAATGTACAAAACCTATTTTAACATAGACGACTAATAAGGTGTCAACACCTAAAAGATACAATAAATACTTATGAACCCATAAAAAGAGCCAAATATCCAACAGAAAGTGGGCGAGAGATGTGAATGGGCAAAAGGAGTGAATCAGAGCAAATAAATGTCATGCAAACACAGGAAAAGATGCTCAAAGTCACTAGAAGTCAGGGAAATGCAAATTAGAGCAACAGAGAGACATCACTATACCCGCCTGCAAAAATTAAAAAAAAAACACCTGTAACACACATTGCTGGTGGGGATACAGAGAAAGGGTCTAACAGTGCTGGGGGAGCATGAGTTATCCGGCCTCTTTAGGAAGCAAAGTGGCCACTGCTATTAAAATTAAAATGCAAATACTTTTCAGGTAGAATTCAAGGCAATAGGAGCTAAGTGGAAAAAGTCATTTATATTTTCAGAGAAACATTTCTTTTCCTCCTTGTCCTCAAGGTCTCGAAAGCGACAGGTTTCTATTACAGTCCCCTGTTGGGTTTTCCCCATTTCTTCATCCTGGAAGGAGAGACTGGCCCAGACCAGCGTCTGCTCCTGGCCCTGTGCTACCTGAGGCTCTCTCGGTGCCCGTGGGAGCCTTGGACCAGGCAGCAGTCCTCTCTCTGGTCTGCTGGCCCCTGGCTTTGTCACTCCACCCGCCCGGTGCCCTGCAGCCGGCAAGAGCCTCTTAACACACACAGAGGATCGTGACACGTCCCTCAGCTGCCCCTGAAGGAAGCTCCCCCTGCTCCGCATGCCCGCTCCACCCTCACCCTCCAAACCCTGAGCTCCGCCCACCCACCCGGCCTGCCCTCTGGCCCGTTCCCAGTTCCTGGGTGGCTCCCGCAGCCCCCAAGTCTCTCCCCCCTCTCCCTGGTCTGACCCCTGCTGGGCGGGGCAGGTCTCTGGAGAGTGCCCCACCTGTCTCCGTGTCCCAGGGCCACGTCCAGCACGTTCACAGTGGCGATTAATAATGGAAGTCTGCCTCCCTCGGAGACTGCAGCTCCTGGGGCTGGGACCCTCCTCCTCAGTCGCCGTGCGCCCCAGCTCCCGGCAGCACCTGGCACGGGACGTCCTGCTGGCCGGAGCAGCGGGGCCGCCTGCCCTCGGCAGTCAGGGCCTCCCAGTGGCATGACCGGCCAGTGCTGCTGTGCTGGGAGGGAAGGGAGGGGACCACAGCCGCGCTGGTGTCTCCCAGGGGTGGCAGGTGCAGGCCCAGGACTCCCCATGCTGCCGGGGCCTCCCTCCCAGACCCCCCGTGCTTCCCAAGAACCCCCCGTAGACCCAGCGTCTGCTCTGGAGCCAGCTGGCCCGAGCTGCAGTCCCAGCAGTGGGTCCGCGACCTCTCCACACCTCTGTTTCTCAAACTGAAAGGCGGGCGGGGGTGGGGGCGGATGACAATGACACCCTAGGCAGACTCCGCAGGTGTGCGACCTGCGTGGTCACAGAGCCCCTGGGCTCAGAAGGACCCTGCACTTGGTTCAACGCTCACCCGCTGTGGCTTCCTTGAAAGATGGAAGACTTTTTGAACCAGGGACCCCACTTGCATTTCTCCCCTGGCCCCCACACGTTGCGTGCCCGGGCCCGGTGACACCTACACGAGAGGGCCGTGGCAGTCCCACAGCAGGGGCTCGGCCTACAGCTTTACAGGGACACTGCAGCTGTCCCCAGGCTTGGCAGGGGGACCGGCAATGCCTCTGCCCTCCCAGCTGGGCCTCGGTCTCAGGGCAGCTTTACGGCAGGGGCCACGGGCCGCAGGAGAGAGAACTCTGCTGAACGTCAACGTCCGGGACAATTAGGAAGGAGATATTTCAAGAATTATATATGCAAACAGTGAAAAGACAAATGGTTTTAATAATGACTTATTAAAAGGTTTTTCCCCGGGACAGAGAGGCCCACGGCGTCTAAAGCCCACAGCACTTAGCGTAATGGATTTAAGCACCAGAGGCATGCTCTGCACGTAACTCTCCCCAGGGCGGTGCTGACATCGGCCCCTCGGGGAGCGGCTCTGGTCTGGTTTGTCTCTCAGAGGCTCGGGGTCGACGGCTGGGTGCTGAGTGCTCGCGGCCGCCTCTCGTTCGGCTAGGGACGAAGTGCCGGCTCCATTCCTCCAGAGTCTTCCGACGGCACCTTATAAACCCATGGCTGGTCCTGACCAGGTGCCCTGCTCTCTGGCCCCGGTTTCCTGAGTCCATGGCTGGGAGGGGCTGGAGTCACGGGCTCTGAGGCCCCTCCACGCCGGGCTCCCACGGGCCGGAACACACTCTGCCCACCAGCCACGTGTCCCGTGTTTGGACGCGTCCCAGAAGCCCAGAGCAGCAGAGCAGGCCAGGCCCAGGTGGCTAAGGCGCCAGTCCCCACGGCAGGCCCCCCACGGATGAAATTACAGATTAGTTTAATACCTCCTGTTCCTAATTTGAAAAGCAGATGAGGGATCACTTGCGATAACCTCTGAAAGCGCAGGGAAACCCTGGATTGAGTCCCCTTATTTCTGTCATCCACAGCACTTTTTTCACCGTAGGTCAAGAGGTCTTGATGGGCCCTGGGAGGGGCAGGTGTGGCTGGAGCCGGGAGGAAGTGCTGATCCGGACAGGGCCTTGGGGAGCAGGCTCCGGCACCCAGTTTACAAGGAGGAAATCAAGGCACAGACAGGTGAGGCCGCCCCCGATTCTCTGGAGAGTGAGGCCGGCGCTGGGGCCACACCCGGCTCCTGCAGCCCAAGACGGGGCCGCTCCCCCAGGCCACGCTGCACAGGGCCGGACGGGTTCAGAGACACAAGAGGTAGCGTCAGATATACGTGGCTTAGCGCTAACCGGAGAAACCCCAAACCTTACTTACTTGATGTATAACGAAGTCAAGCTCAGTTAGGAGTCCCTTGGTGACCCCACCCTGACCTGCCCTTCAGCCTGACCTCTTTCTTGGGAGCATAGTGTAGCCCAGCCCCCACCACACCCCACACACCCAGCCAGCAGAGCCACCCCACACCTCCCCAACTCAACTCCAGGGTGACCAAGGGGCTCCCATTTGCCTGGGACTTGGGCCGGGGGAGGAGGGGCTCCTGAACGCAGACTTTCAGTTTCAAAAGCGATAAAGTCCCAGTCAAATGCCGTCCCCATGTCATGGCTCCGTGAAGCTGTGGGCCCAGAGCAGGGGTCTTTTCTCCCCACAGGGCAACTGCTCAAAACGCAGTCGTTCAACGCAGCGTCACGGAGACGTCGTGCGCTGAGCACACGTTCATTTGAGTCTCGTCCCACCCGCCATTCTGCCGCCCCCACCCAAAGAGCTCTGGCAGTTAGTGCGCCGTGTTCTGTAAGCTCCCCGAGCCAGGCTGCCTGGGGATCGGGGGCCACGAGGAAACCTGTCGGAAGGACCTAAACAATGTCACGGTCAGAGCCAGCAGCCTCTGTTGGGGACAGCAAGCATGACCCTCCTTTCCCCAAAGCGCCCCCAGAAGGCCCTGCTCCCCGTCTCATGGGCATCAGGGTCCCGCTGCGTGGAGGCGTGGCAGTGTCCGTGCCGGCCCTGGGCGCCAGTTCAGGCTGTGTGTTCCCCGCCGCAACCCGGGGTCTGGCTCGTCGCAGAGGAGGCTCAGACTGAGGAAGCTGGGAAGCATTTTTTACGAAAATATAAGCATAAAGTTCGAAGCAACCAATAAGAGACAGCGCAGCATCCCAGGGCCAGCAACAGCGGGGAGGCACCATGCCTAGGCCTGACCGCAGGGGGCGGGCGGCACTGGAGGCTGGGAAGAGCCGCTGCTGAGTTGGCTCCCCAGGGAGCAGAGGTCGAGACAAAGTCAGGGCACGTGCTGCATGTGAGGGTCCAAATGCCTGGGGCGGGGCCGCAGGGCTGGGCAGAGGGAGGTGTCCAACTGTGGCACAGGCCTGTCAAGGCCCGGCCGGCCTGGCACGGAGCTCCCAAGCGAGCAGTGCTCATCCAGTGTCCCACACCTGGCCAGGACGGCCCGGCCGTCACATCCCAGCCCTCTCAGTCTCTCCGTGTGGCCTGTGCATGAAAAGCCAGCCCCAGGCCTGGAGGGCCTCACGATGGGGCAGACCCTGAAGCACCCATAAAGTAGAAGCCATGTGCTGGCCACTTCCTGCAGCTGGGAGCAAGTCCTTCCTGCAAGGGGCAGCTGGGTGACATGTCTCCGAGTCGGCCACACCAGCTGAGAAGAACAGAGAACTTCTCAGGCCAGAGGCTAAGACGAAGTTCAAGTGCAAGTAGACACAGAAGGCAATGACAGCAACAGATGGTGGGAGCCAGAGGGCTCACCCAGCTGCCCCTCCCCGACTGTCCCCGAACCAGCCTCACAGGAAGCCAGAGAACAGAGAAGCCACTGGGATCTGGTCCCTGCAGTCAGCCTCCCACAGCACTGACCATAGCCAGGACAGAGGTGGGTCTGCACTGGCAGAAGGCGGCCGGCACGGTGGCCAACAATGCACAGCACCGTCCCCTAAGGAGATGATTATTATTTGTATTTTGAGGGGCCTGGGGAGCATGAAGGAGATTATGGAAGGCTAAAGACCTGCACCCACCGTGCACACACACACACCATGCACACCCACACCCAACATGCACACACACCATGCACATTCCATGCACACACACTCCATGCACACACACCATGCACACACACACCATGCACACACAGCCAACATGCACACATACCATGGACACACACACACCATGCACACTCCATGCACACACACCATGCACACACATACCATGCACATTCCATGAACACATACACCATGCACACATACAACATGCACACTCCATGCACACACACAACATGCATACACACTGCACACTCCATGAACACATACACCATGCACACACACACACCATGCACACACACAACATGCATACACACTGCATACTCCATGCACACACACATCATGCACACATGCACACACATACACAACATGCACACATACACAACATGCACACACTATGCATACTCCATGCACACACACATACCATGCACACACACAACATGCACACACTATGCATACTCCATGCACACACACACCATTCACACACACACATGCACACACCATGCATACTCCTTGCACACACACAACATGCACACACATGCACATACACACCATGCACACATCATGCACATATGCACACTCCATGCACACACATACACAACATGCACACACACATAACATGCACACACACTATGCATACTCCATGCATACACACCATGCACATACACAACATGCACACTATGCATACTCCATGCACATACACACCATGCACACACACACATCATGCACACACTATGCATACTCCATGCACACACACAACATGGACATAAGCACGTGCACACACAAGCCACACTTTGCTGCTGGGATTCTTTATAGCTTTCCCAAATGTTTTCTACAGATGTTGGTGCATTTAAGTATTCTGCCACTTCTTCAATTAACTTTAATAACATATACTTTTCCCTAAAATTATCTCCTTCAACCACATTTTCAAACTCTTTTAACATAGCATTGTAAGAACTGTTTTCTTCGAATTCTGGTTTATCTGAGATTAGTCTTATGTAGTGTATTCATGTCTTCTTGCATTATTTTCTTTAACTATTAATAGTTAATAGTTAATAGTTCCATTCTATTTTTCTAAAGAGTCAGCTTGATCTTCATTTATCAAGTCTGTTGTGTTTCTGTTTTCTAATTAATTATCTCTGTAGTCCTTTCTTCTGCTTTCCCTGAATTTGTCCTTTCTTTTGAATAACTTCCTGACTAATTTCCTTTGACAACATTAAAGCTATGGACTTATTTTCTCAGCATAGTCCCAGCTACATCTAATAAGCTCCAATGTGTAGCTTTGTCTTCTTCATTCTTTTCTAAATATTTTGTCATTGTTGATTTGGTTCTCCTCTTTTATCCATGAGATGATTGTTTTAATTTTCTAAGAAGTAGGTCTTCTGTCTGTTTCTAATTTGTTCTTTAATTTTTACTTTTATTTTCATTACACTGTAGTTAGAGAATGTGGCCTGTACCATCTCCAGCATTTAGAATCTACTGCTGATCCACGACCACATGAAACGAGGTATATTCTCTGGCTGCAAGGTGGGGTTACAACATAGACTTTCAGATCAACCTTATCTTATTCCCTGACTTGAACCCTTATGTGTGGCTGATCTGTTGGGAAACCGACGCAGCAGACTGTGTCCGCAGGGCTTGGGTGGGGACAAGGACCCAGCTTCTCACCGAGGACAGACACTGCCTTTCTAAAGGCTGAGCCTCCCAAACAGGAGATCTGGTAGGTCCGGGTTCCAGGGTTTGGCTATCTAGGCATCAAACTCTTCCTACTGAGCCATCGGCCCCGCCAAGAAAGAAGGGGAGAAGTGAAGGCTTTGCTTTAGAGAGTGCTGTGGTCTGAATGTTTGTGTCGCCCCCAAATTCGTATGTTGGAATCTTCACCCCCAAGTGAGGGTGGGGTGTCACTAGGAGGTGATCAGTTCGTGGGGGCAGAGCCCTTGTGAATGGGATCAGTACCCTTATAAAAGGGACTCCAGAGAGCTGCCTCACCCCTTCCACCATGTAAGGACCCAGCAAGAAGGTGCCAACTATGAACCAGAAAGTGGGCCCTTACTGCCAGCACCTTGACCTTGGACCTCCAGCCTCCAGAACTGTGTGAAATAAATTTCTGATGTTCATAAGCCACTCCATTTATGGTATTTTGTTACAGCAGCCAAAATGGACTAAGAGGGTAAAGAGAGACAACTGTCCACGCCCTGCCCCAGCCTCAGAGTTAGCAGACAGGTCTCAAGCAGGACCATGGAAGAGGCCGTAGCGGTGACAGGGGCTGTGTCCCTATGGCCCCACTTGACACAGGGGCTTGGACTCACTGCTGGAGCCACCAGACTTGGAGGGGACAGGCCTGGCCTGGGAGGCAGCCCCGGCCCCAGATGCCGCCACGGACAGAGGCCCAGCCGCTCCCCTTCGTCTGGAACTGAGTCCCCACGTGAGGAGAAAGGGAGGGTGAGCTTTCATTCAAAAAATAAGAAACAACTAATGTCAGACTTGGGGAAAAACTGACAAGACATTGTGTGCCCTCTGCACAGGACGGCAGAGGCCCACTTAGCTTGTCTACACAGTCCAGCAAGGACCACGCGAGTTAGAGCCCCCACAGCCGTACTCCTGACAGCCTCTCCTTGTGTTTCCCATCCTTTTGCAAAGGAATATTGACGTTATATGTTATATGTGGTTTTATGGAAGTTTATAACTTCATTATGGATTGAACCTTTTGTCAACAAAAAGAAACCCTCTTTGTGCAATTCAGCGTTTTTGCTTTGAACTCGATTTTTCTGGCATTGCTATTGTGACTCCTACTGGACTTTTGTTTCTACTTTCTTTTTTTATTTACTTGGAGACATTCTTATTATTCTGTGTGCATTCATCTTAGGGTTACAATTCAAATGGTCTTTGTTTCATGTGCCATCCTGAGAGTCTTTTTCTCAAATTGGGTAAATTTACGCGCTACACTTGTGAGTAAATCGCTACATCTGGTTCCACATCACGTGAGCTTATTTAGAGCTTCTGCTTTACCTGTTTCCTAGGGGTGTCTGCAAACTGTTTTATCTATTGCTGCGCGGCTTTCTTTGCTTTCTATCCTCTCACACACTTTGGAAAAACATGGTCATGGTGGTTGTTTTAGCTGTAATTCTTTTGTATCTTTAAATAGATTGCTTATCCTGCATCTCTGAATGTATGCTCTTCTGAAACGGAATAACATGAATAAACTAACAGAACTACATATGTTCCCACTTCTCCATCTATCTATTTTTGGTTGATGTGCTCTGCAAATTTTTTTTGTCATTTTATTAATAGTTAAACTGTTATGATCTTTATCTTGCTCAAAGTGTTAATATTTATTCAGAAAATATGTGTTGATCACTCCCTAAGTTCCAGACTCCGTTACTGCTGGTGGTATAGCAATACACAAAACAAAATAAATATGTTCCCTGTCCTCAGAGACACTCTAGTCTAGAAGGGAAGAGAGACATTAAGTGACTAATTCCACAATAGACATGTGGCCAATCTTAGTCTGTTAAGGCTGCTATAACAAAAATGTCATAAACTGAAAGCTTATAAACAACAAAAATGTATTTTTTGCAGTGCTGCAGGCTGGGACGCCCAGGATCAAGGCAGATTCGCTGTGTGGGGAGGGCCTGCTTTCCTCTGGCTCAGAGACGGTGTCTTCTGGCTGTGACAGCTGGTGGAAGGGACAAACGAGCTCTCTGTGGCCCCTTTACGAGGGCACTAACCCCATTCACGAGGGCTCCACCCTCATGCTCTGCTCACCTCCCAAGGGCCCCACCTCCTCACACCACCACCTTGAGGGTTAGAACTTGAGCACATGAATTTGCAGGGGTCACAAACATTCAGATCACAACTGTCAATTTCAATTCTTAAACACTGTGTTTTACTTTTCAGTCACCTTGAGGTCAGCACATCTTATAACTGATGGCATTTTACAATCTCCATCCACCAGGTGGAATCCTGATTGGGTTTGGAATCGGGGAAACTTCTCTGTTCTGATGCGTAACCAGACTCACACCATACTCAGACTCACTTTTGTGTTTAAGTGAATTCTGTGCTTGCCATCTGCCCGTCCCCCAACCCACACTGCAGCTGATTATCTGCAAGCATCTTTCAGTCCATTACAATGATCTCCCAGGAGAAGCAGCAGCCGTTGTCGGCGACGCTGTTGCTATTTGGTTGAGAGAGCGCATGCAGGAAACAAATTCTCCTGCGTCAGCTAACGTCACCTGCTGCCATCACACAAATAGGAACTTTGGCTGGGCAGAAAATCTTGGATTCACACACTCTTCCCCTTAACACTTATAGATATTAATCCATTGTCTCTTTCCCCTAGTGTGGAGAGAATTCTGAGACCAGGATTGTTCCCTTTCTGAGTGATCCTTTTGTTATCACCGGATACTTGGGAGGTTTTGCTCCTCACCTGTGAGACCCAAGCACTTCACCAGGACGTGTCTTGCTGTTGCTGCTTGTTAATAACACTCCCTCAGGCCAGGCGCGGTGGCTCACACCTGTCATCCTAGCACTCTGGGAGGCCTAGGCGGGAAGATGGCTCGAGCCCAGGAGTTCGAGGCCAGCCTGAGCTACATAGCCAGATCCTGTTTCTATAAAAAAAATTTTTTTAAATTAGCCAGGTGTGGTGACAAGCACCTGTAGTCCCAGCTACTCAGGATGCTAAGGTGAGAGGATCGCTGGAGCCCAGGAGTCTGAGGGTGCAGTGAGCTATGATGACGCCACAGCACTCTAGCCCAGATGACAGAGCAAGACTCTGTCTCAAAGAAAAAGAAATGCTTTCTCAGACCCCCTGGGACTTGTTGACATATAAACTCATGCCCTCCTTCATTCCCAGAAGATTTTCTTCATTATGCCTTCAAAATACTATTTCTGTTCCTTTTGGTCAGGTCCAGTCTCTTGCGCACACCAGCCCTGCCTATGCGCGTCCCCACGGCTGACACATGTGCCATTCAGCAGCTCTCAGACTCCCTTAATTTCACTGGGTTTGCTTTGTTTTGTTTTCATGTGTGCTTTATTCTCCCACTGGCTTTTTTTTTTTTTTTTGTCTAGAATGTTGACTCCAGTCCTTATTACTCTGGTATCAATTTAATTTAAATTCTGCAATAGCTTATTGGCTTCTTTAACATCTCTCCTTCACCAGCTCCCATAGTATATGTTCGTCTTTTCATCCTATATTTCATTTCTGTTTAAAGAGTCCATATCATCTTTAATTGCCTTGAAGGTGTGTCTTCGTCTGTCCCTGCAGCTGTAACAAAACACCTTAGACTGGTGATTTATAAGCAGCAGAAACGTATTGCTCATGGTTCCAGAATCGGGGAAGTCCGAGATCAAGGCACCAGCAGGCCCAGTGTCTGGTGAGGGCCTGTGCCTCGCAGACGCCGCGCCTGTGTGTCCTCGCACGGCAGAGGGGGAGGGCTCCCTCCGCCTCTTGCACACGGAACTATCCCATTCAGGAGGGCGGAGCCTCTTGACCCAGCCACCTCCCAAAGGCCCCGCCTCCTAACACTGTCACACCGGGTATTAGGTTCCAGCGCAAGAATTTGGGGGCACGAAGGTGCAAGGCATTTAACGTCCATCTATTTTTTTCCTTTTGTCTTCTAGATAATCTTTAAAACCATGCTCTCAATTTGCTGCGTAATATGTTTTATCCTTCTTTTTGTTCTGGAATCTTTTCATAGGTCCGTGTAAAATCGGAAACACTTAATTCAGCATTGCTTCCCCACAGCAGCAAGGATCCCAGGAAATTCCTAGGTGCCACGTCAAGCAGGCCAAGACAAAACCTGACCTCACCAAATCTCAGATTATTCTTCTCACTGCAACTGCAGACTCTGAGAATGGGGGTGTTAGAAGAAAATGTGGGCACAGGAAATCGTGTGGAGTATTAAAGCTTGCTGTCTGGAAGAGGCCATGAGCCAATCACATAAATCTCCACACCACAGGTTAAAGAACAACTGGCTAAGAGGGTGTGGGAAAGTCTGGAGATGTAGAGATTCCAAGGCCCCACCTTCCCCTGGAAGAGACCACTAGTTCTCAGCTCCAGTTATCCGCTTGAAATGCCGACTCAGCCACTCTGACATCCTGCCTAAATCCCCTAAGACAGCTGTCCCCAACCTCTTTGGCACCAGGGACTGGTTTCACGGAAGACAAATTTTCCACAGACCGGGGGCTCCGCCTCAGATCATCGGGCCTTATTCTCATAAGGGGCCGCAGCCTGGATCCCTCCCCGTGCAGTTCACAGCAGGGTCCGCGCTCCTGTGAGAATCTAATGCCGCAGCGGATCTGACGGTGGGCGGAGCCTATGTGGTGATGGGAGCGACGGGGAGCGGCTGTAAATACAGATGAAGCTTCACTTGTTCACTGCCGCTCACCTCCTGCTGTGGGGCCCAGTTCCTAACAGGCCACGGACCGGTACCAGTCCACGGCCCAGGGCTTGGGGACCGCAGCTCTAAGAGACATTATATCAGGGTGCCATTCAATCAACATTTATTGGGCACTTTTACAGTCACTGAGCATATGGAAATAAAAGGTAATTGGAGCATCTCACAAGCTGGAGGGGGCCGGCAAGTGAGCAAGCACATGTGGCCTGAGTGAGCACAAGGCCCCACAGTATACAGTGGTGCTGCAGTGTGCACCAGGATGCCCTCACACCAAGGGTATACCTCCCCACTGTGCACACAGCCAGGTAGAGAAGCCACCCCAGTCCCACAGGCCAGAGTTGCCCAGAGGAATGGTCAGTGGGGCTGGGAGGGGGCACCCCGCACAGAGGGACGGCACAAGCAAGTCACCACCAGAGGACGCACAGTGCTGGTCCGACTGCTGGCAGCCCGGCCAGAGCCGCCTGGGTGGTGTGCGTGCAGGGAGGCTCTCTCCGTCCTCCCAGCCAGAGGATTGACCCTTCTGCATCTGCAGCATGAAAGGGTCTGACTGTGTGTCACCTGAGGTTTCTTCCAGTCCCAATAAAATGTTTTATCCTAAAGCCTCATTTTCTTCATTGATGTTCCATAGCAAAGAAAGTACCTCTTGGTCCAGTAGGGGTGGGAAACACTCCATGACGTCCCTGTCTCGGGGATTAAAAACACACGTTTGCATGGCAAGAGGAAATGCTTCACCTCTGTTTAAACCAGAGTTCCCCCAACACGGTGGCCATAGAGCCCTTTTATCAGACGGCAGCTCCTCAGTTAGCTTTCCACACCCACCCACTGGGCAGTACTGCTGCAAAAACAGCCCGAGTGCTGGACGAGGGCCGCTTTCCTGCCCAGAGCCCCTCCTTTAACTAAAGGAGCACACACACACACACACACACACACACACAAACACATACACACAAAAAAAAACACATACACACACACAAAAAAAAAAAAAAAACACATACACACACACATACACACACACACAGACCACTCAGGCTCCTGCCACCTCCCCAGGATCAGGTGAGCAGGGGACCCAGCCCAGCAATCATGGATTGCCAGCTTTCTGTGCACAGTGACTGGTGCAGAGCTGGGCAGGTGACCATGTGGGGCCAATCAAGGTCCTGCCCTGAGAGTAGATACATGGGTGGCTAGGGAGAAGCTCTCTCTTCTCTTAGGATGGAGAGCTGGTGGCTGCAGCCCATGCAAGGAACGTCACCAACAGGCAGGCTGGGGAGAGGGGACGGGGCAGGAACGGGGAAAAGCATCGACGGCACCCCGGGTCCCACCCCTCGAAATCCCGGTCACAGGCACTAACATGGCCCCTGTGTGCTGATCTCACTTGAGCTGCCAGGGGCTGCCAGGGGTCTGAGTGACCCACTGCCTCCAGACCAGGCACGCCTTCTCTGTGACCCCAAGAGAGACGCCAGGCCTCTGTCGGTTCAGATGTAAAGTGCGGTCAGAACTGAACGGTATCTCAGGTTGCTTTAGCGCTATGTGATTCTCACGTAAAATTCCACCCAGCGGCAGCCGGGCAAAAACTGCGCTGGGAAGAGGGAGTGGAAGCTGCAGATTGTTGATAAAACCCTGCAATCCCCTGGCTCTGTGCTTCAAACAAGCGCCTCACCAACATCTATGACTGTCTTTGAACTGCTCATAACGAGCGCTGATTAATGTGACACTTCGCATGTCCACCATGAAATCAGGAAGGCCCTTAGATCTCCTTCGAGCCCGCGGTGCCGGGGCCACGCCCCATCAATCAGAGCGAAACCGCAATCGGCTTCGCGAAGACGTCCTGGAGCTTTGCCACAAAGGATCCCTGGGACCCGAATTAGGGGGAGACAGGGAAAGGGGAGAGGGGGAAAGGAGAAGAGAAGCTGCTTCCAGAAGGAATAAATTTGTGCGTGTACTTTGATCCTGCTATGATTTTTATTTGTTTTAGCCACATCCTTTTCACTGCGCCACTCAGCCAAAGGTGCTTTAAATTAGATGGAGCTGGACAGCCTCCTCCCCCTCCTCCCCTGCACACCACGCGGCGTGGGCTTCAATCAGTGTGAGATGCACAGTCACGCCATGCTCAAACGTAACTGGAATAAACTGAGACAAATAAATAAACTGGAAAGCACCACATGCACATGGAATGCTCTTTGCCGGGATTTCCTAACGTGCTTGCAGACAGCTAACTCTCAAGGCAGACAAAAGTGGCCGTTTACCCAGCTCTGCCTCGGAGCACGTTAGGGGCCCTGACTCACAGCTCGCCGCGGATCAAACGTGCGCACAGACCTGTGTTCATTACCACCGGCTGCCTGTCCTCCCCTTTTCCGCATTCTTCCCTTTCCCAGCTGTCCAGGCTGAACGGGGTCTCACTTTGCAGCCACCGCTCCCGTCTTCTACCTGCCTTTGCTAGGGCGGCACGCAGGCCACGGGGCCCTGGGAGCAGAGACGGGAAGTGAGAACCGTCTGGCGGTTCAGAGCCGGGACCTCTGTTCACACCAAGCAAAGCCGCGCCTGGCTGGGCCCGGCCCACGCTGCTCGGCATTCGGGACAGAGCTGTCCACCAGCAGGTCCCTTCTGGTGCTCTTGCTAGGAAGATGCCTCGAGGTACTTTTAAGGGAGGATGTGAAATGAACTTCTTATGTTTCAAAACTTTCTTTCTCTGCCAACCTTGCTCCCGCAACCAGCCCTTTGGCTCTGGCCTCACTGGCACCCTGGGAGCTCACCCTCCCGTCAAGGCACCATCTTGTCCCTTTCTACCCTGGGGAGACACGCCTGTCATATGGCCAAGCACAGCTGTGACAGCCTCAGAGCCGTCCGTCCCCAGCGCGGAGGTGACCGTCAGTGCTGTGGGGTGAAGGCCCCCCCCAGCAGGTGCCCAGGAGCCAAGGACTTCGGATCAGATCCATTTCCAAAGGTTAACAAGAAGACTCTTTAGCTTTAAGTGTGTACTTACAAACAACTTCATTTTCCTGTGATTTTCGTAGCTTCTCACCAGGAACCACTAGCCTGCGGGCGTCTCCATCACATTCTCCGGCAGTTTCCACCGCCGATGCCCCTTGGGCGTCCGTCTCTCTCTCTCTGCCTTCTTCAGTTTCCCCTGACTGCCCAGCACCATGTTTCCTGCCTGTGACGGCACCCTGGCTCGCCCAGCTCCTTCTCGGGGACCACTGTCCCCTGTTGCCTGTCATCTGGAATCAGCCTCCACGGCAGAAGGGACCAGGGCCAGAGCGGACTCACCAGCCTTGAAGAGCTGGGGAGCAGGTCGGGGTGGCCCATCCGCCTGGCGCCACGCTGCGGCACTTCCTGCCTCTGCTTCCTGCGTTTCCTTAACTCCACACCTGGCACCCAGCCCCAGTGGATTCTGGGAGCATCTCACCCCCGCACGCCTCCCGCCCCTGGCCAAACAGACACACACACGCTCAATAATATCTTTTCAAAAACACATCTAGGATAGGATCCAGGTCTTGAAGGTAATTCTTAGAATATTTTTCCATTTCTTCCTACGCATCTCTTTTGACTTCTTATGTCTCAGATCAATTCTGCAATTTACACTTCCCGAGAAAATCATCCGTTGCATCTTCCGTTGGAATACATCAGGATAGAGTTTTTGGCAGAGGGGTATTGTTCATAAACACTCAACCTGATGTTCACACTGTCCTGTTCCCTTGCCACACAGCAGGGTCCTGTGACTGGTTCTGACCGATGGGCCTTGGTCAGGAGTGACATGTGTCACTTCACTGTCAAGACATAGGACAGCCAATGTGTGGCCCTGCAGGTGTCTCTTCCCAGCTGTACAATCCCAGGTGGCGTTTCAGCCAGCCTGTGTCCCCGGGTGTCTACCTGGAGCAGAGCCCCTGCTGACCTACACTGACCACACACCTGAAAAAGAAAGAAACCCGTGCTGCAGTCGTCCTCGGAGACACCAGCGCCAGCTCTGACTCCTTCCTAGGATCAATTGTTTCTAGGTCTTGCCTAAAAATACCTTCCCCTCCCCAAGGATTCAAAAACGTTCTCTCATGTGTCCTTCTGGAATGTTTCAGAGTCTTCCTTTCCTGCACCTAAATCTCTAATCCAGTGGGAATGTATTGTGTGTGTGGAACGGCCGAGGGGTGTTGCTATCAGGTGACACTGTTTTCTCTGGGGATAGCTAATTGTCCAAATTCTTGTATTCAGTTTTCCCTGCTTATTTGAAATCCCACTTGTATCAAATGATAAATTCCTCCACGACATGGAATCTCTTTCTGGAATCTCTGGATGGGTGACGACTGTGCTAATTGGAATTACAGCGTTCTTGTGAATGTCAGTGTGTTGGGGGAAGTCACTTAGCACGTTACGCAATTATCTGGGGTCAATGCTGTGCCTATCTGGACACTCACGACGGGGCCTCGTTCCAGGTGAGTGTGAGCAGGACGGCATCAGAGCCCCCGCAGTGAGCAGACGCAGGGGTTAGGACCATAGGGACCAAGAGCTTTCCTGGGGAAGGTCAGGGAGCCTGGCCAAGCCCACCTGACGAACAAAAACTGAGAACAGAAGGGGCAGCAACCAAAACACCTCTGCCCCGCGGGCAGGAGCCCATCAGCCCCTGAACACCTCCAGCTCCAGGATGGAGGAGCAGAGTCTTGGCAGCGGCATTCCTCCCGCCACGAGACTGTCGAGGTGGAAACTCCCAGATCAGACCCGCCCGTGCTCCAGCATCTCCCGGGCACTGACCAGGCCTGGACCACAGCCCAGCACGGGGGCGGGGGCGGGCGGCAGCGGCTCGAAACGCCGAGGACTGAGCACTTCACTCGCCAGAATCAGCTGTGTCTCCCCGGCTCGGGCCAGTCCTGCTAAGTGGGGCAGAGGAACCACTGAGTCACTCAATATTTCAAAATATGATTCTGCCACAATAATTTTAATTGTCTAAGAGAATCCATATTTGTGAGGTTTCTTAAACTCTGTACTTTTTCCCCTGACTTTAAAATTCACTTGACTTCCAGTTCAAACCAGCAAACTAAAGCATTTATATCTTCTGCCACAAACCCCACTAAAATGACAAAATAAATATGGAAATAAAAATATACTTTTTTTTGAGACAGAGTCTCACTCTGAGGCCCCAGCTAGAGTGCAGCGGTGTGATCATAGCGCACTGTAACCTCACACTCCTGGGCTCAAGGGATCCTCCTGCCTCAGCCTCCCGAGTAGCTGGGACAACAGGCGCTGCCACCACACTCGGCTAATTTTTCTGTGTTTAGTAGAGATGGGGTCTCGCCCTTGCTCAGGCTGGTCTCTAACTCCTGATCTCAAGTGGTCCTCCCACCTCGGCCTCCCAGAGTGCTAGGATTACAGGCGTGAGCCACCGCGCCCGGCCTGAGAACATACTATTTACAGCACTGAGAGTAGAGAGTGGCACCTAACGCCGGGAGACGTAAGTAAAGAGCATCACACTGATGCCAAGTCCAACCTGAGGTCAGGAGCCCAGACTGCAGCAAGGGCCTGGGACTGCTTCTCCCCACGGAGCTTCGGCAAAAACTCGTGCACGGGGACCTCTGTGACTTTGGGCAGGTGAGGCAAGTGGGGCAGTGGTGGAGGCCACCGAGAGCTTGGCTAGAACCCCCACCCTCCCCTGACAGGCACAGCTGGCGAGAAGAGCTCCCGAAGTAACGGGGTGACCTGCTGGGGGCCATCGCAAGAGCTTGTGGCCACAGAGAGACATGGGCAGATCCCTCCTGGCCACCACCATGGACAGAGGAATAAAACCAAAGCTTGGGAGGGTGGCAAAGCCACTCCAGGATAAGGCCTCCTCAGGACACTCTGCTCATTTCACTTAGCAAAAAGTGACCCAGCACCATCGACTGTTGGCGCCGTCCCCGCGTTCTAGGCAAAGGGAAACGCAGCCCCTCCTGGGAGTGGCCTGAAAACCAGGGCAGGCCCAGCGCGTGGCCTCGAGTGGAGCCGGCAAGACTGGCTTCGGGCCTCCCCATCCACCCACTCGGAGGGGACACGCTCACCCCACCCGTCCTGCCTGCCTCCCCCAGGGACCGTGAGCAGCCCCAGCCTCCCAGGTCATCTGTCACCCCAGCGATCCAAAAGAACCACCAAGAAAGGGGAGCAACTGCCAGCTTGCAAGGTGGGAAGTGATGGGTTCCAAATTGCATTTTGGGAAAACATGCTCTGGGAAAGGATTTGGACCCGCTCGGGTAATTCATCTGCTCCAGACCTCAGGAGACGGGAGTCCTGGAGAGGCCAAGTGTTGGTTGTCAGGGAAGGTAGACTTGAATCTCAGCTCTGACTCGGACGAGCTGGGCGACCTCAAACAACCCCCCGACCTTCTCCCAACACCGGCTTCTTCTGTCCAGCAGGGAAAGAGACACCACCTGGCCAGCCGTACAAGCACGTGACGTGACCCAGGTGGGCCAGGCCGGGGCAGATGCCACGCAAACAGCACTGTACCCTGCTGGCGTGAGCGCGGCCCAGTTGTGACGGTTTCCTTCCAGCCCCCGTGCGCTGGGGGTCTCTGGGCAGTCACAGGGTAGAGTGGACAACAGGAGGTCCTCTCCACTCACCCCGCTTCCCAAGGACTCCAGGCTCCCCTCTCACTGGTTTTACCGAGAAGACTTCGGCCCACAGAACCTTCTGCTGCCGAAACTCCTCCCTGCACAGCCTCCAGAGGTCAGACCTAGGGACGGACAAGCCAAGAGAAGCCTCCACTCTCTGAAGCTGGTCACCACTGAGCCCTCCACGTCTCTGACCCTGGCCGTGGTGACGCCGTGCGGCTCTTCCCCCAGGAGCCTGCCTGTCTCATCTGTCCTCAGGAACGTCCACGGTGCCCTGGGAGCTGGCTCTCCTCAGCCTTGTAATTACAGACATGTGTCTGCACATGTCACCAGCCAGACTCCTGCGACCCTGCAGTAGGTCCTCATTAACTCCGGCCCGAGGACTCAGCATGGGAGCGAGGGGTACCCGAGGGGTGGCAGGGATGGGGAATGTGCAGAGAGGCCCTGGGCAGCCTGTGCCCACTGGCCCTGCTGACAAGGGGCAGGGGCTGCCGCAGGGCCTGGACAGCGGCCGCTGGGTTCGGAGCCACAGAGGGGAGTTTACGAATCTGCAGCCAGACCACCCTCCCCCACTGCCTGGAGCATGGCTGTTAAACCCCTTCTGGCCTCCAGATGCACAGTCTGCAAGCGATTTCCCTTTTATTATTTCAAGCTCCGGGCCTTGATCTTTTGCCACTTTGGAAGAAGTGGAGAAACAAAGAGATCTGGTGCTGTTGCTCAACATCCAGGCTGGCTCTGCCGCGCTCGTCTGGAGTTCTGCGCGTCACTGCTGGCCGGGCCACCCCTTTGATGGGAGCAAGTCCCCCGAGAGCCCTCAGCTGCTCCCTCTCCTGTCCCCCAGGCCTTCAGGCCTTCCAAGGGGCTGGCCAGCTGTCCCCCACTGTGGTCTTCCTTCTTGCGGTGGCCTCTGGGAGACAAGGGGTAGATGATGTGGAGCCCTATGGCGATCACACAGGTTGGGGCCGGGGGCGCCCGGGCCCTTGGTGGCACTACACACACTCAAGCCAAAGGCGCAGCATCACCCACAGGCCATGTCGGCCCTCACCCTTCTGCAGCGTGTTGGGAAGAGCACTGGGCTAGGAGTCCTCAGGCCTGAGTTCCAGTCGGCTGCCCTCTCCTGGGTGGCAGGGCCTGTGCCCGTCTTGTCAGCCACTGTGGCCCCTGCTCTGAACGTGGGGCCCACGTGGGGACAGCAGACACCTGTTGAGTGATGGAAATCCCAGCTCTGCCACGAGGAGCCGTGTGACCCTGGACAATGCCATTCATTCATTCATTCACTCCCTCATGTATTCACTCTCCCCACAAGCACCCTGAGAGCCTGCTCCCTGCCAGACCATCCACAGACGTCGCCCTTGCCCTCAACTGTAATCAGCATGAGAAGGGCTGTGACAGAGACCCAGATCAAAGGACGTCAGGCACCCCAGCCCAAGGGAGGAATGGGCGTCAGGATGGGGGGTGATATCACCGGGGCAGGTGGACACAGGTGTCCGGTCAGACATCAGGAGGGCAGTCTGGGCCAGAGGGTGGAGGGGGAAGGGCGTGAAGCCACAGCAGACGTGGGACAGCAGAGGCTGGGGACCCTGGGGATCCAGGGATGCCTGCACACCCACAGGCCAGGCTAAAATGTGGGGGGTCAGCAGGATGCCAGCACAGGGTTCTGGATGGGGCTCAGCCCGTCCTGGGGGAACAGTCACGTGTCCCCACCGCTGTGGGAGGGGAAGCCCAAGACACATAACCACAGCTCCCCCACAGAAGCACCCTTCCCCATACCTCAGTCCCTGAAGCCCACTCCTTGCCCCACACTGCCCCAGTCCTGGGGGTGCAGACTGTGCCCACATTTATTTCCCCAAGCCACAGGCTTGTGCAGTGGGCTCTACAGAAAGTGCCTTTCCGGAGGCCTTTGGTTTGCACAGGTGCTGCCACTCTCGGGGGACAGAGCCCGAGGCTGGGGAGTGAAAGGCCTGGGTCAAGTCTCAGCTCTGCCTCTGGGTCAGCAGTGACCACGTCTTTCACTCTCAGTCACTCTTCAGGGTGTGATAACCCCTGAACACACTCCCAGAGAGTTGGTGCGACTATCAGTTGGGTATGGAAGGGAATGCTTTGCTCATTGTTAAGATAACGTGAACATAAGGATGTTAAAGTTGTTAAGGACTTTAAGGTTCATCATCACCACCATCATCATCATCACGATCATCACTGCCATTATCACCATCATACCCACACCACATTATCATCATCATCACCATCATTTCCACCACTGCCACCACCATCACCATCATCACCCTCATCATCACTACCATCATTACCACCATCATCATTACCATCACCATCATCACCTTCATCACCATCACCATCATCACCATCACCACAACACCACCACATCTCCATCATCGCCACCATCACTACCATCACCACCATCACTATCATCGCCATCACCATCATCACCACCATCACCACCATCACTATCCCCATCACCACCATCACTATCATCGCCATCACCATCATCACCATCATCATCACCCTCATTATCACTACCATCATCACCATCATCACCACCATCATCACCATCATCATCACCCTCATTATCACTACCATCATCACCACCATCACCACCATCACTATCATCACTATCACCATCATCACCATCATCACCATCATCACTATCCCCATCACCATCACCATCATCACCATCACCACAACACCACCACATCTCCATCATCACCACCATCACTATCATCACCACCATCACTATCATCACCACCATCACTATCATCGCCACCACCATCATCACTATCACCATCACCATCACCATCATCATCACCCTCATTATCACCACCATCATCATTATCACCATCACCATCACCATCATCACTATCACCATCACCATCACCATCATCCCTGCCATCTTCTATACGTGAAGTCCTGCCGCCACCCTAGCCTGCCAAATGGTCTTCCTGTGACAGAGAACACAGCCCTCTGAGTCAACCCATCCTATGTACCGACAACTTTGCTAATAGAAAGCTCAGATTTTTCTGTTTGTTTCAGTTATAATTGGCCTCCCCATCTATTTTAGTCCATTTTGTGTTGCTCTAAAAGAATACGTGAGATGGGGAAATTGACAAAGAAAAGCGGTTTACTTACCTCATGGTTCTGCAGGCTGGGAAGTTCAAGGGGCCGGTGCCAGCATCTGCTGGGCTTCTAGGAAGGGCTTCCCCACTGGTCATGAGATGGTGGAAGGTCAAAGGCGAAGCTGACGCATGCGAAGAGGTACATCCCACTTTAACACAACCTGCTCTGGTGGGAACTAATCCACCCCTGAAAGAACGAACCCAGTCTCGCGAGAGCAAGAACTCACTCCCACGAAAATGGCACCAAGCCGTCCATGAGGATGTTCCCACTGACCCAAACCCTCCAGCTAGGCCACCTCCCAACACTGCCACGCTGGGGACCGGATTCCGACATCAGTATATCCGAATCACAGCAGCAACCTTTTTACCTTCTGCAGCAAAAAAAAAAAGTCCACATCCCTTCTTCATGTGACATTTCTTCAAATATTTTAAGACAATCATTATGTATCCCCAAGTCCTTCTTATTCCAGACTAAACAGTTTCTTCAACAGTTCTATTTTATTTTTAAATAACACTTGAATCAAGAAACTAATACATGTTCATAGCAAAAAATTTAGAAAACAGAACTAAGCCCCCAAAAGAAAAATATTACTTGTAAATTTCACTATACTTTGAGATGATTAGTGTTTTTCTTCTTGTATTTCTTCTAATATTATATATGATAAATACATACATATTTCCCAACCCCCGGAGCACAGGGCCCCCGCAGAGCAGCGAGAACACCACAACCTCTCCTCTGCTCGCCCTGGACAAGGAAGGCTGCAGGATGCTTGTGCCAACGCCGCTGGTCGAGGAGCAGCAGAGAGAGGCCTCGGGTGGAGAGTGACGCACGGAGCTGGCCCTGCAGGAGGAGCTCCTGCTAAGCCACATCTCAAGGCTGGACACTTAACTGATGAATTCCTCCGTGTAAAAATAAACAGCACCGCGACCCAGCTCTCCACAAAGAGCAGAGGGGGCCGACGAGCTGCAATCTGCCCCCCACATGGCGAGGCCCAGAGAGCGTGTGGGTCTGCGTGTGTGTGCAGTGCGTGTCTGTGTAAGTAAACACAGCAACGTGTGTGTGAAACGTGTTCTCACATCAAGCGCTCCGGCCCTCCGTGTGCCTGGGGAGGCGGAAGCACTCGGAGTGAAAATCAGATGCAGACGTGTAGGACAGAAAGTCCAAGTCTAATTAAAACAAGCTCCCCGCCCCCCCTCGCCAGGGACTGAGATGACCTCCGCGGGGCTCTCAGTAGCTTCTGTAGGTTTCGTGCCTTTTTCAAAGCAGCGAACCATTATCCCATCAAGTACGTACGACGAACCGTATATGTTTCCATTTAAAACTCCTGAGTCTAAGAGGGTATTTAATTCTCTGGAAACCACTGAAATCCTGCAGGATTCTGAG
Organism: Varecia variegata; assembly: GCA_028533085.1. Lineage (NCBI taxonomy): Eukaryota > Metazoa > Chordata > Mammalia > Primates > Lemuridae > Varecia > Varecia variegata. Next base: position 1,607,947 of record CM052439.1, read on the forward strand.
GAAACGGTCTTGATTCATGTCAGTCCTTCCTGAACCTCCGACAAAATGAGAATTCTTTCCCGATGAGTCTCCCACCCCTATAGCTGGACGGGCGTTTGGATGAAGCAAGAGCTTTGATGTGAGAGCCGCCGTCATCTGGGCTAACAGACGCAGCTGCCTCATGAATGGACCACGGAGATTTTCCATTAATTAGCTTCGGCGAATTCCAGGGCTGAGACAGGGTTTTGTTTCATCTCAGATGGCGAAAGAAAGAAAGAAAAATGGCATAATAATGCAAATTTACCAAAATGCCGTACATTCCTACACAAATCACACCCCACAACACACTCCCTCTGATTCACTACCACTAAAAATAAAGAAAAAGAAAAGGTCAATGATGCTGAAATCACGGAACAACACGCCACCTCATGGTAGGTGCTCTGGAGGAAACCAGAGGACGGGCCGCAGAGACGGGGCGAACACAAACCCGGGCTGAGCTCAGGCAGCAGGCCCAGGGCCCAGGCATACAGGACAAGGGTTTCGCCCTCACTGGCTTGGGGCAAACGGAGAACACACCTATGAAACTGCTGTCACTCCACGACGGGTAAACGGAAGAAATCCAGCATCTCAAGCTATACAAAAATTCTAAATCAAGATACAGCAAGTGAAAAATCAGATGAAAAGAACACTTCAAAATGCTTACTGCAAGAACTTAAAGTTTAGACAAAAACTGTCTCATATTCTCAAGTAAATAAAAGAAAATATGTAAAGATATGTACATCTTCTTTTTTCTTCCAGATAACTTTTTAAGTGCTTTATATATGTCACCATACTAAGTAAGCACTGTACATATATCACCTTACTGAATAATTAAATTATATTAATAATATTTTTCCGTGTTACAGAGGAAGAAATAAAAGACCAAAAAAAGTGAATTGATAATTATAATAATAAATATAAATGGGACAAATTCACTGTTCCAGTTTCTATTTGCTGTGCTTCAAAGCACCCCAAAACTTAGTGGTATAAAAGCCATTTTGCTTATGCTCACAATTGTGTAGGTCAGGAATCAAGGCAGGCACAGGGAGGAAAGCTTGTCTCTGCCCTCCAGTGTCTGCAGCCTCATTGTGTTCAAACAGCAGGAGATGCAGGGACAACTCAACTGGAGCCAAACGTGTGGGCCTCGATTCTTCTGAATGTGGCATCTTCTGGGGCTACAATGACCAAGATGACTTCTTTCATCACCTGTCTAACACCTGGGGTGGGATGGCTGGAATAGCTGGCGGCTGGACAGTACTTCTCTCTCTTCAAGTGGCTTCCCCACATGGCCGGCTTGAGATTCCTCATAGAATTATAGTCTCAGGGTAGTCGGACTTCTTACATGGCGGCTGCCCTCCTTGACCTCCCAAGCGAGCATTCCAAGATACCAAAGTGAAAGCTTCAAAGTTTCTTCCAACCTAGCTTCAGAATGACGCAACATCAAGTCCCCTGTATTCTGTCGGTCAAAACAGTCATAGAGCCTGCCCAGATGCAAGGGGAAGGGAACCATAGACCCCCACCTCTTGAGAAGAGGACTGTCAAAGAAGTTGTGGCCATCCTTATTCTACCACACTCATCTTTTAAAAGAAATAAGTCATTCAGAAACCAGCAAAGGTTGTAACCTCATGCTGCATGCTCTAGAGGAAACCGGCTAAAGAAAATAAGCAATAAACCCCTAAATAACCAATGGGTCAAATAAAAAAATATAAGGAAAATTAGGAAATATTAATACTTTGAAAAGAATGAAATGAAAATACAACATATCAAAACTTACAGGATGGAGCTAAAGTGCTTAAAGGGAAATTTATAGCTATAAATTCCTATATCATGAAAGAAGAAAGACCTCAAATCAGTAACCTAATCTTCTACCTTAAGATACTAGAAAAATAAGAGCAATCTAAATCTAAACCAAACAGAAGGAAGGAAATAATAAAGATTAGAGCAGAAATCAGTGAAATAAAAAATAGAAAAACAATAGAGAAAAATCAATGAAACCAAAAGCTGGTTCCTTGAAAAAGTCAATAAAACTGACAAATCTTTAGCTAGATTGATCAAGAAAAGAGAGGGACGACTCAAATTACTAGAATCAGAAATGAAAGAAGGGACATAACTAATGACTCTGAAGAAATAAAAAATGTTATAAAGGAATCTATGAACAATTGTATACCAAGAATTGCATGATTTCGACGGAATGGACGAATTCTTAGAAAGACACAAACTACTGAAACTGACTCAAGAAGACAATCTGAACAGACCTATAACAAGTGAAGAGATTGAAGCAGTAATCAAAAATTACTCAAAAGAGAAGACCATGCCCGGATGGCCTCACCACTGAATTCTACCAAACACTTAAAGAATTCGTACTAAAACTGGCCAGGCACGGTGGCTCACATCTGTAATCCTAGCACTCTGGGAGGCCGAGGCGGGCGGATTGTTTGAGCTCAGGAGTTCGGGACCAGCCTGAGCAAGAGTGAGACCCCGTCTCTACTAAAAATAGAAAGAAATGATCTGGACAGCTAAAAATATATATAGAAAAATTAGCTGGGCATGGTGGCGCATGCCTGTAGTCCCAGCTACTTGGGAGGCTGAGGCAGTAGGATTGCTTAAGCCCAGGAGTTTGAGGTTTCTGTGAGCTAGGCTGACACCACAGCACTCACTCTAGCCTGGGCAACAAAGTGAGACTCTGTCTCAAAAAAAAAAAAAAAAAAAAGAAAACTACAGACCAATATCTCATATGAATATAAACACAAAAATTAATCAGTACACTACTGGCAAACTGAATCTGCAATATATAAACAGAATTATACATAAACCATGACCAAGTGGGATTTGTTACAGCAATGCAAGGTTGGTTGAAAATCAATTAATGTAATATATCATATCCATAGAATAAAATCATATGATCTTCTCAATAGATGGAGGAAAAAGCTTTTCACAAAATTCAATCCATTTTGATAATAAAAACACTCAACGATAACTAGGAGCATAAGAGAACATCCTCAACCTGTTAAAGTACACCTACAAAAAATTCCCAGCTAAATTCATACTCGAAGGTGAAAGACAGGATGCTTTCTCCCTTAGATCAGGATGAAGACAGGGATGTCCACTCTCACCACTTCTATTCAACACTGTACTAGAGGTTCTAGCCAGGGCAATCAAGCAAGGAAAAGAAATAAAATGCATCCAGATTGTAAAGGAAGAAGTAAAACTCTCTCTATTCACAGATTACATAATTTTGTATGTAGAAAATCCTAAGGAATCCACCAAAAAATTAAGAAAAAAAATCCATGTACAATAGCATCAAAAAGGATAAAATACTTTGGAATACATTTAACAAAACAAGGGCAAAACATACTCTTAAAAGTATGAAATACTGTTTAAAGAAATGAAAGGAGATACAAATAATTGGAAAACCATCCCATGTGTGTGGATTGGAAGACTTGGCATTGCTAAGATGGTAATACTCCTCAAACAGATCTACAGATCCAGCGCAATCCCCATCAGAATCCCACTTGACATCTTTGTAGAATTTGACAAGCTAATTCTAAAATTTATATGGAATTGCAAGGAACCCAGAATAGCCAAAGAAATTTTGAAAAAGGAGAACAAAGTAGAAGGACACACATTTCTTGATTTCAAAGCTACAGCAATGAAGACAGTGTGGTTCTGGCACAAGGGTAGACATAGAGACCAATGGAATGGAATTTAGAGTCCAGAAATACACGTCTATTTTGGCAAAATGCCATAAACTGGTAGCTGAGCAACAGAAATTCATCTCTTACAGTTCTGGGAAGTCCAATATCAAAGTGCTCACAGGTTCAGTGTCTGCTAAAGGCCTGCTTTCTAGTCATAGCCGGTGCCTTCTAGCTGTGTCCACACATGGCAGAAGGGAGGAAGGAGAACAGCTCCTGGGTTCTCTTTTATAAGCACACTAATCCCGAGATAGGGAAACATCAGGCTCGGCTTGACAGAGAGTCATAAGAGACCCTGATACAAGAGACGGCAGAGAAACTGACCAAAACCAGCTAGAACCCAGATGGCCACAGAAAACAACCTCAGATTACCCTCATTGCTCATTATACCCTGCTTATAATACATTAGCATACTCAGAATACATTAGCATACTAAAAGAAACTCTCACCTTTGCCATGACAGTTTGCAAATGCCATGGTAACTCCTGGAAGTTACTCTATATGGTTTAAAAAAGAAGAGGGAAGCCTGGTTCCAGGAAATCCCGACCCCTTTCCCAGAAATCTTACAAATAATCCTCCCTCTGCTTAACATAAAATTAAACAGAAAGTATAAAATATGACCCCAGAAACTCCCAAGGTGCAGCTCTCTGCTGCTCTGCCTGTGCTTCTGCTTCTTTGTTACTTCAATAGACTTGATGTTGCTGTGCTCTGCTCGCTCTTGAATTCTTTCCTGCGTGAAGCCAAGAGCCTACTTGGCTTTCAGGCCAGACCCCAGATTGGGGGTCCACTTTCCTGTATTAATCCCATCCATGGGGGCTCTGGCCTCATGACCTAATCACCCTCTCAAAGGCTCTGCCCCCTAATACCACCAACTTGGTAATTAGGTTTTCAACATATGAATTTGGGGGAAATACAAACAGACCACAGCAGGGTGAATTGCATGATATGTGAATTACTAAGCTTTTTAAGTATGAAATGTCTGAATTCCTTTAGTACTAAGTTTGACAGTTGATATCTCTGATATTTCACCTTGACACTTCTTGTTTTATTTTTGTTGTGAAGGTACATCTTCAGTCTTTGAAACACATGTTTTGGCTTGTGATTATCTTTCAAATTTTTTTAGAGCAATTTTGGTGAAACCATGGGTAAGTCAAAAATTCATGTTATTTTTTAATATGAGTTCCATGGTAGAACCAATGCAGTGCAGACAGCTCAAAATATCAACAAAATGTTTGGTAAAGATGTGACTAAAGTATGCACAGTATGTCGATGATTTGGGAAGTTCTGTTCTGGTGATTTTAAGCTTGAAAATGAGCCACATGGGTGACCTGAGACCAAGGTGGATGATGATGAGCTAAAAGCTGTAGTGGTAGTGAATCCATCTCAACCTACGTATGAATAGGCAGCAAGGTTTGATGTTACTATTCCAACAATATCGGACCATTTAAAACAAATCAGCAAGGTAAAGAAGCTGGATAGATGGGTTTTGCATGAATCAAACAAGCGTCAGAAGAGAAATCGTCTCTAAACTTGCCTTTCTTTGCTGTCAGGACATAAAGACGAGCCATTTCTCCACCACATTGTTACAAGTGATGGAAAATGGGTTCTTTTTGACAATTGTAAGCATTCGGCACGATGGTTGGATAAAGATGAAGTGCTGAAACACAGTCCAAAACCAAATGTTCATCAAAAAAAAAGCTAATGGTGTCTATTTGGTGGTCCAGCGCTGATACTATCCACTACAGCTTAAAGAAATCTGGTCCATCAATTACAGCGATGTCTCCTGCAACCAGTTGGATGAACTGACATCGCAGGCACAGCCACTCACCGTTTCACCCGACGTGGCCCCTCCCCGCCAAAGCCCTCCCAGGGCCCGGCCTGCCTCAGAGAGGTGCCGACGAGTGTGGGCCCCCTGCCAGCCCCCCAGGTCCGTGGCCTGGTCTGGCCTCCTCCCGTGCTGTCGCATGTGAACCTGGCCTGGCAGACGGGCCACCGTCGGGGCCTACGCCCACCCCCGGGACCTGGGCCTGAGGAACTCCCAAGACGCCTGCGCACAGACAGAGGGGCAGGAAGGAAGCAGCTGGGGGTCCCACGCTCGTTCTTCACGCTGGGAAAATGGAGCTGTTACCCTGGGAGGTGAGACCATTCCACATGGAAACCTCAGGGCTTAGGAGTTAATGTGTTCCTTGGAATTGGGAGGGACTATTTCGTTCCCTGCCACACAGTGTCTGGACTTTAATATAACCTCCTTCCACTCAGCAGGGATCATTCCACAGCCCTAGAGAAAATGCCTGGATAAACCGTGAGCACTAACACCCACTGCAGTAAATAAGGCGGGAGCAAATTTACACGGGGGACAGGAACTTCAGAATCACAGAAACATAGCTTTTCCACAAACCGTCCGTAACAGACATAAATATGAGAGCAAAAGGGCACTCGGGATTATTCGGATTATTTGGTTGGTTTATACTAAGTGCACACAACATAAAAGTCACCTATTCAATTTTTAAAATTAGTCTTCTCCATCGTGTACATGAAAGCTACAGTTTGGAGAAGTTTTTTATTTTTTAATAATGCCACCCATTTTGTGGTATTTAAACAGTGATAAGATATCAAGCTTATGTTTTTTTCTTAAAAAGTAACTACACTCCCCCCAAAAGCAATCAAGAAAACACCCAAAGGAAGGCAGCCAAGTGGTGAGCGCTTCTGGAACCCTCTGTGCTGCCCCTAAATGGGGCTCCCACCCCACCACCCTTCCCAGCAGACAACCCGACAAAGGGGGACACTGAGCGAGCGACCCCACCTGTGTTAGTGGGAACTGGGAGGATGGTTCAGGTCTTCCGACCAGAGGGGGCTAAATGAGACCCCCAGAGAGGCCGCGTGTCACAGGTCAAGTGCAGGCTGCACCCAGCTCCACCCCATCCCCAGCTGTGGGACCTTGGGGTGTGTCTGAAGCCACTTTTCTCATCTAAAAACTGGGGGCCTGGGCCCTGCCTCCCAGGGGGGTTGAGTGAAGCGCCCAGGACACAGTCACTGTAGGATGGACGATGGCCGTCACTATTCACAAGGGACCAAGAATCAGTGGTGCTGGGACTTCTCAACCCCGACCTTGGAAGCCAGAAGACAGGGAGCAGTGCCCTCGAGATCCTGAGGGAAATGATTTCCAACCTGGAATTCTAAGCCGGAGCTATATAAAATAAAGACATTTTCAAAATTGCAAGGCCTTCCCAAGTTACCGCCTATGCACCCTTCCTCAAGAAGTTCCCGGAGGGTATGACCCACCAAAGAGGCACCGGGTCAGCTAGCACGGAGGGAACTCGGGCTGCAGGATGGAGGCCACTCAGCCCAAACGAGGCCCAGAGAGACCCAGAGAGGCCCAGGTGGGGTGCAGGGAGACCCCGAGACCACTGCCCGGCAGCCAGCTCAACTGGAGCAGGGCCCACACGTCAGGAGAGGGTTCTCCAAGAAGAGGAAGTGGAGACATGGTTTCTAAGGAGATTTTTACAACTGGGGGAGAGTTTTGGGTTGTCACAGTGATACATGCATGGAAAACAAAGCAAATGAAGAAAGAAAATAATCATTAACTCCAGAGAAAACAAACAGTTGTTCAGGTGAGGAGAAGTAATCTTATTCCTGTAATGACAGCTGTGAATGCAAACGCTGACAATTCATCCTGGTGAAATGACGACGCTACTGAAAAGATAGAGGGACAGGCAGAGTGTGTGTGTGAGACAGACAGAGAGAGAGAGAGACACACACACACACAGAGACAAAGGCAGAGATGAGGACAGGGTGTGGCTGAGGGGTTAGAGAGAGCTCCCCGGAGCCCTCCAGGGTGGAAAGTCCGCAGCAACACCCAAAGCGAAAAGTCAGGAAGTGGCAACATAAACGTGTTATTTGTAAATATTGAAAGAATTGGTTGAAGAGTGAAAGTATTTGCCTCCCGCGGGAGTGGAATCGTACGACAGCCCTGCTGTTCGGCCTATTGGGCTCTATCTACACTCTCTACACGTATAACTGATACAAAGAACAAGTACATTTTTAAAGAAATAAAGCTTTTAAAAACCTAGGTAAGTATCAAGCTAGAGCCGGAATAACGACTGAAAGTCTCAGCAATTGCTATCGTGTGCCCTGGCGAGAAAATGCGGGCGTCGGGAGGCAGGGGCTGAGCGGTGCCGGGAGGACATCAGCCCTGAACAAGCACACAGCCCGGGCACCTGAAATGATGCAAACTGGAAGCGAAAACCGCTCAGTGCTAAGTACAGGCAGCTACACGCCCGTCCCTGTCCCTTGCCTCCCCCACGTCCCTCCTATGTAGAAGCGCAGATGCCCCTGTATGAATTTCCTATTGCTGCTGTAACAAACTGGCACTGTGGTGGCTTAAAACAGTATAAATTTATTTTCTTAAAGTCTAGAGCTCAGAAATCCAAACTCAGTCTCGCTGGGCTAAAATCCAGGTGTCAGCAGGGCTGGCTCCTTGGGAGGCTCCAGAGGAGAATCCGTGTCCCTGCTTTTTCCAGCGTCTAGAGGCCGCCTGCATTCAGGATAATCTCCCCATCTCCAAATCCTTAGCTCAGTCACATCTGCAAAGACTCTTGCTCTGGTCTGAATGTCTGTGTTTCCCCAAAATTTATATGTTGAAGCCTAAACACCAAGGTGATGGTATTAGGAGGTGGGGCCTTTGGGATGTCATTAGGTCATGAACGGGACCAGTGCCCTCATGAAGGAGGCCCCAGAGAGCTGCCTTGGTCCTTCTGCCATGTGAGGTCACAGCTAGAAGGTGTCACCTGCGAACTAGAATTCACACCCTCTCCAGACACTGCATCTGCCAGTGCCTTGATCCTGGATTTCCCAGGCTCCAGAATCGTAAGAAATAAATTTCTGTTGTTTATAAGCCACTCAGTCTGGGCATTCTGTTGTAGCAGCCCAGATGGACCGAGACACCCTCTGCCACGTTAGGTGATGCTCACAGGATCCAGGGATTACATCAGGAACATCTTGGGAGCCAGAGCAGTAGGAGATGTGACAATGGAAGCAAGAGGGCACAGCTCCCAGGAAAGGCCGGGAGTCGGGGACGCGGCAGCCTCTGACGCTGACAACGGCAAGAAAATATATCTTCCCCTCGCAGCCACTGGAAGGATGCATTGCGGACTTCTGGCCCCAGAACTGTCAGAGAACACATGTGTGTTGTTCTAAGGGACTGGGTTTGTGGCGATTTGTTCCAGCAGCCCTGGGAAGCTGATGGAGCTTTGGGGGAGCAGCCCCCCTAGTTTCCCTGCCACAGTAAGAGGACTGAGAATGAGAAGAAACCAGAAGGCAGGCTGGGGGGTGGGGGGGAGCCTGGTGCCTGCGGGTGGGTCTGAATTCTGAGTCCAAGGGACCATGAGTCGCCCCAGCAGCCACTCTGGGTTCAGAGAAAGGTCACATGTCCCTGTCCCCAACTCCACCAGGGAGTGTCCAGGCATCACGAACATCTGACAGCAGCTGGAGGCTGGCTCCTAGGAAGCCGCCATGCCCTCGGCATGGCAGGGCACCGCACTCACGGCGAGGTGAGGAGTGCTCGGCACGGCCGTGTCCGTGTGCTCCTAGGCCCCGGCTCTCTCAGAAGTCATCTGGGCTGACGGTGCTCAGCACATCACAGCTGAGGGGACATGAGCTTGGCTCTCATGGCTGAAAGAGCTCCTTAGGAATGCAAAACCCCAGCAGAACCGCCTCAGAAAGTCCAACCCAGGACTCAGCCCTTCTCTGCGGAATCCGGCAGGCGTGGAGGTGGCAGGTCCCAAGATATTCTCAGAGATTTTCACACCATCTCAGCAGCACATTCAGAACCCAGCCTGCCACCGGCTGCAGCAGGGAGAAAGAATTATGACTTGTGAGTTTGGAAAGTGAGAGGCAGCCCAGCCCCCCTCTCCATGAGATGACATTCGGGGTGGGAAGTTCAGGGTGAATTTCAACTGCAAAGACCAAGGTGATTTAGAAGGTAAAACATTCGCCTTTGTGTCAAATTTCCACACCTTCCTCCTCCGGATCCTGCCGCCCACTCCCCGCACCTCGGCTCCCCTACGGCCCGCCTGACGACAGCTGGCTTTGGGGGCTCATGTCTGCAGGTTAGAGGCCCCCAGCAGCCCTCCAGCTCCCTCGGGGCCCCATCCAAGCCCCCCCAGGCTAGATCGGACCCCCAGGCCACCCCAGGTGGAGACTTGCCCTCCTGGCTGTGGTCTGAGGGCCCGAGGGGCCCCCGCGCACACACTGCCTCCATTGTACAGCCAGCCCGGCTGGCCAGGGGCCAGACGCACCCCAGCTATTACAGATTTTTCAAATCCTACCATTTGTGTATTTGGTTTGGTAGCTTTAGGTTGATGATGTACTTAATTTCACCACTATATTGAGTTTGAATGAACTGAAAGGAAAACACGCAAATATAAAACAATGCCTGGCCAGACTCACGCCCGGAGCACAGGTGTTTCCTATCTATGTGTCCCTCGCCCTGCATCGGCCGAGGCTTCCCGCCCCACGTGCTAGGTGTGCCCGAGGCATTTTCTTCTAAACAGCTTTGTGATAAACGTGCATGTCCCAGGGCCCAGCTGGACCCCCCATGGGACAGCCCTTTCCTGGGTCTTTTAAATACAGCAGATGTGGCAGGAGCGCCCACCCGTCCCATCAGTTGTCTTTCTGGAGGTGACCATCTGCAGCCATCAAGCATCCCCCACTCCCGTGCCAGACGACAAGCATAACAGCATGGCTATCCGAGGACAAAGTGAAAGATTTATACCTAATTTCACCCATTTCACATGCCACAATCACAGTCTACAGTTTTGCAAAAGTAGTTTTTTTTTTTTAAAGGTAATTAAAGGACAGGATAGCAAAACACATGATAGTCAGGTGAACCCACATATTTTAGAGAGACTGCTTTTCTCTGCAGCCCTTTGCAGGGGGCTTGGGCGAGGTGCCTCAGGCCAATGACAGAAGCCTGGGAGGGGCCGGGGCAGCCTGAGCCCACACCAGCCGCCCCGTGGGCTCCCCAGGACACGTCCTCTGCCCCCAGCCAGTACCTGTGCGGAGGATGGGAGTCGGCACACAGCCCCCACCTCTGCCCCGAGTGCCAAGTCCCAGGGTGGGCCTGGGCTCCTGTGAGGGTCTGCACTTGCAGGACATTAAATAATGAATAAAAAAACACCATGACAGGTCAAGAGAGAGACCACAGGAAAAGCCTTTTTCCTGCTTTTCATACAAGGGGCCCTGTGTTTTCACTTTTCACTGAGCCCTGCAAAGTACTTAGCCACTGAGCTTAGCAACCCAGGGCCCACCCTAGATGCCACAAGAATGCACCTCCGCTGGGGACAGGGCACTGGGAAGCAGAGAGGGCCTGCTCGGCACAATGAGAAACTGAGGCGGGAGGCGGCGCTGGAGAAGACGGGCAGAGGGCGTCAGGCCAGGGCCCAGGCAAGAAACTGCTCCAGGAGCTCCGCAGAGGATGGGCCCAGGCCGGGTCGTGGCCAAGACAGAAGGGGGCTTTGTATTTCTGGCCCAAATAGCCCTTCTTCTAATTTTAAAGATAAAGAAACCGAGTCCCAGAGAGGAAAGTGAAGTCCTCCAGGTGACCTCAGGCTGATTTGAGTCGAGAAAGAGGGGAGAGCTGGCACGTGCCCTGGGCCATCACTGCAGCCCCGGCCAGGTCCCGCAGCAAGGACGCTGGTCAGCGTCTCAAGTCTGAGCTCGGCACGTGCAAGATGGGGAGACCGATGCTGTCCGGCCTGGGCCTTCCCTTGCCCTGGTTACCTACAGCAGAGAGCTGGGTTTGACATGAAGAACTCGACCAATAGCCCCAACCTACGCAGGCTGCCAACGCAGCATTCTGAAGGGTATTTTCTCTCTTGGGCCAAAAGAGACAAATTGTTCAATATGAAACTACAAATGAGATCCATATAAAGATATTTTTTATGAGTTTATTTTGCTCTGACTAGGGCCCCAATAAGTACAGGTATCTGTTAAATAAACACAGCCCCAGAAAGTTTCATTAAGCATCAGAGTCCTCTAAATTCCTCATCAGACCCAGCCCTGTGAAAAGAACAGAATTTAGGAACCGCAAGAGCGTCCACTTGGCAGGGCAGCCGCCACCGGTCACAGGGCCCTTTGTGTGACTGCACATATTTTGGCTGGGGGCAGAGAAAATGCATGTGCCAAAAGGGTTATTATTACCTTAGCTGTGATTCATGCGAGTGCTTCCCGGGAGGGGTGTTTTATTATGATTTCTCAGCTCTCAGCTCCTTCTTACCCCGACGTGGGGCTGGGCCACATTCCTGCGATGCCGGGCGTCCATGAAACACAAACGGCCCATTCACCGTGCCCTGGGGGCCGCTGGAGGATGGATGGCGCTGGCCCTCCAGCCGCAGCCTCCCGCCCAGGAGCTGACCCGGGGGTCCCTGCGGTGGGCCTGGGCCCCGGGCGGCCACATCCTGCCTCTCAAACCTCCTTCCTGTCTGTCCTAAGTGCCTGACCTTCCACAGTCACAGAAATTTAGATCTTAGGATGGCGCTGCAGGACCTCATCCCACGGGAAGGAAAGTGAGGCCACCCCAAGCCGGGTTCCAGGACACAGCGAGGCTCGCGGGGCTTGGGGGAGGCTGCGCCATCGGCCTGTGACGCTTTGACCCTCTCAAACCCTGATTATGTCAGAGGAGGACACAGACAGAGCGTTGAGAAAAGACACTTTACTTGCAAGGAAGCTTTGCGGAGAGTCGGGCTATAGAAAGACGGCTCGGCAGCGAGAATACAGCAGGCTTCCAAGGTGGGACGCTCGAGGGTGCCAAGGCTATCGCGTTTACAGCGGGTCTGCTCCTGGGTTTTGGTAGAGTAACAGCAATTTTTGACACGATTATCATATCTAAACAGTCAGAACAAACATCCCAACATCCAGCATCGCAGGAGGGGGGCTGAGTCCCCGAGACTGGCCAGTCTAGCGCTATCTGGGGGAGTGTCACTCACACCCCTGGAGATGCCCCTGGCCCTCGGCCTGTCCCCACCTCCGCAAGTCACTTCTGCCCACCCCTCTCTCCTCCCGCGTGAGTGGAGGGAGATGCAGTTTCTTTGGTGGGCCAGACTCCTCCTCCAGGAACCCACAGCCTAGTGGGAAGGGGGCTCTGGGGGTGATGGAGGGGTCCCTCGTGTTCTGCCGACCCCCACAGTGAGGGCATGTCTTAGGCAACACAACCCGCGTCTAAGGAGACCGGGAGGCCCCTCCCACTGGGACCCGGCGCCCTCACGCGCATCTTCCTTGAGGGAGGGGAGGACGCACGAGGGAGACCCTCCCAGGGAGCCGCCCAGGCACCACTGCCCCTGACCCAGCCCCTCACCCCAGACCTGCTCGTCCAGCACCCTAGCCACTGGCCATGAGGCCCCTGGGCACGTGAGATGTTGGAGCCACAAGTGTCAAATGACACCGAATGTCAGATTGGGGACAAGGAAGGCACACTATCTCACTAGCAATTTTATATTGATTACGGATCGAAATACTATTTTAGGCAGAGTGGGTTAAATAAGATACATTACACAAACGAATGCCACCTGCTCCTTGTTGCTGTCTCTGGGACACAGGCGTAACTAAAAAGAAACAGTAGATGCACCGGCCGGTGCTGCCTCCATGACCCGTCCACGTCGGCTGCGTCCTCACCCACCAACGCAACAGCCAGCACCCACCCTGCCGGCAACTTGGCAGAAAGCCAGAGGCTCCCCTTCGCTGGGAAGCGCCTGGGAAAGCCTGGCTCCCGCTGGCCCCTCAGGGACACCCCGCTACTCTCCCTCGGCAGGCCTCACCCTGAGGAGCCAGCCCCCCGCCCCGTGCTGCCCAGCCCTGCCCGCTCCCACCCCTCCTCCCTGCCTCCCCTCCCATCAGGAACATGGGAGCCACCACCACCCCCACCCCAGGGAGCGGCCGCTTGAGTGACCTGGCACTTGCCTGGAACTTCCGCAGGACTCTGCAGGACTGTCCCCAACTTAGTGCAAGGCTTTTAAACCACACCCCACCCGGACCATCCATACCCCCTACCCTGCTTCCTATCTGATAGTGAATATTCATTTATTTTTCTCGTTGGCTCTGTTCTTCCACTAAAACATGAGCTCCCTGCAGGCCCAGATGTGGACGGCCACTCACTGGCCTGGAAGGCTGGTGCCCGGCGCCCGTGAGACTGCAGATCTGAGTGAGTGCAGCGTGTGTGCGGGGCCTGCACGCAGTGGGTCCAGGGGCTTGCTGTCGCAGACCTCCACCCAACTCACCATCCCCTCGAGGCTCCGTCAGCCCCTCCCACCCCTTCTCCAAGCTCCCACCCTCCCCAGTTCTCTCCGCAGCCTGCTCACAGCTCAGCTTTCTCCCGGCACCTCCCTCTCACTGCCTTCTCTGTCCCTCGTCTCCTGAGCGAAGCTTCCGAACCATGGTGCCCCCAGCCACTCTCGGCCTCTTGGCACAGCTCTCTGACGGAGGAGCTCATGGATGTACCTGGTTTACTGAACCACTGGTATATCCAGGAGTGTCTTCAAAAGGGAATATTAAACTGGAACTAGGGCGAGCACATCATAGTGAGCTTGTGGGACAAAGGGCTGGGTCAGCAGCCTCCCACCTGGACAGGGCAGCCGCCACTCTCCCAAGGCCCTGGGCCCCCCCTGATGGGCAGGGCCAGCACTCTGTGGGGTGCCCGAGCCAGTGCCACCCCTACAAGAAGCCAGGAGGCCACCCAGCAGGACCAGATTGGCACACGGGCACCGGGGAGCAGAGTGTGAGCCAGAGGAGGGGCGCAGGGACGGGAGCAGGCAGGACCGTCAAACCCTCCTGAGACCATCCTCCCTCAGGCTGGCATCCAGACGCCCAGTTGCCTGTGCCCAAGACTTTGCACTCACGAGGTGCCCCAGCCTGAACCCTCGCCCGTCCACAGAGGGCTGGCGGTGAGGCACGGTGACGGCATCGGCATGAAATGGAGTCGCTGTGTTTAAAAAGAAAAGCTCTGACAAGGCTGTGGAGGGTTCTCGTGCGCGGAGGCCTGACAACAAAACTATCACAAAAGACTCTGCAAAACCACAGCCCTGCACAAAGGCCCTCGCGACCTGACACAGAAACACTTTGGCGAGGACATCTGCCCAGCAACTGCTGCCCAGCCTGGGACAGCGGCACCCTTGTTACTGGTCCCTGCAGCCGAGGACCATTACCTCAAAACAGTTCAGTCCTCCTCATTTTCCCTTTAAAATCCTTTGTCTTCTTTCACCTGCCTGACTGTGCACACAGTTCCCCGCGGCACGCGTGTTCCCACGCAGTGCTCTGTTCACAAACAAATGTCGCTTTCTGTCTGCTATTTAGGTGGACAAGACCTGGCACTCTGAATTGTCCCATCTTGTGAAGCTCCCATTCACCCACAGCTTAAAAGTCCAAATGTCCAGTTTGTTTTTGAATAAGAAACAAGTTTCTGGGTATCCTGAGTCAGAAATTTACTGTATCAATAAGGCTGTTTTATTTGAGGGTCCTCCTTGCTCCGTAGGCTCAGATTGCCCCAGGAATGAGACATGTCAGTGGGGAGAGGAACCAGCCGGTGGGAACATGCCCGAAGAACAAGCTCCGGCCCCTTCTATCCAGACACTTGACACCGCGTAGAGCAGACTGATTCCCAGCACCTCTCTCTGGAGCAGCAGGCAGCGATGTTCTTACAACCTGTTTGAAGTGAACCTGAGTGATCAAAGATGTTCTGTGCACAAGGAAAGGGCGCTTCTAATTTTCAGTACGAGTCCTGGTGAAGAGAATGCAATCTGGACCGATGCCCAGCGTGACAGCCCCTTGGATGGCCGGCCTTAAAGATCCAGCCCTTTGCTTGTAGCAATCAGGAAGCTGAAGTTCAGAAAGGTTGGGTGAGTTCCCCGAGGTGGCACAGCCAGTTAGTGGCAGAGTAGGAATTATAACGAGGGTTTGAGGGAAATTCACTTTTCTTCCTAGTTTATTGGGTTTTGAGTAACACAGGTGCACGGGATGGCAGAGACTGGAATGTAATACTCACCTGCTTGTGTTCAGTGATGAGATGAGAATCTTGTGAAAAGCACCTGCTGAGCCCACAGTGTTTGCCCGAGAGCCAGCGCCCCGTCTGCATCTGGTGCATCAACGAACGTCCTAGGAGCACAAGAGCCACAGCACGTTCCCCGAGCCAGGTGGCACCGACTGTCCCTGTGACAGCAACAGTGAGAAGAGCAAGCAGGAAGCCTCCTCTCCATAGGCAGCCACCGCCTGTGTCACAGAGGAGAGGGGGGCCGGAGCACACTGCAGATCCGCCACCTTCTCACTTTGTCCTCAGAACACACCAACTGGGTCTCTCTCGTGTGCGGCCCAGAAAAGGAAGTGCAGTAAGAAGGCCTGACTCGTTTTCAGCCCCCGTCTGAGTCTGGAAACCTCACCCTGCCCTCCTTCCCAAGGGAGACAGTGGCCTGTTAGATGCGCAGGGACAGGAAGCTGCGGCGGCACTGGCTGCCTGGGAGGGCAGAGGGGCACGGCGCCCACCCGTGCTCCCCCCTGCGCTCCCACCTGCGCTTCCCCGACCTGCATGAACGCTTAGGCAGACCTTCTGGGAAGGACTTCTGGGACAAAACGTGATCACTGGCTCAGCTAAGAGCCAGAGCAGAGTAAGATGGGCTGCCCAAGTTCACTTCCCAGGCAGCGGCTGCACGAAACACGTGAGGCTGCACGTGTTCCTCTCCTCGCCTTGACCTGCCTTTGTCACTGATGACCGTGAACATGCCTCTGCCCCGGCTGGAGCAGAGTCAGAAAAGGCCCGCTGGTAGGAAGGGCTTGGTAAGATCCAGAGTCTCGTAGCCTAAGATGAAAATGTCCAGGTTTCAGCTGAAAATCTCCCATCACATGGAGAACCGGGAAGATCTCGGACCGCATGAGACGGGATAATCGCTGGATGCCGACACGGAGGTGACAGAGAGGCAAGAATGTTCACGCACCCATGGTAACATGCAGCAGTGGCAATTACAAACATGAACGAAACAGTAAAAAATCGAAAGCTTCAGCAAAGAACTAGAATGTGTATTTTAAATGGAAATTTAATAATTTAAAAGTCTAATAACTGCAATATGAAGCTCAGTGTGTAAACTCAGCTGCAGAACGGAGAGGTCCGAGGAGGGAACCGGTGAGCTGACGGCAGAACAGCAGAAACCACCCACACCGAACAACGAAGAGAAAACTGACCGGAAAAAGAGAGAGGAAGTCTCAGGGGCCTGTGGGCCTGTTACAAAAGATCTAATATTCATGTCACCAGAGTCTGGAAGGAGAAGACAGAGAGGGGCTAAAAAATAAAATAAAAATATAATGGCCTAAGACTGCCCCAATTTGGCAGAAGATAAAACCTTCAGATTCAAGAAGCTGAGAAAATCCCAAACAGGATCAACTCGAAGAAATCCACACCCCAACGTATCAGAATGAAACTCCTGAAAACTAAGGACAAAAATCTTGAAAGCAACCAGAGAAAATAACATCTTCCTATAGAGGAAAAAAACAATTAGAATCACAGCAAATTTCACGTAAGAAACCAAGGAGGCCAGAAGGAGGTAGCACAATATTCTTCAAGGGTGAAAACGACCCCTCTGCCCAGAACCCCACGCCCAGGGAAAATACTTCTCAGGAGCGAAGAGGAAATTAAAACACACTCAGAAGAATGAAAATTAAGAGAATCTGTCGCCAGTGGACCAACCTAAAAAAACGGCTGAGGAAGTTCTCCCAAAAGAAATGAGGCGGTAAAAGAAGGAACCTCGGGACATCAGGAAGGAAGAAAAACACACATAAGCAAAAATACCGGTAAATACACCAGGCTTTCCTTCTCTTGAGTTTTCTCAACTATGTTTGATGGTTGAAACAAAATCCTAACGCTGTGTGATACGGTTCTAAACACAGTTAGCGGCAATATTTAAAAACAACTGTATTAATGGAGTGTGGTAAAGGAACACAAACAGAGGGGAGGTTTCCATGCTTCATTCGGTTTAGCAGAAGGGGAGCCAGGCAGCCTGTCTGAAACCTGCACCCAGTGCCGGGACAACAGTGGCGCGCCTCACAGTACTAGGGTCAAAACCTCCACCCCGGGGCTCGTTAGGCCCCTGTGCCCCACCAGAGCCAGCCCGCACTGCCGGGCTGACTTCCCTTTCCTGGCTGAGGGCTTTCCGTCACCTCTTTAAACCAGATGGGAAACCATACACCTCTCTCTGAAAATCCCTGGGAAACAGGAGACTGGGGTAGCCTAAATTTCCCCCACATCTAAGATGGCCTGTCTAGGAAATGACTGTAGAGCCACATAAAGGAGCCTGTGCATTCCAAGTCACCTCCATCTGCCTGAGTCTTGAATTAGCCGGTCACCACTATCAGCTCCTCTCTGGCCTCACTAGGGCTGTCCCGACACCATGGGTTCACAGGCCCCTCCGCTAAGGTCAAGGTAGGGGGTCAGGGCATGGTCAGATGGAGTGCTGCCTGTGCAGGTACTGCTGTGCTAGGAGGTGGAACAGTAGCCTAAAGGAAGAACGTGAGAATAAGCAAGAGCCAATGCCTCATGGTCATGAGTAGAAGGACGTGTGAGTTATGGTTGTTCAAAAGGGATTTTCAAGGGTAGTCATGAAAAGAGGGGTACTGGGAAGAGGCTTGTCATCTTCCTGCAAATGCCAGTTTCTGCAGAAGAATGGCTCCAGATCACAGACATCAGATGTGGGGCAGGTGGGCACGTCTTCCACCTCGTGGTCCCCCCAGCCTGAGGGCTCTGTGAGGGCCCTGGCACATCTGCAGTGTCTAGAGCAGGACTTGGCACACACAGATGCCCGTCCGACCACGAGCAGTCAGAGCAGTAGATTGCAGAGAGAGGAGGAGGCCAAGGATGGGGGGCTCTTACCCTAAAGAAAGAAGGCTCAAGTACCCTGAAGGTCTGACACAGGGGCCAGGCGGCAGGGACCCCAAGCTGGGTGGGAATGGGAGTGGGAGCTACATGTTGGGAAGGCAGGTGCCCTGGAGCTGTCATTCCTAATTCCTGGGGTGCAGGGGGCCCAGCCAGCCTCTGCCCAGAGAGCATGGCTCTGAGCACCTGACCACGTTACAGTCACTTCCTTTTGGTCCCACAAGGCCTTATGTTTTTAAAATCTCGCTGTGCTTATGGAGGGACTGGAGACATTTAGAGAACTTCATTCAGACAAGTAACTTCCTCCAGGCTGAGACATGCAGTGGAGTGACTTAACGCCCGGCAGCCCAGTCTGTGATCGCCTCAAAGCATGGAGGTCAACGTCTATGAAGAAGTTTTACTCCTTCACCCATCCGCCCACCGTCCATACATGCTTTCATTTATTCACAGCCCTACTGGCCCCAAAGAGATGCTGATCAGACATTGGGATCAGAGAACATTCCAGGGCTCCAGCATCTACATGACTCCCAGGGCTGGAGCGAGGCACCAGAACGGGGTCACGCCCGCACCCCGCCCACGCCCCCCAGATGGGTGTCACCCCTGGGGCAGAGGAATTCCTCATTTCAAATCCTTCCATAAAACGCTGCTGGCAATTTATGTGTTTTTCCTTTGAGAGGAACCAGAACAGTTCCCGAAGCTGCCTCTGGGGTAGGCCCTGCCAGAGGACTTACCAAGCGCAAATCGACATTCTCCTGAAAACAGTCAGCAATGCCCGGGCGCCAAGGCCACGGGAGGCTGTGACAGAGCCGAGGCGGTGAGGGCACCCAGAGGACCAACACCCAGGTCACCACCGCCTTCCTCCAGGACTTGCCGAGGGGGCGGCCCGGCCTGGGGAGGGGAGCGGAGGAGAAGTCTGTCAAGGCTGACGATTGCCAGAGCCGCAGAGGCTTGGATCAAAGGGCGGCCTCTCCCCCTTCTCAATGATTCTAAACACTCGTAAGAATGCGGACTCCACCTCAGGCCTCTGGCCACGCAGGCCAAAGGTGAGGCTCATTAGAAGCAACTTCTGGAAAGATGCCTGCAATGAGTGGATCACAGGCAGCCGGAGGGAGGCCCCTCCGGGCCGAAACCAGCCCCCAGGAGCGCGTGGGAGCCCCACCATCGCAGAGCTGAGTCAGACGTGTCCAGGATGATATCATTAAACTTGAACCATAAACCCCGAGCCTTTGTGCAGGCAGCCATCTGTCCACCCTCCCCCATCCCCAGCCTGCTGGATTGTTCTGGAAAAATCCTGGCATCCAAAGGTCACCCCCTTTACAAGGCCCAGGCTCCTCATGAGGTCTGTCCACCCCGGGACACTGACACATCACCAAGTGGGCCAGAATCCATGGGGTACAGGGCCAAGCCCCCTCCTCAGGGGCCCACGGGATGACCCAGCAAGACACTTCCATGTTACATCTCATCTGCTTGTGGCCGAAAGCCCAGGAGGGCAGGACCAGGTCTGTCCCTGTTGCCCAACACCTTGGTGCTCAATGCTTATGGGTGCTCAATTCGCTTCCTGCAGCCGCCATAACAAACTGCTGCACATGGGGTGGCTCCGAACCACAGACAGGCACTCTCACAGCTCTGGGGGCCGCAGCTCCAAATGCGGGCGCCAGCAGGGCTGGTTCCCGCGGGAGCCTGCGAGGGAGAATCTGGCCCAGGCCTGGGCTGCATCAGGCCTCATGCTCGCGTGGCCGTCTGCCCTGTGCCTGTCTCCCAAAATCCCTCTCCTACCTCTTTTAAGGACACCAGACGTTGGCTTTCCAGCCCACCCTGCTCCAGTGTGACTTCACCTTAACTTATTCACATCTGCAGAGACCCTATTCCCAAAAAAGGGCACATTCGCAGGTAACCCGGGTTAGGACTCCTACCTGTTGTTTTGGGGGACACGGTTCAACCCGCCACAGGAATGACTGGCGGAGGGAACGATGGTCCAGCCCAGAAGGAATCTTCTCGAGCACTGTCTCCCTGACTTGGCCGAGGCCTAGGCGCCGAGCCTTCCGGTGCAGGAGGTGTGAGTGCGGGAGGCAGCGGCTCTCAGGGGCGCCACACAGGAGCCTCCCTGAACCTCCCCAGTCGCTGCCTCTGGATTCAAACAACAGAAGTTCTCTGTCACTAATCACGACCCTACTCTGAACACACACGCCAAGCCGCAGTGTGGGAGTTGGACATGCAGTGTTGGGGGCCATGCATGAGGGTGTGTGAGAGGGGTGTGGTGTGTGTGTGTGTGTGTGTGTGTGTGTGTGTGTGTGGTGGGGGTGGTGTAGGGGTGTGGGGGGTACGGGGATGTAGTAGATGTGACAGGGGTTACGTGTATGGTGTGGGTGTGTTTGGTGTGTGGTGTTTGTGATATATGCTGTGTGTGTGTGGTGTGGTGTGTGGTGTGGTGTGTGGTTTATGTGCAATGTGTCAGTTGTGGGGAGTGTGGTATATGTGAGGTGTGTGTGTGTGTGGTATATGTGCAATGTGTGAGGTGGGGGGTGTGGTATATGTGAGAGGAGTGTGTGGTATATGTGCAATGTGTGAGGTGTGGGGTGTAGTATATGTGAGGTGTGGTATATGTGCAGTGTGTGAGGTGTGGGGTGTGGTATATGTGAGGCAGGTGTATGTGGTATATGTGCCATGTGTGAGGTGTGGGGGGTGTGGTATATGTGGTGTGAGGGGGGTACAGGTGTGGTGTGATTTGTGTGTACAGGCACCACAGTTGAAGTTCTTCATTCTGCTTACTTGGGAGACTTTATAGTTGATGGACTTGATGTACTTTATAAGATTAAAAATGCTTTTAAGAAACCAGGAATTGGCCGGGCATGGTGGCTCACGCCTGTAATCCTAGCACTCTGGGAGGCCGAGGCAGGCAGATCGTTTGAGCTCAGGAGTTCGAGACCAGCCTGAGTAAGAGCGAGACCTCGTCTCTACTAAAAATAGAAAGAAATTATCTGGACGGCTAAAAATATATATAGAAAAAATTAGCCGGGCATGGTGGCGCATGCCTATAGTCCCAGCTACTTGGGAGGCTGAGGCAGGAGGATCGTTTGAGCCCAGGAGTTTGAGGTTGCTGTGAGCTAGGCTGACGTCACGGCACTCACTCTAGCCCGGGCAACAGAGAGAGACTCTGTCTCAAAAAAAAAAAAAAAAAAAAAGAAACCAGGAACGAGTGTGTAGCTTCCTCAATATGGGGGTGAGGAAGAGGAGCTCTATTTTTCAGGATGTGGTCAGCACTGAAGGGTGGGTGTATTAGTCAGCTCAGACTGTCATAACGAAGTGCCACAAACTGGGTGGCTAACACAGCAGAAACTTATTTTCTCACAGTTCTGGAGCTGGGAAGTTCAAGAACAACATGCCATCAGAGTTGGTTTCTGGTGAAGGCTCTTTTCCTGGCTTGCAGACGGCTGCCTTCTTGCTGTGTCCTCACAGGCCTTTCCTCTGTGCACACACAGAGAGAGAAAGATCTCTGGCGTCTCTTCCTTTATAAGAACAGAAATTTTATCAGATTGGGGCCCACCCTTATGATCTTAATAATCTCCTTAAAGGCCCTCTCTCCAAATTCAGTTACATTGAAGGTTAGGGTTTCAACATATGAATTTGGGGGGACATGATTCAGTCCATAAGAGGTAATTTGGGGAAAGAGATATCAAGGTCAATGTTTGCATTTAAGAGAACATAAAGCACTGGGGAGAGTGGACATGTGAGGACTGTTGAAAGAACTCAGAACATGGCACACCCTCAGCCCCAGGATGCTGAGGTGTGAGGCGGGAGGCGTGACTGGCTTGTTAGTAGCTCTGGGAACTGCCTGTGAGGCTGTGGAAGTGTGACCCCTGGATCTGCAGCTGCAGGAAACTCCACTGAGCTCTCAGCCCCCTGTCAGGGCCCAGAGTCCTCGTGTGAGGGCTGTGAAGAGAGCGTGTCTGTGAGGAACACAGTGCCCAGTCTGTCACAGGATCCCTCGTGGCCTTGGTACCGCACGCTGAGGGGGCTGAAGGAGAGCTTCCCAGGGGATCACGCACACACTCAAGGAAGCCTAGAGCTGCGGGGGCTCCCGCAAGGAACGTCAACCAGGGGATCTGATGCCACCTGTCCTGAGACGAGTGTCCCATGCTCAGCAAATGCACTAACACAGCACTCCGTCAGTCGACGGAGCCTGGTTTCCACCGGGCAGTCACACTGGGTGCCAGCTGTCCACTCATCCTCACGTGCCTTCCTCAGACACTCCTGGGGGCCAGCTTGGTGTCAGCCTCCAGACCCGCCAGACTCTGCTCTTCAGGCCACACAGGAATAAGGCAACATCCAGACAACATCCAGAAAGCCACCTGAGGAGGGTCACTTCCCCTCCCAGATGTACAGTGACAGTAATGGGGGGATCTTTCTGAGGGGCAGCCAGGCACAGGGGAGGATCCTGTGATGTGGTCAGGTCCCAGGACAGGTTATTAGGGCTCTGCATCTTGGGGACTGTCACACCCTACTGGGCCTCGACCTCCTTGCCCATCAGTGGGCATGTCTCTCAGGAAAGGTGGACCAAATGGTACTCTGCTCGTAAAATCAGTTTGCGAATTGCCAACACCAGCCACGAAAAGTCCACGATTCACCTGCAGTGCTGCTCTTTGCGTTGCAGGGGAACTCCTGAAGCAGCTGCCCACCAGAAGGCACCTCCACAGTCCCAAACGCCCTTCACCAAGGGCTGGCGTCTGCAGCTCTGCTTCTCACCACCTCTGCTCAGAGAAGGTGGTGATGGCCCGGTTTGCTGCATGTGGAGGAGGTTTATTTGCTGCTGGGATTCCCCAGTCACTTACAGCTAAAATAATTGCCTCCACATGGTATTTGTTTATAGAGAATTTCACTCATGTTTCATTGAGTACCTTTCTTTTAACTGAGTAACTGAACCACCACCCACCAGGTTCCTCTTCTCCAGTTACTGCTGTTTCCTGTTCCCTGAGCACAGTTTGGACCCAGTAGGTGGTGTCAGTACAGTGCAAGGGGATTTCAGTGTTGCATGAGGGTTAGGAAGATGGCCCCCACATATTAGCTATGCAAATTCCACCAACCACTTAACCCCTCTTAATAGCCTCAGTGTCCCCATCTGTAAAATGGAGACAATAACCCTGCTAACTACCTCACTGGCTATTATAATAATCAAGTTTCAAAATCATCTGATAACACTCTAATGCAAACCGCTACTGAAAACAAGTGGTCTGGAATGATTTCATCAATCTGCTTCTAGCATGACAGAATACAATTTATCAGGCCAAACTCCCAGCCAAACATAAGAAGAAACACTGGAGAAAACACCAAGATCCCAGGGATACGGGAACTGCACTGAGATGAGCCTGGCATTATGCGCTGCTTTCACCCTGCAGGTATTTGAAATTCCTCCACAGCAAGGAGTAGAGAGCATGAGAAGCAAAGCACAAAGTGGCTACGATGAGTGAGCTACCAGTTAAGCAGGGTTTCAACTGTCCCACGGGGCTGAGGGAAAAACACGGAGTCCAACCGAGAGCTGAGTTCCCTAAGCGATAAGGGAAATGCATGAAAGTGAGCCCAACACTGTGCATCGCTTGTCTCATCAAAGGGATGGCTGGTTTGCAAACAGTAGCCCAGAAGCTGACGGGCCCTGGAGAAAGCAAAAGTTACGTGTCTGAAAAGCTGCGATTGGGCACTCTCACTATGCTGTGTAGAAACTGTTCAGAGTGCACCAAGGAGCATCACATATGAATCACAATGATCCAGAAACAAACTTGGCCTCACAAAGACTGAAAACCACCTCAAATCAGCTCACTACCTGCTTGAATTAAATGATCTGCCCCTAATGTCACCGCCTGCGATAAGCAAAAGTAAACCTTCCCTAGGGGAAGATAACATATGTCCAGCATTTGGTCAAAAATTACCAAACACACTGGACACACACCAAGAGAAAAAAGTCACAAGATAATGCTGTTGTGGAAACAATTGAAATAACCATCAACAATAGAATGAATAAATAAAACGTGGTGTAGTCATATGATGGATTGTTACATACTAATAAAAAAGCTGCTGCCGAGAATAGCAGGGATAAATCTCAGACATAATGCTCGGTAAACAAAGTCAGATACAAAAGAATAAATACAATGAAATGTATTCATAGGAAATTCAAATACAGACAAAATTAATCCAAGGTGCTAGAGGTCAAAAAAATGGTTATCTTTGAGGAAATATCAGAGACAAGGGAAAAGAAGGAGAATCTGAGGTGCTGGGAACTTAAAACATATTGATCTGGTTGGTAATTATTTAGATATGAAAATAGATATAGATATGTGTGTGTGTTCCATTTCATCAGGCTAAATAAACACTTAGGATTACTGTACATAAGTTACATTTCATTAAAAAAGATCAAATAAATACAACTCAATACATGATTTTCAAAGTAGAGTCAATATAGCAGAAGAGAGAATTAGAGACCTGGAAGATAAGTCAGTAGAAAATTAAGTAAGGAAAGGAAAATACAAATGAAAAATACAGAAAATCACTTAAGAGAAATCTGGGGCAAGAAACATGTATCATATGAGCAAAAAAGTTGGTAGATAGATGTAAGCCCAAATATATCAGTAATTATAATAAATATAAATTGATTATTAAATATGTCAATTAAAAAATAAATTATCAGATTGGATAAAATACAAACTCCAACTCTATGATGCTTATAAGAGACAGACCTTAAATATAAAGATACAGAAAATGTGAAAGCAAAAGAATAGAAAATGATATGTCATGCGAGCATTAACCAATGGATATCCAGTGATGCTATAATAATAACAAATTAAACTCAAAAGCAAGAAACATGAATAGAAGTAAAGAGGCATACTTTATAATAATAAAAGGGTCAATCCATCAGGAAGACATGACAATTCCAAATTCATACGTACCTAATAATATAGGCTTAAAATATGCAAATCAAATGTTACACAAATAAAAGGAAAAAATAGATGAATCCACAATCAAAATTGGATATTTTAACAAATATCTCTCCAAAATAGATAGAATAAACAGACAAAAATATCAGTAAATATACAGAAGATTGGAGCAACATGTTGAAATCTCAACAATTTCAAAGAATTGAAAACATGCAGATTATGTTCTCTATTTTCTGGCTACAATGGAATTAAGCTACAACTATGGAGAAATTAAAATTCCCAAATACTCTTTTAAATAACTTGTGAGTCAAAAAGAAATAATAATAGAAATTATATTTAGAAATGAATGAAAATGAAAATGTAACATGAAAACTTGAGATTAAAGCTAAAGCAATGTTCACAGGCAAATTTTATAAATTTAAATGCACATAAGAGAAAAGAAGGCAGGCTAAGAATCAATTATCAAAGTCTCTATCTCAAGAAATTAGAAAAGAATAGCAAACTAAACCCTAAGAAGAAAAAAACAAAGCTCAAGGGATAATTCAAAAAACATTTGTGAATGTAGCTTCTGTCTAATGGGGTTCACCTGCAATGAGATTCACATATGACCCACAAAGTTCTTGAGAGATTTATACTAGCAAAAAACACTTCTAGCTTAAACTGAAATGGATAAAGATAGAACTAAATGAAAGGAAGCAGTTTGACCCACAAAATCCTACTGATAATAAGAAGGCTATGAAAACTATTCCACTGAAAACATGCACTACTTTTCACCAAAAAAAAAAAAAAGTAGAAGCCTGACTCAGAGGGTAGAACCAAGAGTCCAGAGGGCAGAATAAAATGCTATGGAGAATAATTGCCGGGACTCGAGCCCTAATCAAGAACTTCTAACATTGGCGCAGCTGGATTTCAGAATTGCCATGGACCAGTTACTAGTTTTGTGTCTCTCATTTCCCCCTATTTAAAAAAGAATACCTGTAGTGGTTATACTATGCCTGTCCCACCACTGAGTATCAGGCATGGAGGCAGATACCTTCCTCTCTAGTTCCACAGGTCTAAAGATGGAGAGGAACTACTCTCCAGGAACTGTACTTGAGGAACTGTATTTGAAGAGCCTCATCACAGAGACAGCAAACCTGGAGGAGTGTGAACGATGCATTGGAGGAAAGAGATAAGGTAGCTATAGCTGGAGGGGCATTTTAATCTGTTCAGGCTGCTATAACAAAATACCATAAACTGGTTAGTTTATAAACAACAGAAATTCATTTCTCACAGTTCTGGAGCCTGGGAAGTCCAAGATCAAGGTGCCAGCAGATTTGGTGTCTGGTGAGAGCCACTTTCTCATTCAGAGATGGCGCCTTCTCTCTGTGTCCTCATGTGGCAGAAGGGATGAGCGAGCCCTGGAGCCTCTTTTATAAGGGCACTAAGCCCTCATGACCTAATCTCCTCCCAAAACTCTACCTCCTAACACCACCATCTTGGGGGTTATTTCTACAAATGAGTTTTGGGGGACACAAACTTTCATATCAAGGGGAGTGTGGGGTCAAGGTTTTTGAGTTTTTTATGGAAGAGAATTGACTACCCAGTCAAGGGTCAGGAAAGTTCACTCTGCCTCTCAAGGAAGGAACTGAAAAGCGACGTGGATACAGGAAAGGATGAAAACATGGGGCCAGATCTCATCTCCGAATCCAAATGGCGCATTCAAATAACCTATTCCACATTTTCCACCGGATGTCTCAAAGATAACTCAAGTTTGACATTTCCAAGACCAGGCCTCATCTGGTAGCTTCCATCTCAGTGAACAACAAAACTCTATCCCATTGCATGAGGCAGAAATCTAGACCCTGTCCTGACACCATCCTCTTCCTTACCACCGAGTTCAGAAGATCTTACTCTCTGAACAATTCTAAGAGGAGCCCCCTTCTCTCAATCCCACTCCACCACCCGCCCACCATCACAGTCCAAGCTGTCGATATCAAAGCTGGACTCCAGCAATGGACAGATTGTTGGCCTCCCCCAGACCTCAAGACCAGCTCCTGCAGTCAGAACACACTTCCCAAAATGCAAGTCCCATGTAGCTTTCCCTGCTTAAACCTGACCCAGCAGATGCTCCGTGGTCTCCACCCGTTGGCCTCCCCAGCCCCCTGTTGCTCCTCTCTCCCCCAGCCCTCCATCCTCAGCCTCACCAGCCTGCCTCCTCTCAGCCCTCGAGCGCTGGATGCCCTCCCACCACGGACCTCTGCACAAGCTACCTCCTTCCTCCACTCCCAGGTCTGCCCCTTTCTCTAATAAACTTCTCCCAGACACCAGATTTCGCCTGAGTGCATCTTCCCGCGAGGAGCCCCCTCACCCCCACTGTGACCCATGGCTCATTGAACAGCATCCTTATCCCTTGATAAGCCCCAGGAGAGCAGAAGCCAGCTCCAGCATGGGCCAAGTATTGCAGACACTTGCTGAATGAGCAATGAGCCTCGATTAACCCTCGAAATAAGCCTGAGCAGTAGACATTCTTGTCTCCCTCTGCACATGAAGGGCAAAAGCCCAGAGAAGTAAAGAGAAAAGGCCGAGGCCTCAGAGCTGGGGACGGGTCCCTCCCCCTAAAGAGGAATAGGAGGCTCAAGTCACATCTGATCAACAGAAAGAAAAAACTACTGGGAAAGTACTTAATGTATCTTACTTCAAAACATGATAGACCAAGTGGAGAAGTGAATGCTGTGACCAGGGTCCTTACACTTCAGTTCCTTTGTATTTTCTCTGTCTCTCTTCTCCCCAATTTTTTCCTCTCTCCCTGCATTCAGTAGCTGACTTGTATCCCTTTAAATACTTCCCAAGGAAGCAGCCTGAACAGTCTTTCCCACAGATTTGAAAATTCCCTGCAATAAAAATGTCAAGGGTGAAATAAGACAATGCATTTTCTCAGCTCAACATCAGGCCAAATTACATATTAAAGGACCAACATCGGAACAATAAAACTCAGGATGAGAGTCACCTTTAACTTGCTGGAACCCTGGTTATGGTCCAGATTAAACGCAGTGAGGGCTGGAGCTAAAGTTGTCATCCTCCGAAGTTTTTCGTACAGGGGGCACAAATCCACCTGGCCCCTGCCCGCCCTCCCCCAACCTTTCCCCCTCCCTGCCAGACCACAGGACCCCTGCAGAGGCTCTGATGGCAGCTCCCTGAGCTTGATTCTGAGAGAGTGTCCTTTGTGCCAGAATTCAAAGCCTGCATGGTGCCTGCTCCTGTCAGAGGACAAATGCCCTGAGGGCCCAACATCCCCAGGGCTGTAGAAGCCGTCCCTTCCTAGCCCTGCACTGGGCACAGTGTACCTGCTGAACTAAGTGGAGGGCTGTAACCGCACACACCCCACACGGGCCGGCTCTGCCAGGCCAGCAGCGTGGCCACACCCTGGGAGCCCACGTAGCACAGGGCCAGTCCCCGCCTGACAGTGCTGCACCTACTCATACAGGATCTAAATCAGTGTGGACGGTTACTAGGAGTCTGCATGACTGCATTGCCCCAGAGCAGGAACCCTGTGCCACCCCCCACCCCCACGACGTAAGCTGCTACAGCACAGCACCATTTTGAAACCAGACCCACAGCTGCAGTGCATCTTCCCCTCGGGGCAGTAGTCACCAACTCCCTCTGTCTCCAAGACCTCGCCATCATCCTACTACATTTACACAGGTGCCTGCAGTATCAACACCCCAACAGCCCAGAGCCTAGGTCCAAAGGAAAGACTGAGACCCCAACATCCAAACCCATGGGCACCCTACCCCCAGAGAAACAGGCAGACCTCCATAGCAGGGAAGCCCCGCATAGCAGCCTGCCTGTGCTCAACCACCCCTAGAAGGACAGCTGGCCTGGAGATGACCCTACCCCACCAAAGAGAGCCCTTTTCAACTACCTGGTCCTCCCGCAGTCAAACAGCCAGCCCAGAGGCAGCCCTGCCCCCACAGACAGAAACCAGTGCAGCTTCCCATCCAGCACTGGCCCATCCCCCAATCCAACAGCTGGCCTACAGGTGGCCCCAACCCCTAGAAAGAGGCCCACACAGCTGCCCAGCCCATGCATGCCCCAGCCCAACAGGTGGCTCAGAAGTGGCCCTGACCATCGGAGAGAGCCTCAGGCAGCTGCCTGGCCTGCATGCACCCACCCTCGGCACAACAGCTGGCCTGGCAGTGGCCCTACCCTCCAGAGAGCCCACCACGCAGTCTGCCAGCCCACTGCACCCACACACACCCAGTCCAACAGCCCACTCACCACTCCTGCCTCCAGCAAAACTACACCACCACCATCACAAACTGCTGCAGCCTGGGCCACTGACACAATTAAAGAAGTCGCAGACCACACTACTGAGGCTAGCCAGAATCAACGCCAACACACCATTCCCAGCCAAGACTCTAGAACCCACCCACAGGGAAAAGCCTCACAAAATAGAAAAAAATCAACTGTTCCATTAGATGTGCCGATATCAACATAGGGACACGAGAAACATGAAAAAGCAAGGAAACATGACACTCCAAAGGCATACAGTAAGTCTCCAGGAACAGACCCCAAAGGCAAGAATATTTATGAAATTCCCGAAAAGGAATTCAAAATAATGATCCGAAGGAAACTCAGTAAAATAGAAGAGAACACAGACAAACAATTCAAGAAGATCAGGGAAACAATTCATGATCTGAATGAGAAGCTCAACTAAGAGACAGATATCATAAAAAAGAACGAAACAGAAATCTTGGAACTGAACGATACAATGAATGAAATTTAAAAAAATACAATTGAGAGCTTCAACAACAGACTAGATCAAGCAGAAGAAAGAATTTTTGAACTTGAAGACAGGAATAACCCAGTCAGGGGCGGGGAAAGGAATAAGAATAAAAAAATATAGAGATCTTACAAGACTTATGGAACACCATTAAGCAAACAAATATTCTCATTATAGTAATGCTGGAGGGAGAAGAAATGAAGAAAGGCAGAGAAAACCTATTTAACAAAATAATAGCTAAAAACTTCCAAGCTTTGGGAGAGATATAGGCATCCAGATCCAAGAAGCTCAAAGTTTCCCAATGAGATTCAACCCAAAAATAGCCTCTCTGAGGCACCTAATAATCAAATTTTCAAAAGTCAAAGACAGAATTCTAAAAAATACAAGAGAAAAATGTCAGTTCACATACAAGGAAATTCTTATTAGACTATCAGCAGAGTCCTCAGCAGAAACCTCGCAAGCCAGAAGAGAATGGGATGATATATTCAAAGTGTTGAAAGAAAATACCTGTTTTGCCAAGAATACTACATCTGGCAAAACTATCCTTCAGAAATGAAGAAATAAAAACCTTTCTAGACAAGCAAAAACTGAGGCAAAAGACATGAACAGGCTTTTCCCAAAAGAAGAAAAATGGCCAACAAACATGAAAAAAATGCTCAACATCATTAAACATCAAGTAAAAATAAATTAAAACCACAATGAGATACCACCTTTACCCCTGTCAAAATGGCCATTATTACAAAGTCAAAAACAATAGATGCTGGAGTGGATGCAGTGAAAAGGGAATGCGTATACACTGTTGGTGGAAATGTAAACTAATGCAACCTCTATGGAAGCTAGTACGGAGATTCCTCAAAGAACTAAAAATAGACCTACCATTCAGTCCCACAATCCTACTGGGTATCTACCCAAAGGAAAAAAGTCACTTTATAAATAACACAACTGCACCTGAATGTTTATCTCAGCACAGTTCACGATTGCAAAGATAAGGAATCAACCTAAGTGCCCAACAACTGAGGAGTGGATAAAGAAAATGGGGCATATATGTACCATGGAGTACTACTCAGCTATAAAAATGAATGAAATATCAAAACTAATAGCTTTTCAGTAAAAGGAAAAAAAGCAATGAAATAATGTCTTTTGCAGCAACTTGGATGGAACTGGAGACCATTATCCTAAGTGAAGTATCTCAGTAATGGAAAAAAAAAACACATGTTCTGACTTATAAGTGGGAGCTAAATGAGGGGTATATATGGTCGTAAAGTCATGTAATGGACATTGAAAACTAACAGGAAGGATGTGGGAGAGGATGAAAGATAAAAATCTACCCATTGGGTACAGCGCACATTATTCTGGTGACAGGTACACTGAAAGCCTGACTTCAGCATGATACAATTCATCCATGTAACAAAAACCACTTGTACCCCTAAATCTACTGAAATTTTTAAAAGTCACCATCCTTATTTATAAGACAAATTTCCCACAGAGAGCATTACATATTTATAAATACTTTAATTTCATTTCCAAGTTTATTCCAAAAAGAGTTGCTAGATTTAGCAAATAAAAATACAGAGGCCCAGTTAAATTTAAATATTGCATGAGACATAACTTTACTAAAAATTATTTATTGATTTATCTGAAATTCAGACTTAAGTGGGCATCATTCAGTCTGGCAATCCTATAAGATTTAAACCACCAGCATCCATAGAACAGGAGCTCTTTCTGATTAGACAAAACTCTTCCAGAATCTCATCCTCTCAAAAGAACCTGCCAAGGGCCCCACCCATCTCGGCATCATCATCTTGGACAATAAATACAAGTCTTTCTTCAGAAATGTCCCATTTCCATGATGCTGTGGTTTGAATGTATGTGTCCCCCCAAAATTCACATGTTGGAAACTGAGACCCAATGTGACAGTATTAAGAAGTGGGATCTTTAGGAAGTGATAGTGGATTATACCCTTACAGAAGGGGTAGTGGGAACCAGCTAAGCTCTTTTGCCCTTCCATCCTTCCACCGTGCGAGGACACAGCATTCAAGCCACCATTGTAGAAGCAGCAATTCGGCCCTCACCAGACACTGAACCTGCTTGATGTTGAACTTCCCAGTCTTCAGAACTCCAGGAAATAAATTGCCATTATTTTTCAATGACCCAGTCTCGAGAATATTGTTATAGCAACAGGATGAACTAAGATACATGGATTCAGATATTGTGGGAGTTTTTTAAAGTTTTCATTCATAAGGGTGAAATTTATCTGGTGCCAGTGGCCTCAGAGAAGTGAAAGGCTTTAGAGCTACTGTCAGGCAGAGACTGCTGTGGGTGTCTGTACAAGGTGACGCCCAGGCACCGTTCCCCACCCGGCTGTCGACTCGTTCCAGCCCCTCCAGGCATGAGGACAACAAACCTGTACTCAGACCCTTACAACGAATGCTTGGGGCGGGGCATGTCCAAGATCGCCAGCAACACGGGGCAGGGAATACCACTCAGCTGGGAGGGGAGGGAGGCTTCCCAGCACTGAAAAGGGGGCGGCCCAGGAGGGAGGAGGGTTCTGGCCCAGCATGTGGGAAGGAGCATGTTAGGGTCAGGGAACTAAACAGCCCCTGGTGGCTGGGGGTGGGACAGGGTGCTGGGCACAGGGCTGCAGCCTACCCAAGTTGCCACTGCAATACATCAGGGAGGTGGGAGCCATCTGACCCTTGTCCAGGAAGCTTTTTAAGGACTGTCCCCAAGTCGCCTGCCCCACCGCCCCACCGTTACTTGGTTGCTTGCATGTCAAATGCAGTTCGCACACCTGGAATTCCGATTGGATTTTACAAGCCATGAAATGCGAGCTCTCTGGTGCACACGACCCCTCCCAGCCCCTGCCCTGGAGCCCACAGCTCACCACAGCTTGGCTCACGCCTACGGCTGCACCTTCTAAAACAGCGTGGATATCCCATTTGGGATTTCGAGACCTTAAATGCACATTTTTCCAAAAACCCCCTCGCAGGGCTGCTGGATGTGAAGCCAGACACCCCAGACACAGGCCTGCGGGGGAAGAAGGGCCCAGGGCCACTGCAGCCAGGGCCAGACAGGGCACAGCAGAGGCCCTGCACTGCGCTCTCCAGAGGCTGTTTCTGTCTAGGAGATGGACTCTTCTTGTTGGAACACAGCACCCACTCACGCGGCCGGCACGCATGCAGTGCCCACTGTGAACCCGGCTCTGGGGCGGCCAGCCCGCACAGCAAAGGGAGCGCTGCGTCTTTCCAAGCCAAGCGCAGAGGCTTCCGTGGAAACGTCAGCTCCTCTTCTCATTCATTCAATTTTAGTTCCTCAAAGAACAGCCTCCTCTTCTGCCCAAAAGGCACTGGGAAGTTCAGGAGCCAGGGCACCGCGGGGGAGAGGCTCTGGGCTTGGTCCTGGCACCACCCCAGCCGTGGAGTGACCATGGCCAGCTGGGTCTTCTCAGCTGGGCCTCTGTGTTCTCATCTGAAAAATGGAGCTAATGATGTGTCCCCACATCTGTCTCATAGGTTGTTCTAGGAACAGCTCGAGATCAACTGAAGGAACGAGCTCTCTGAGCTGCAGGTGTTGTACAGACGTAAGGTGCTATTACTGCTTTTGTATTACTCCCTGGGCCTCAGAGTCCACAGCGAAAGCCAAGACGGAGCTGGACTCCACTTTTGGTCTCCTCCGAAACCGTGACGGTCAAGGCCAGACTCAGCCCTTGCTGTTGCTGCCATTCTGACGTTCGCGGGCCCTCACGCTGAAGTCCCTTGGAAGTGCCTGCGCGATGCAGGTCAGGTAGGTCGGCCTTAACCCTCCGCCTTCCACTCCTCCCGGCGGTGACTGTGCTTTCGTGCAGGGTGTGGCTGGGCCAGGAGATGTGGTCCCTGGAGAGCAGAGCCTGGCAGTGCTGGAAGGAGGAGGTGACCATCACTGGCACGCTGCCAGGGCACAGTGTTGAGAGGAATGAAAAGGATCTCAAACTGGGCGTGGGGATGCGGGCACCAGGAGGCCCCCACCAAAAGCACAGAAATCCCAGAGGCCGAACAGCAGGAAGACAGCGGACCTCGAGGTTGCTGGTTTATAGTCTAACCTCCAGGAGCCCCACCTTGTATACAAACAGGTTTCTGCAGGAAACAATGAAAGCACAACCTAAACACCTGAGGCCTCGATCCCAGCCGGCATGTGACAGCACTGACCTCCACCAACGGAAGCTGGGGTACTTCAAGGTCACAGGATGCTTCTCTCCTGATTTGTTAAAATGCTATGTGAAAGCAGGTAAGTAGCACAGGAAAAAGGCCGATGGCACTGTCCGGGCCACATGCTGCATGGAAAAGGCAACCGAATAACGGAATGACTGCATGTCCGCAGTCCCCAGAGACGCTGCCTACGCTGTACGGTCCCTGATCCGGTGCGCGTGGCACAGTGGTGGCGGTGTCCAGGGCGACTGGCATGTTCAGTGATGGCTCTTATCCATACAGCATCCGGAGGCAGTGAAGCGGGGGCCACAGGCTGTGCTCAGCGTCTGCCCCACATGGCGTCGTTTACCCCTCGCGCCCCCACGATCACATCCTGTTGGTCCCACGCGCAGACAGGGAAACCGAAGCTCAGTGAGTTACAGGGCGCTCCGAGCCCCACAGCTGCGGTGTGTTAGAACCTAGTCTTGGCCCTCTGGCTCCCAAGGCTCGAGCTTGAACTGGGATGCCACAATGCCACCCCACGGAGGGCTGCCGGTGTGGGAGGGAAGAGAAGAGCACCCACGGCAGCCAGCGCCACCACCCACCTCCGAGTGGCAGGCGTCCTAGCGTCCCTCGCCTGCTCCATCCCATGGTGCCGCTGTGCTCTCCATCTTGCAGGTGGAAACACCGCTGTGCGAGGAGCAAGCAGCTGGCCTCGGGCCTCACAGGTCAGGGAGGGAGTGGTCACGCAGAACCAGGCCAGGCATCCAGCTGGAGAGCCTGCTCCCAGCCACCGCACACGGATGCTACGGTTCAGAGCCAGGACTACGGTCAGGCCAGGGAGGCATCTAGAGGGGGAAATTTAAGGCGGTGCTCACCCTCAGGGCCTTGCGAGTGCCAGGGTGACCTGCCCGTTGCAGGCTGGGCTTGGCATGCAGAAAGTGTACTCAGAGTGCCCTGGGACCTGGAGCTGCACTGGCCCTGAGAGTCACCCCCCGCCAGACCACGAGGACAGGCCTCCATGTTCCCCCACAGACCAGTCATGGATGTGGCTGCCCTGACGGGGCTGGAACCCTGGGCGAGTGGCTCCCTGCAGCAGGGGTCAGCCCTGAGGCCCTGGTCCCTGTTGCTGGCACGTTGGACATTTGTCAGCAGCAAAAGCTAGATCAGCGTTGGCCAGCAAGAGCTCGTGCCACTGGTCCTGTGCAGAGTCCCCACCCCAGCCACGTGGTCACTCTGCTCATGTATAAAGTTGCCAGATCAAATACAGGAGACACCAAGGTAAATCTGAATTTCAGATAAACAACAAATTTTCTTTAGTATAAATATATCCCAAATATTTTATGGGACATACATAGTCTATGGGAACACTTCCCAACTCATTCTATGAGGCCAGAATTACCCTGATACCAAAACCAGACAAAGACATCACAAGAAAAGAAAACTACAGACCCATATTCCTTATAAATATACATGCAAAATCATCAAAAAAATACCAGCAAACTAACAACAGCAACATGTAAAAATATCATACACATGACTGCATGGGATTTATGGCAGTAATGCAAGGTTAGTTTAACATAGGAAAATCTATCAATGTAATCCAATGTACTAATAGAATAACAGACAAAAAACACATGACTGTCTCAATAGATGCAGAAAATGTATTTGAAAAAATTCAACATCCTTTCATAATTAAAAAAAAAAGCAACAAATACATACACACTCAACAAATCAGAAATAGAAAGTAAATTTATCAACCTGATAAAAAGCATCTACAAAAAATCCACAACTAACATCAAACCTAATGGTGAAGGACTAGATGCTGTTCCCCTAAGATCAGGCACGAGACAAGATATTCTGTTTCTTCACCTGTATTCAGCATGTACCATAGCCAGAGCAATCAGGCGAGAAAAAGAAATAAAAGGCATCCAGATTGGGAAGAAGCAAAATTATCTCTATTTGCAGATGGTATGATCTCATATATAAGAAATCCTAAGAATTCGCAAAACTATTAGAACTAACAAGTGCAGTAGGGTTGCTGAT
Source organism: Varecia variegata (assembly GCA_028533085.1). Classification (NCBI taxonomy): domain Eukaryota; kingdom Metazoa; phylum Chordata; class Mammalia; order Primates; family Lemuridae; genus Varecia; species Varecia variegata. The sequence goes on from CM052439.1 coordinate 1,644,456, forward strand.
ACAAGATCAATTGGGAAAAATGCAGATTCCCCACCATACAAGAGAAACACTGTGCTGGCCTGGAGTGATCAGCAGAATTGCCACAAAGTAGATTAAGCAAGTACCAAGATGATTACCAGGCCCGGAAAAGTGCCCAGTGCTTTCCTGGGAGCCTCAGCACTTTCTCCTTGAAGCGGTCAGCCCAGACCAGCCCTGCTTCAGAACTGCTTTAGCTGTCCCATAGCGCCCTGTAGCTAATTGTAATACTAAAACCCCCACCTAGTGGAGAAGTATAATATCATTAACGTAACATGGGCTGTATGATGGCACATGGTGATGATACTGTGTGTGCATGATTTGTTTCACTGTGAACAAGCAAAGATACAATGTAAAAACTCTGAGTTATTCATTGAGAAGAAATTTAAGGCAACACCATAGGATGGGCAAATGCAGATTTTGGACGCGAGAAAGCTCCCATGAAAGAAATTCCTGTGCCTCCCAGGAGCAAGTGTCCCTGTAAGGAACCTCTAATAAACTCATCTAACTCGCAAAGCTGGACTTGCCTGAGTCATTCTTTGGTCTCTTGGCTCCCTCTCAGTTTGGGGGGTGGTTTTCCTACACTGTCCCAGGATTTTCCTGAAATGTCAATATATAAAAAATCTATTGTATTTCTCTTCACTTGCAATGAACAATTCAAAAATAAATTTAGAAAACAATTCCATTTACAATAGCACTAAAAGGAATAAAATACTTAGAAATAAATTTAACAAAAGAACTATAAGACATGCATCCCCAAAACCTTAAAACATTATTGAAAGACATTAAAAAAGATCTAAATAAATGGGAAGACATTTTGGGCTAATAAATTATAAGACTTAATATTGTTAAGATGGAAATATTCCCCAGTGCAATCAATGGATTCAACAGGATCCCTATAAAAATCTCAGCTGCCTTTTTAGCAGAAATTGACAAGCTGATCCTAAAATTCATATGGAAATGTAAGAGACCCAGAATAGCCAAAATAATGTTGAAAAAGAGCAAACATGGAATACTTATACTTCCTTGTTTTAAAACTTACTACAAAGCAACAGTAATACAGTGTGGTACTGGTATAAGGTTAGAAATATAGATCATTGGAATAGAATTGCGAGTCCAGACATAAACCCTTATATTAATGGTCAATTGATTTTTGACAAGGTACCAAGACAATTCAGTGGGGGAAAGAATAGTCTTTTCAACAGATGGTGCTGGAACAACTGGATATCCACATGCAAAAGAATGAAGTTGGACCCCCTACCTCACACCATATATAAACATTATCTCAATATAGATTATCTGGTCAAAGTGGTTCACACCTATAATCCCAGCACTTTGGGAGGCCAAGGCAGGAAGATAACTAGAGCCCAGGGGTTCAAGACGAGCCTGGGCAACATAGAAAGACCTGGACTCTACAAAAAATTTAAAAATTACCCAGGCATGGTGGTGCTCACCTGAAGTCCCAGCTAATTGGGAGGCTGAGACAGGAGGATTGCTTAAGCCCAGGAGTTTGAGATTACAGTGAGCTATGATCATGCCATTGCACTCCAGCTTGGATGACAGAGTAAGACCCTCATTCTAAAAAAAAAAGAAAGAAAGAAAAAGAAAAAATGGATCAAAGGTATAAATGTAAAAACTATAGGACTTAGAAGAAAACATAGGAGTACGTCTTCATGATCTTAGACTGGACAATGGATTCTTAGATCTGATACCAAAAGCATAAGTAAAAAAACGAAAAAGATAAAGTGGACTTCATCAAAATTAAACACTTTTTCACTCCAAAGAACATCATGAAGAAAGTTAAAAGAAAACCCACAGAATGGGAGTAAATATTTACAAGTAAAATATCTGACAAGGGAATTGTATCCAAAATATATAAAGACCTCTTTTAAGCCAACAATAAAAAGACCATCATTTTAAAATGAGCAAAGGATTTAAACATGTATTTCTCAAAGAAAATATATAAACAGCCAAAGAACACATGAAAAGATGCTCAGCATCATTACTCATTAGGGAAATACAAATCAAAACTACAAGATACCCACTTCATACCCACGAGGTATGAATACAAATAACAAGTGCTGGCAAGAACATGGAGAAATCTAACCCTCACTCGGTGCCATCAGGAATGTAAAACAGTTCAGCCACGAGAAAAATAGCTCAGGTGCTGCTTACACTAAACACTAAACACTGAGTTACCATATGACACAGCAATTCCACTCCCAGGTATATAATATAACCAAGAGAATTGGAAACATAATTTATACAAAAATCTGTACCCAAATGTTCACAGTGGCATTATTCACAGTAGCCAAAAAGTAGAAACAACCTAAATGTCCGTCGATGGATAAATGGATAAACAAAATGTGGCGTAACCTTATGGTGAGTGTCACTTGGCCACAAAACAGAGGAAATTCTGATACAGGCTACAACATAGATGCACCTTAAAATTATCATGCTAATTGAAAGAAGCCACTCACAAAAGGCTACATATGACATGATTCCATTTACATGAAATATAAATCCCTAAAACATGAAATATAAATCCCTAAAACCTGAAAGCAGATTAGTGGCTGCCAGGGGCTGGTGGGGAGGGAACTGGGGAATGAGTGCAACTGGGTACAAGGTTTCTGGAACTAGAAACGTTCCAGAATTAGATAGTGGTGATCCACACACAACTTTGTGGATGTGATAAAAAAAAAAATTGAACAGTTTGCTTTAAAATGGTGCACTTTATGGCATGTAAACTACATCTCCATAAAGGCATGTGATCCTCTGCCGCAGATGCCATGGCCTTGCTCAGGAGCCCTGGGGAGGGTACTGTCCTGTGTGTCCCGCACTGTGGCTTGGTCTTGTCCAACAGTCCTCAAAGTGCTGTGTACCCCTTACCCCAGCACAGCACTCAAGTAAGTGGAACCTGACCCTTTTGAGGAAGGACTGGCAAATCAGCACTGCCTTGACCCTCGCAGTCATCACTTGCCACTTACTCAGGTCCCATCGCAGCCCTCTGTCCCCAGCTGACCCCCCCACACACACTGCCACTGGAGTGGTCTTTCTAAAATACATACAACTCCCTTGCTTAAAACCCTTCAGTTGTTCCCCATAACTGATCCCAGTTAAATGGGCTTATATTAGAATCTGCTCAAGCTCAACTCCCAGAAAGTCTGATTTCATTGTTGTGGTCAGCAATAAGGGGTCCCCAAAGATGCCCACATCCTAATGCCCAGGCCCTATGAATGTGTCACATTACACGGCAAAGGGGAGCTGTGTTTGCAGATGGAACTAATGCGACTATCCAGCTGCCCTCCAGACAGGGAGATAAGCCTGGCTGGTCAGGTGGGCCCGTGTTGCCACAGGGTCCCAGAAAGTGGGGAGGGAGAGTGGAGGTCAGAGTGACGTGACATGGAAGGGAATCAACCCTCTGTTGCTGGCCGCGGAGGAGGCAGAGGCCGCGAGGTGAGGAAGGTGGCAGCCCCCACAAGCTGGAGCCTCCAAGAGGAAGCACGGCCCTGCCCACAGCTTGACTTGAGCCCAGCGAGACCGTGTTGGCCTTCTGGCCTATAGAACCGCATAACAAATTTGTGTTGTTTTAAGCCACCAACTTCGTGGTCAGTTGTTACAGCAACAACAGGACACTAACACGGTTGATCTGGGATACGGCCCAGCATCAGGAGCTTTCAACGCACCTCAGGTGGCTTCAGTGTGCAGCCGGAAATGAGCGCCACGGACTGAGAGCAGCATTTCCCAACTTTCAGCACCTACAATCATAGACCTCAATTTTAGATGAACATTTTCAATGATCATCCATTTTTGTAAATAAAATACATTCTCAATATCGTGAACCACTCACTCTCGTATCTGTGAGAGGGGTGACACTTCGTGTACCCTTCCCCAAAGCGTCTATCTCTGGCTCACTGACGGCTAAGCCCAGCCAAAGGGCAGGTCTCACTTCCAGGCAGTTTCTTTGCCTAGTCCTTTTTTTAACTAAATCAGAAAATTTTAGCCTATAATTATAGGTTTTTAGAAATGACACCCAATAGTGAGACAGTTCTGAATATTTGGACCAAACGTTGATGCCAAACCCGGAGGACGACTTCCAGCGTCGTCAGACACCACGCTGGGCACCTCGCAGCCAGGAAGACCGGGACAGGGCAGACGGATTCCTTGTCCACTCTATCACATGTCACTCTGGAAAATACTTCTTCATGTTCCACAGCAGCATTTGAATGTGACATTCATATATGCCAACAGCATCTATTTCTCCAACAAAGGCTGTGGGCTGGAGGGAGTCTTTGTGAGAAATCCTGTTACCCGACGTCAGCACCAGCAGTTCCGGTCTCTCACCTCGGAGCAGGTTTGCACCACTCAAGGTACTGGGTTGTCAGTGAGGCGTGCCCAGGAACCAGCCACATGGCGGGGCGGGACAGGCTGTCCTAGCGTGTCAGTGTCATGAATAAGCATCTCTATGTGCATGAGCATTTTGCTCCGGATGCCAGCGTACACCACAAGGTGCAAAGTGCAAGAATAGGATCTTGCCACTTCTTCCCACAGCACACGGGTAGCCACCAGGCTACAATTTCACTATTTCCTTTGCTACCTAAGCAAGATCAGGACGACAGCTGTTGCTGCAAACAGGGCCATGGAGAGAGTGTGGACCCCTCTCTGATCCACAGAGAAGCCCCTGCCTCACTGGCCACACACCTTTTTCAGGCTCGTCTACCAGTTGTCTATCGTCCCTCCAAATATGTTCTGAGTGTGTCTCTGGCCAATTTGTAATCTTCACATCAGAGGCTAAATCCAAGCAGAAAGCAGCATATTTGGCGACACGTCCTTAGGACAGTGGTTCTCCCACATCCCAGCAGGTACCAGCTAAAAATGTCATTTGACAAAGACACTGCTGCACACAAGAGAGCATCAGCAACTTTGCAGGTGGTTTTAGTTTCTCAGCAATAGTGTGATTCATGTTTATTTTCTTGTCATGAGAGGGTTGCTCTGAGTAATGCCTCTGAGGTTTGACATTCTTCTTTGCCTTTAACAATGAAAATTATCAATTTCATACTGGAAAGCAAAACACTTCATCCCAGAAAACATGACTTTTTTTGAAATTATGTCATTGGTTTACTAGAGAAAGTACTCTTCATTGTTGGAAAATGACTTCATGGATCTATCAGACAAAATTTCATAACAGACAATACATCAGGGACGAGGGACAAGCAGATGCCTGGTGCAAGGAAATTTATTTTTAAGACAGTACTTACGACTTTATATTTATGGCTAGTTGTACAGAATCACCACAACCACGGATTCACCACCAACATACACGCTGACATTGACACTCACCACTGACTCCTGTTCAGTGGGCTTGTGACATTCTCGGACTCGTCATGTTCAGGTTATTATTACGTTTGCATCATATTTCAATGAACCAATTTTGAGCCATCGATCCATTTTAATTGGGGCTATATCACAACTGTATTGGTTTCCTATTGCTGCTAAAAAAATTCTCACAAAATTAACTGCTTAATACAACACAAAGTTATTTTCTTAAAGTCTCAGAGGCTGGAAGTCAAAAATGGATCTTACGGGGCTAAAACCAGGCGTCAGCAGAGCTGTGCCTGGACACCGTGGAGAACCCTCTCCAGGCGCCTCGCAGCTTCCAGGTGCCGCCACACTCCTGGCTGCTCTGTCACCACAGCCCGTCCTCCGGCCCTCACCTCCTACCTCCCTGTATAGGGACATAATCTGGGATGATCTTCCCACCTCAAGACCCCCAACTTCATCACATCTGCAGGGCCCTTTGCCATGCAAGGTAACATAGTAGGTTCTGGAGACTAGAGTGTGGACAATTGGGAGGAGCCATTATTCTGCCAGCCACAACATAATACAAACCATTTTAAAATGCAAACATAAACAATAATTGGCAAATTGCATGAATATATGAAACCCAGGTGAGCTGTACTCTGTTACCAGGATGGCAGCCGGGAAAAGCTAACAGTCTTGCTTTGTAGCACACGTGCGACCTTGAAGAACACGGTTGCTAGACAGGGCTTCCAGGAAGACCATAACTTATCAACATCTCGAACGTGTGAAATGTATGTAATC
>CM052439.1:1651072-1684747 GCA_028533085.1 Varecia variegata
GGTCCCTGGTGCCAAAAAGGCTGGGGACCACTGCTCTAATATCACAACCTTATCACTCTCATTTATCTTCCAAAAAGCCAACTGTATAGTTATTTAATACATAAAACCTTTCAATGGGATAAATATATTCTCAGTATTTAATTTAAAAACCACGTGCTGTGCTGGGCAAAAGGAATGCCAAGGTCTCTGCTCTTCAGAACCACCCTGAAGCTGGGAACCAGAGAACCCTTACCCGATCCTTCTCAATACTGAAAAAGTTCACTGACAACCAGCCACCTAAACTGCACCCCATCCAACCACACAGCAATCTGGACTCCAGAGCAAGGGACGGAGAAAAGCATTCGAAACAGAAAATGGCGATACGTAGAACTGCCAACTTCCTTTGGTAGAAAGAAGTCACTGGAACATGAAAAGTGAAAACAATCTACTTCAAACAGAAGACATAAAGGTAACCATTAGTATATTAAAATAAGACATAAACCTTCCAAAATAGTGGAAGGGGAAAGCAAAGAAAACACAGATCATGGAACAAAAGATATCAAATAAAGGAAATAGTTGAGAAACAGAAAGATGAAAGAAAGAGATCTTAACATCAGCTATAGCAACCAAAGAATCCCAGACAAATAGTTCCACATGAGCACACAAACTACTTAAACTGAGCTCAAAACCAAACATTACACAACGCTGTGTAAGTGAGCCTTCAGCAAACCCACAGTACTCTTTTGTTTTGATAATGGCCATGATCCGTAAGCAAGAACTTTCATGAGCTTGGTCAGCATGGAAACATCCACCACAAAAGCTACTTGAAATACAAGGGGAAACTGACAAAATCCCAAAAGTGATTAGAGACTAAAAGACTTCTCTCTAAATTTTCGGTAGATCAATGGCAAAAATGTAAAAAAAAAAAAAAAAAAAAAAAAAAAGAGAGAGAGAGAGAGGGACTCTGAGTAAAATAATTTAGGCTAACATTGTAGTATGCAAATAAAATACACACAGTCACATACTTTGTTTCAAGCATCCACATGATGTAGTTTGACATTAATAAACAATAATTTAAAAAACTCAAAGAATCTCCAAAATGGAAACTATATGGTTCATGCTATCTGAGCACAATAAAACAAAATTAGAAGTTCATAAAAAATGTTATTAAAATTTTCTCTTCCATAACTCTAAGAACAAAGGAAATCAACTTCAATTACGGCTGTTTAAAAAATAAGGAAAAGGCTTAGAGGACATTGCCAAACCTACAGTAAAAGGTAAATTTGTTAATTTACCTTTTATTACCTTTTACCTTGAAATTTTACATTATTAATCGAGAAAACAATGACTAAGCATTCAACTCAAGAAATTAGGAAAAAATTCAGAAAAATGGAAAACAAAGATAAAAATAGATATGAATGAATAAGCAGAAAAATAAAAGAACTGATAAAGCCAAGAAGTCATTCTTTTAAAAGGCTAGCAAAATAGACAAACCCTCTAAAAACTCACTTTCGAGAGAGGAAAAAGCAAGTACAGAGGACAGGAGATGAGGCCGTGGGGCGCAGCCACGCTCCCGGCAGGGCGCCCGGCACTGACCTGATGAGGGCCTGCAGGATGTCTGCCCTGCCCACGCGAGAGGCATGGTAGACCGGGGTGCTGCGGTGGTGTCGGCTTCCGTTGGGGTCAGCGCCGGCTTCGAGAAGGATCTGGGCGCTCTCCAGGTGCCCGTTCACCACAGCCACATACAGGGCAGTCTGTCCCTTCACATCCACCAGGTCCACCTCGGCCCCCTTCCGAATAAGGAAGTCCACACAGTCCCCGTGGCCTGCAGTGGCTGCGATTCTCAGCGGCGTGCAGGGGAGCCAGCCGCAGCACCAGACGGACTTCTCGTTGATGCGGCTACGGAAGGAACACGGGGGGTTGTGAGAGGCAGCCCAGGCAAGGGACAGGCTGCTCGGGACGCTCTCGTACTGATAACACGGAACGGTCTCCCTGAGGGCAGTCCCCCAGACAGTCCTCCCTCTGGTTCGCAAGGCCCCCACGCGTGTGCTGCTTTCTGAAACGCTTTCCATCTCTGCCCTGCTAGACCTGTGCGTGGCGGGGCGGCGTTAGGAGCCCCATTCTCGGGAGGAGGAAACTCGAGGCACGGGCAGAATGATCAGCAGTGGAACTAAGATCTCTGTTCTCAGATGTGCTGCCCTGTGGTCCAGAGCACTTTCTTCTACACAGGAGGGGAGGGCCTGCCCAGGAGGCAGTGCAGGACAAACAGCACACTTACCTGGGAATCCGCCCAGAGTCCCCAGGCCCCTCTTCCCAAGTCACCACCTGTGACGACCTGAGAGTGGGCCTCTCTCTGGGCCTCAGCATCCTCACTGTGGCCCCTACGGTCCCCCCACCTCTGACACAGCACGAATGACAGGCTGAATGCATCACTAAGGTGGCATGGGGGCTACATTCTTGGCCAACAGCAGCGGAGGGAAACTGTCCAGACTCAGCTCTCCATGAATGTGACAATCAGACTGCAACTGCCTGGACCCCCGACCCATCGAGTCAGCAACCGAGGGCCAGCTCACCGCACGCTCCCTGTGTAACCCCGAGAAAAGATTGGGGATGCAGAGCACTGAGCGGGAAGCATCTCCTCAAACCAGCCCTCAGGATTCCTCCTTCAGCTGTGCATCGCTTTGACTGGCCAAGAAAGTAGAAGAATGCTCCAAGAACTCATCACCAAAGACATAAATAGCAACAGAAAACACAAAGGTCAGTGACAGAACTGGACTCAGGTCTCCCCACCCACACTACCGGGCCATCTCCTACAACTCTGACCATGTTTCCTCCATCTCCACTTTGCTCCCCATCCTCTAAACCTGGAACGCATTCCTCCCAGCATCAGGGTCTTCGTCTGCAGACTGTGGCCTCAGCTTCGCGCAGACCCACAGGGGCCCAGGACCTGCCCCAGCCGGGCAGTGACGCTCACCTCCGGTAGCTCTCCTCTTGCAACAGGTTCCTGAGAGTCTGCAGGTCCCCCACGTAGGCTGCATCGTGGAGCCTCGTGTCCTCACAGTGCTCCAGCGGATGGTCACAAAACTGCTCCCGCAGCCACTCCTTCAGATTACGACCTGCACTGGAGAGAGGGGGTTCCTGTCAGCTCGGGGAGACCCGGCCAAGGCCAACCAAAAGGGGGAGCCATCTGCATGAGCACTTCCTCTCCCAGCCACCGGGTACTTCCAAACTCCTAAGAAATACATCATAGAAAATGGGAGAACGTTTCCCTTATGAAACAAGTACATTCCTGACACCAACCCTGACAATTTTTAAACAGCTGATGGGGATGGCAGACTATAAGCTAAACCTAATTTGAGAATACAGAAGCCAAAGGAGGATCACTTGAGCCCAGGAGTCTAAGGTTGCAGTGAGCTACGATGACACCACTGTACTCTAGCCCAGGTGACAGAACAAGACCCTGTCTCAAAAATAAATAAATGAACGAATACAGAAGAAGCCAAGATCCTAAATAAAATATTAGCAAATTGTGGATGTGTGCAGTAGCTCAAACCTGTAATCCCGGCACTTTGGGAGTTCGAGGAAGGAGGATCGCTTGAGGCCAGGAGTTTAAGATTAGCCTGAGCAACACAGTGAGACTCCCGTCTCTACAGAAAGTAGAAAAATTAGCTGGGTGGTGGTGGTGCGCACCTGTAGTCTCTGCTACTCAGGAGGCTAAGGCAGTAGGATTGCTGGAGCCCAGGAGTTTGAGGTCACAGTGAGCTACAATGATAGATGACACCACTGCACTCTACCAGGGGCAACAGAGTGAGACGGTCTCAAAAAAAATAGCTAGAAATGATTAAGCTTAGTAAGAAAGGCATATCAAAAGCCATGACAGGCTGACAACTAAGCCTCTTACACCAAACAACCAAGTTGTGAATAAAAAGGTCTTGATGAAAACTAAAAGTGCTACTCCAGAAAACACACAAATGCTAAAAAAGTGAAACAGCCTTATTGCTGATATGCAAAAAATTTTAGTGATCTAGATAGAAGACCAACCAAGCCACAACACTGCCTTAAGCCAAAGCCTAATCCAGAGCAAGGCCCTAACTCTCTTCAATTCTATGAAGGCTGAGAGAAGTGAGGAAGCTGCAGAAGAAGAGTCTGGAGCTAGCAGAGGCTGGTTCATGAAGTTTAAGGAAAGAAGCCGTCTCCGTAACATAAAGCACAAGGTGAAGCAGCAAGTGCTGATGGAGAAGCTGCCGCAGGTTATCCAGAAGATCTAGCTAAGATCATTGATTGAACAGGTTTTTTATTAAGAGAGAATTGAGTCAGTAGAAAGGAAGACAGTAAAGATCCAAGAGAAAGGGAATAATACCTGGAGAAGGGCTCAGAAGAGAAGGGACCAAGATGACAAGTGGGACAAGAGATGTTCAATGTAGACGAAGGTCTTCTATTGGGAAAAGATGCCATCTAGGACTTTCATGGTTAGAAAGGAGAAGTCAATGCCTGGCTTTGAAGCTTCAAAGGGCATGCTGACTCTTTTGTTAGGGACTAATGCTGTTGGCAACTTTAAGTTGAAGCCAATGCTCATTTACCACTCTGAAAATCCTTCTGCCTGTGCTCTATAAATGGAACAACAAAGCCTGGATGACAGCACATATGTTTACAGCACGGGTTACTGAATAATCTAAGTCTAATGTTGAGACCTACTGCTCAGAAAAAAAGATTCCTTTCAAAACATTACCACTCACTGACAATGCACCTGATCACCAAAGAACTCTGATGAACGTACAAGATCAATGTTTTCATGCCTGATATGCAGAAACATCATTCTTCAGCCCGTGGATCAATGAATAATTTTTACTTTCAAGTCTTATTACTTAAATACATTTTGTAAGGCTATCACTGCCACAGATTGTGATTCTTGTAATGAATCTGGGCAAAGTAAACTGAAAATCTTCTAGAAAAGATTCACCATTGTAGATGCCAATGAGAACATTCATGATTCATGGGAGGTCAAAATACCAACATAAACAGGAGTTTGAAAGAAGCTGATTTTTTATTCCAACCCTCATGGATGACTGAGGGGTTCAAAACTTGAGTGGAGGAAGGAAGTACCTATGCAGCCGATCACAAGAAAACTAGGATTGTAAGTGGAGCCTGGCCAGGCGCGGTGGCTCACACCTGTAATCCCAGCACTTTAGGAGGCCAAGGCAGGAGGATCACTTGAGCCCAGGAGTCATAATCAGCCTGGGCAACACAGAGAGACCCTGTCTCTACAAAAAAATAAAAAATAAACAAAAAAAGAGGTGGAGCCTGAAGATGTGACTGAAGTGCTACAATCTCATGATAAAACTTGAAGAGTTGCTTCTTATGGATGAGCAAAGAAAGTGGTTTCTTGAGATGGAATCTACTCCTGGTGAAGATGCTATGCACATTGTTGAAATGACAACAATGGATTTGGAGTATCACATAAACTTAGTTGACAAAGCAGCGGCAGGGTTTGAAGGGACTGACTCCTTTTTTGAAAGAAGTTCTATTGTGCGTAGCTACCAAACAGCATTTCATGCTACAGAGAAATCTTTCATTAAAGAAAGAGTCAATCAGTGCAGCAAACTTCACTATCGTCTTAAGACACTGCCACAGCCAACCCAACCTTCAGTAACCACCACCCTGATCAGTCAGCAGCCATTAACATGGAGGCAAGACCCTCCACCTGCCAAAAGCTCACAACTCACTGAAGGCTCAGATGATTGTTAGCATTTTCTAGCAATGAAGTATTTTGAAAATAGGGTATATACATTTTTTTAAACATAATGCTATTATTGTACACTTAATAGACTGCAGCATAGTGTAAATATAACTTTTATATGCACTGGGAAACCAAAAAAATCATGTGACTCACTTTATTGCAATATTCATTTACTGCAGTGGTCTGGAACCGAATTTGCAATACCTTCAAGGTACGGCTGTATGTGATAAATGGGGATCAACATCACTGAGGATGGAAAAGAGCACTCAACAAATGGCATTTGTATAATTAGAGACCTATTTGGAAATAACTGAGTTCTTTACCTCACACCATAACCTGAAATAAACTCCAGTAGATCAAAAATTTTATAAAAAATAATTACACAGATAGTTGTGTAAATAAGGAGCATGAACTCAGACTACTTGGATTCAAGCCCCTGCCCTGCCACGCTGTCCTGGCATGTGACCAAGCACACCCCTCCATGAGTAGGATCTTTCCAGATGCTGAAGTTGCTTTTTATATTCAAATCGATCTCTTTTGAGTATTTCCTGTACACATGACTAGACCGTAGTACAACAGGAGTGATAAGTAAGTGTCCTTGCCCTCTAGGATTTGACAGTTCACTGGCAGAGGTCAGACACAAAGGCCACAGGCTGTGTGGGCTGGACAACAAGGTCCACAAACACATGGGTCCCTCCAGCTCATCTCACACCTAGACCTGCGGCAGATCAACAGGTAGATATATCCAGTCTGGGAACAGCCCTTTAAGCCACCATGTCAGGCCTCCTTCAGTCATTATCCTCCACTGTAATCATACAATAGTTGCAATTACAATAGGGTGAAAACGTTCAAAGTAGGAGTGGAACGGACAGCTTGAGGTGTAGGGCAGTAACTGACAGGTGAGTTGGAACTGCGGGACTTTTGCTGAGTCCTCCTCCACCCCCAACACCCACCCCACTGCCCTCTGCACAACCTTCCCCTGGCCCAGCTCAGTGCAGCCTCAGAATCTTCCCCAGCTCCAGATTCAAAGGCAACTTCAAGTTTGTTTTGCTAACCAGCAACTCCAATGATAATACAATTACCCCAGGATAGAACTTAAGCATTAACTGAGTATCTGTTGCCCCTCCACCCTAGACCTGATACCCACTGAATAACAAAACAGCACTGCACGTAGACATAAAAAGGAGCCATGTGCATAGGGGAAAGCCAGCATTTCTTCCTCTCTATACTGAGAAGTAGCTATCAGTCCTCTTCCCACTGAACACCTCTCATTCCATCTCTCATTCTCCCATGACATGACATCCCAGACCCTAAGGTCCTGGCTGTCCCTGAAGTCAAAGTCAATGCTAACCAAGGCCCAGGGTTGTTGATGCTTTGTCTGTCTGGTTCTGGTCACTGTGGAATCTTCAGCTGGGTCCAACCAACAGCAGGTCCTCAATAAATTGTTGAATGAACAAATGGAGGGAGGGATGGATGGATGAAAAGGCTACTTGCACCAGTCTCAAAGTCAATCTTTTGAGATGTTTTGCACACTTAAGACAGCAATAAACTTCTCAATTTATCACTAAGAAGGAGTAATAAAATCTCTGGAGAGGAATCTCTACAAAAATACCGATGAGCATGTAAAGTAAAGAGCCCAGGAAGGCACTGGCAAACCAGCAAGCTCAAAAATCGGGCAAGAAGGGAATCCCAAACGGGACACGTCACTTTCCCTGCCAATTCACAGATGCATGGCAGGAATATTTCCAGGTGTAGGCCCTGAGCGAGATAGCTATTTTGGGTGGTGGGTGTGAGCCTTCCTAGCTGCCTCTCTGCTGGTGGGCCAAGGGCCCCTGGACATGCTGTGTCACTGACAAGCTCGCTGAGGACAGCGTCACCACTGTCCCCTTATCTGTGGGGGGTGAAGGGCTGCCCCGCTGTACCACCCCAGACATGCAGTGAGGGGTGGAATGGGGAAAAGGCCCTGCCCTCCCGAGGGCTGACCTCTGGGGGGCTCTCCTGATGGCAGCGCTCAGAGCTGAAAGACGACCCCCGTCCTCTGTTTACAGTTGGAGTCATATCCAATCTGCATCAGCTAACGCGAAGGCAGTTACAATGCAAGTTCCACGGGAAAGAAAATCTAACACCAGGGCAGTTCACTCAGGCCGAGGAACAGTAGACGCACCCGTGGCGGGGTCGCCCCGCATAGCGGGCCGCCCTGACCCAACCCCGGCGGCGGGCCGCGCCCCTGGCGGCCCCGTGGGCCTGGCCAGCCCGAGGCAGGACGCGGGCCTCGGCCCGGGCGCAGCTGCCCGGTCCCTCGTCAGGGCCGCCGGGCCAGCTCCCGCTGTCCCCACACGCCCCGCGGCCCAGCGACCGCGCACACGTTACCTGCGGACCCCAGACCGGCCCCCCCGTCGGGGCCGCCGCCCTCCGCCATGGGTGCTCCGGCCCTCGGCCAGCCGCAGCCCACCGCCCACCACTTCCGGCGCCGAGGGCAGGGGCCGCGGCGGGGGCGGGCTTCCGGCGGCGCGCGCGCCTTCACTGGTTTCCGGTGCGCTGGGCCTGCGCTTCCGGCTTCGCCGCCCGGCCTGAGGGCGGACGCCGCCTGCGTCTGGCGGGGCTCGGGGGCGCCGCGCTGTTGTGTGTATGACGCAGAAGGCGAAACGGTTCACCTCGGACGGAGCCTAACGTGCCCGTCCCGGGAGTCCTGATTGGTTGGCCCGCCCCCCTGCGAGGGGGCGTGGGCGTGGCTTTCCCGGGCGTGTGCCCGTGTGGCCCACTCGGCCTGGCATCGGGCCGGGTCGGGATCCGACAGGGCCGGGCTGGAGGGAGTCTGGTGCTCAGTGCCCGCCGCCGAGCCCTGCCCGGAGGGTAGCGGCGAAGGTGCGGGCCGGACCGGGCCGTTGCACCTGTTCCACGCAGTGGGCGCTACCGAAGGCCCACGGCGGGCTAGTGTCGCAGCACCCCGTGGTACTGGGCGAATGCACCCCAAAATTCCGTCGGTGAGGCCACGAGTCACGCCTGTATCAGATTACAGCCCAGTGCCCGACTCAGAGTGTGTTGAATAAATGAAGTGACCAAACATGTAACCTTTCCTGCACTCCCCCAATTTCAAATACGGCACCGTTGTCAAACCACGCGTGTCCATGTTGGTTCCTAAGCGTGGATTCCCTGGGTTCCTGAGCTAGAGAAGGCTTCAGACAGGACTGCGTGAGAGAATGAGGAGCCCCCTCGGGTTTTAGAGCTGGAGAGTAAGATACAGCAGGACATTGAGAAGCCGGAGGGCCCAAGCCCACAACTGTGCATGTGACTTACTGGCTCGTCCTTGTGTTACAACACACCAGACTGGAGTAGGGAAGCCACGCACGTGGGGACCGGCAATTCACAGGAGCAGCCCCTCAAATGCCCATGCTGAGGCTGGGTGGGACCACCTGGGTGCAGACCTGGCAGGCCCTGCGCCGTGTTTTTTTGTGGGGGAGGGAGTAGGGCGTTTCTTGCAGTAGTGCTTGGGCTTGATAACAGAGAGCAGAGGTGGTGCTTGGGCTTGATAACAGCAGAGAGCACCACTGGCACGAGGGACGGGTGATGCCAATGACGCAACAGCCAGGGTGTGCCCAGCCCACTGGCTGTCCGCCATGGCTGCACAGCAGGAACTCCTGGAGCTTCAAACTACTGAAGCCTGAAAACGACCCAAGTGTCCACGGATAGATGAATGGATAAACAAAATGCGGTACATCCATACGACGGAATAGTATTCAGCCCTAGGAAGGAAGGAAATGCTGATGCGTGCTGCACATGGATGAACTTTGAGGACGTTATGCTGAATGATAAGCCAGTCGCAAAAAGACAACAGTACTGTATGATTCCACTTACGTGAGGTCCCTAGAGTAGTCAAATTCATAGAGACAGAGTGGAGTGGTGGTTGCCAGGGGCTGGGAGAGGGGAAAGGAGAGTTATTTAATGGGGACAGAGTTTCATTTGGAGAAGATGAAAAAGTTTTGGAGATGGGATGCACAGCAATGTGAATTGTGAATTTATTTAACACCACTGAACTGTACACTTAAAACGGTTAAAATGGTAAATTATATATTTTGTATATTTTACCACAATTTTTAAAAAATGTAAAAAAAGAGAGATTCTGATGCAGTGGCTCTGGGGTATGGCCTGAGCATTAGGGTTGTCCAAAGCTCCCAGGTAGTTCTAATAGGTGGCCAGGCTTCAGAGCCACTGCGGCTGCACCGCCTTTCCTGGTCCTAGTGGGCCCAAAGTGAATGTCACTAATTGTCAGCAGCCTGACAAGGTATTAGATGGCCTGAGCAGAGCCTCACTCCCGTGCCTGCGACTCTGCCTCACCTGACTCTGGGGTCCTGTCTCTCCTTGAGGAGAATGTGAGGCACTACCTGGTCCGTGGTGGGGAGGGGGTCTCACATCCCACCCCTGCTCCTCCCAGATGCCTGCATGGTGCACAGCACCATCCTCAGACCAGCAGTACTGGAAGGGGAAGGACACTTTCTCGCTGCCCCACACTCTGCCAACACCATCACCCTCATTTCTCAGGACTCTGAGGTGGGGGAGGCCCGGTGCCATGCCCGAGACCACACAGCCTGCAGGTGGCCAGGTTGGGACTCACGCCTGGGACTGTCTGGCCCCACAGCCTGTCTCTCCTCAGGCCTCACCTCCCCAGGGTCCTCCTTCCTCCAGTTCCTTTGAGACCTTAAGACCCACAAACAAAGGGACAGTCAGTGCTAGAGACAGGATTAACTCGGGTCATGTCATCTACAACCAACAGGAAAGTGCCAGCGCCGTCCCAGCCTGACAGACACAGGTCCAGTGCCACCTCAGGCCAAGTGGGGTGCTGCCTCTGTCCCCTACCAGGTCCCAGTGGCTCCAGCACTTCTTCCCACCATAAAATCGCCCATCACCTCTTGTTGCCATCTGGTGGCCCAGCCCTCCCCTACTACCTCATGTCCCCCCAAAAAAATCCAGTGTTCCCAAATGACCCCTCCTTGGAGTCGAACCCAGTCTTTCTGGGGGATAACTTGGCAATCTATCTAAAGCATAAAATGTTCACAACCCTTAATCAGGAATTTCTCTTTGAGGCATTTATTCAAAGGAAATAATCAGATGTGTGAGAGATTTAGCTACACAGGTGCTTGTATAGCACAATTTTTATAACAAAAATGCCCAACGATAGGCTTTCTGGTTCAGGAGGTCTGGGAAGGGGCCAGGACTCTCTATGATCATGGAGCCCCTGGTCCCTCGACCTTCCCCCAATGCAGAGACCCAGGGGCCCCTGGGAAACATGGCAGGCATGTGGGGGGCTAGAAGCCTGAGCCCTGCAGCTGCGCTCTGTTGAGGACCCTGCCAGGGCTTGGGTGAGCCTGCCCTGCTGCCAGCTCCACCCCACGGCTCCAACTCCAAGTTCCAGGCAGGACTAGCACTAGGGACCTCCTGGTCCTGGGCCCGTGGGCCTGTGTCTGGGACACCTCCTCCAGGAGGCCTCAGCGCTCTCTCCCCGTTTGAAGGCGCTCCTTTGCCACCTGCACCCCTTTCTTCAGGTTCACCAGGGGAGGCCACGAGGTGAGGGCAGATTGCCGAGACTCTGGGCTTTGCCATTGCTCTGCAGACCCTGCCCAGCCCAAGACTCAGAGCCCGTGCAGAGAGGCAGGGGTCTGCCCCAGGGAAGGGAGGCAGATCCACTTCTGGCTGAGTCAGCAGAACAAGGTGACCCCCTCCCCCCGCCCCAAGCATCAGTTCCCTCCCTATAAGATGGGGCCAATAATTCGTATCTTGCAGGTTTTGTGAAGACACAAGTTCCATACAAAGTGCCACACGCTTCCCAGTGCAGAGAGAGCCTCAGAACAAAGTGGGTATCAGCACCAGCCTGGCCTTGCTGAGCAGAGGACAGTCCCCTCTCCTGCCCCCACCAGCTCTGTCCCAAACAGAGGCCAGCTTCCTTCTCTGCCCAGCTAGGAGAGGAGCATGGCTGAGAGCCTGAGGCAGTGTCCCAGCAGGGCCTGAGCCCTGGGCTGGGCAGGGAAGGCGGGGTAGGAAGGCCAGTGGTGTCACTGTAGCCCTGGAAGCTCTGTATAAACCCCCCTCCCACAGCCAGGTCGGCCACCGCCTGGATGTGGCTTAGCCTGGCATTGGGGGACCCAGGGGACAACCAGGTGGCCCAGCAGCCAGAGACTACTGAGAACAGTGTAGACCCTAGACCCATAACCCACTAGGCTGCCCTGGGAGCCCTGCCAAGTGGGTGCCCTCTCGAAATGTCCCACAGGCGTTCTGCTGTCTCCCTGGTGTGACCGAGGACTCCGTGGGCATCGGGAGGCCACAGCGAGCCCTCTGCCCGGGCCTGCTCTTCTCCGCACCCAGCACCTGTGTAAGGCACCCGCTGTGCCCTGGTTGCCGTGGGGAGGACTCGGAGTAAGGAAATCTCTGCCCCAGACGTGGGGAAGACCCCCCAGGAGCAGGGCTCTCAGCAGAGGCAGGAGATTCTTAAAGAGGGACTCCCCCACCCCAGGGTGACCAAGGGCCCACTTTGCCCAGGACTGAGGGGGTTCCAGAACACAGAACTGCCAACTTTAAATCCAGGGCAAGTGGAGATCCTGTTCCACCCTTGGGACTGCCCCCTGCCTCTCTCCCACGGCAGCATGGCAGTCTCTGAGCTGGCCCCACCGTTCCCCCCTCAGCACCGGGTTAATTTTGCTGGACACAAAACGTGGTCTCCATCACTTGGGCTCACAAACTCCTTCACGACCCCCTGGACACCCCCCTATATGCTCCTGAGCTGGGCGTCCAGGACTTTTCCAAGGACAGTCGTGACCTCCCTCCCCCCTCCAGCTCCCAGCTCCACCTGGAACTGACCCTGCAGGGCCAGCACACTCCCCACACCCCTGCCCCGGACCTGCTCCTCCAGCTGCCACCAGCTGGGCCCGGCCCCTCGGCTCCCCCACCCACTCTGGGCCCTCCCTCGGCATTTATCTCTTCTCGCCTGGACTTACAGCTGCGAGGAGCCGTCCTATCTCTCCTGGCAGACATTTGGGTTCCCAGAAAGCTGCCTCCACTCAGAAGGATATTTTGATTCTATCACAGGAAGTTGTCCAGGACTTGTCACTGAACCAACAGAGAAAGTCATTCATTGGCCAGAATTGATAAACTGCCCATCCAAGCACTGGGCCCGGAGCACAGGGACAAGCAAAGGTGGACACTGTCCCACAGAACTGCAGACCAGTGGAGTGGGCTGAATGTGGCCCCCAAGACAGAGAAGTCCTGGCCCAACCTCTGGAATCTGTGAAGGGGCCCCTATTTGGAAAGAGGGTCTTTGCAGATGTAATTGAGTTATGGTCCCGGGATGCGCACACCCCAGACTCAGGACAGGCCCTAATTTAATGACAGGTGTCTTTACAAGAGGAAGGCAAAGGGAGGATTTGAGAAGAAGGCTGTGTGAAGACAGAGGCAGAGGTTGGAGCCAAGGGACGTCTGGGGCCCCCAGAAGCTGGAGGAGGCAGGAAGGACCCTTCCCTAGAGCCCCCAGAGGGAGCGCGGCCCTGCCGATACCTTGATCGCAAACTTCTGGTCTCCAAACTGCGAGAGGATACATTTCTGTTGTTTTAAGCCGCCCAGTGTGTGGTGATTTGTTTCGGCAGCCCCAGATGCTCATACACCCAGTAAAGACACCGGAGTTACGAGTCACCCCTGAGGGGAGGGCCGTGCAGGAAAGCGTGGGGCTGGGAGCTCCGTAGGTAAGGAGATGTAATGTAGGTAAGGAGATGTAACTGCTCTAAAAGCACATCGTGGAGCAGGGTGTGGTGGATCCTGGAATCGCAGCTACTTGGGAGGCTGGGGGGAGAGGATCCCATGAACCCAGGAGTTGGAGACCAGCCTGGGCAACATAGTGAGACCCAGTCCCTTCCAAAAAAAAAAACTTTGTTTTGGTAACACTTTCTTTTCAGAAATGGGAACATCAGTGGAATGAGCCTGTGGCCTTATTCAGTTGCCACCGTGTGGTCCTCACTGGTTTTCCCTGCAGAGGTCACGCTGGGGGCAGAACCCAGTGCTGCCTGGGACAAGGGCCAACCTGAAAGGCTATTTCTGAAACCATAAAGTAACAGAAGAAAGCCCTGTGTTACAATTAATAAATATCATTGTTAATAGACATGAACAAAGCCGGCCTTCATTTCTTTATTTGGTAGCCCATTTGGTGAAGCACTTAAGAAGGGCCCAGGCCAACATACACACATAATGGTTTTAATTACATCCTGTGAATTTATTTTTCCAGAGAGAAATATTTCTCGGGGAAATGTCCATAAAAGCTATGTTAGCAGAGTGCAATTGTGTGTGTGTGTTTCCTATAGGAAATCTGTTTAGTTTAAGTCCCAGCTTTGAGCACTTTTTACAAAGACAGGGGACCCGGAGAAGGCTGGTGACAACAGCCCCAGAGAAGGCCATGCCGTGCAGAGGGGAAATCTCCAGGCTCTGCCCTTGGTCTCTCTGGGAACTTGCCTCTCTCTGGTTTTCCACAGAGGAATTCTGAGTTGCTCTCTTAGAAGACCAAAGGGGGCTGGGCTTTTTCTGTCTTTAAACTCTAGACACTTGTCACCTCCCCCAGCCAAGAGCCCTTCTGTGCACTGGCATTTCTTAATGGTGTGAAAAGGACATTTTTGAAAATGGAATCCTATTTTCACTGTTGTAAGGAAAGTCACAACTTCAAACTCTTTTCCAGTGATTCTTCTTGTCAACTGGAACGTTTGTTTGAGAGCTGGGCCTCCCCCCGCCAAATTGCTGTGTTTTTTTCTGAAGTTGCCCTTTGATTTTTTAAGGCATATAACGGTTATGCCAGTGTGACATTACTAAACTTTATTTGTAGGCAACTGCTCATTTTTTACATAATCAACATCACAAGCAAAATGACTATTGACGGGTGCTTTGTAGTTTCCCATATTTGGATCGGGGCCTGGAGCCAAGGCCCCAGACTGACTGCATGACTGATGAATGCGGGGTGAACTTGCACAGGGAAAGCAAGTGTCCCCTTTGCGCCAGTAAGTTACTTATTTTCCTTTTCTCTCCCTGCCCTTCGTGTCCTTATTCATAAGAGACAGAGATAGGAAGTTAAGGACGAGGAGTGAAGACATGGAGGCCGGAGTAGGAAGGTTTACTGAGAATCTACTCTGAGTTCAAGAAAGGAGTCAATAGAGAAAGGAGGGAACAATTTTAAAGGAGACAGCAATGAGATGTTTCCAGAGTTGGAAATCCAGGTGTCTTATTGAATCCCTAGCAAGTGTATTTACAGAAATGCACACCTAAACACATCACGGTTCCCTTGATGAAAACCGTGAACCTTGGTGAAAACACAGTTCTCTTGGTGAAAAGAGACTTTAAAAGCAGACAGAGAGAAAAGAGAGATCACATATGAAACAAACGTCAACTGAAGCTGACTTCTCAACACCAGCAAAGGATGCTGGAGTACACTAGAAAGACATCTTCGATGTGCTTAAAGAAAACAATTGTTACCCTATAATTCTACACCCAATGAAATGACCTTTCCTGAGTGATGACGAAATAGACAAGACAAAGAGTTTACCACTAAAAGGCACTGCCAAAAAGGTGGGTCCCTTGGTGGTCATCACTTGCCATGGAGCAGAACTTAGATGATTTCCCAGACAAAACACAGTTATGGGTTAAGGAATAAGCTTTATCAAGGAGCTTACATGGCAAGTGGCAGCAAGAGACACGAAAGTGGGGGACCTTCCACCCCAACCCTGCCCTTGTTCTCCTCACACGCAGAGACAGGCCCACCTTCCAGGAGAGGAGCGCCAATCCCTGCTGCTCCCTCCCTCCCAGGCAAATAGGAAGCAACTGGTTAGCTGGGGAATAACTCAACTTGGCAGCAGGCAGCTGGGACTTGGGTGCCAGCTGTTTTCAGCTGCTGTCTGGGAAAGCCAGCTGCCCCACACCTGGGCCCCATGGGATGTCGGGCTTCCATCACTCCATCCTACTGAAAGAAGGCAGGCTGAGTAGGGCCAGGAGTAGTTTTAACTGACTTATTTTCCAGGCAACTCTTAGTGAGGTCCTAGGGTTATTTCCAGACAATTCTGCTTGCTGCATCCTGTGTTCCTCAAAGGAAATTCTAAAGGATCAACTTTAGAAAGAAGGAAAAGTATCCCAGAAGGAAGGTATTTGATGCAAGAAGGCATCATGAGCGATACTGGTAAATATGTAGATAAATTTTGACAAACCTTGGCTTCCTAAACAACAATAACATGTTTAAATAATGAGTTTAAAAAAAAACAGGTTACAACTAAAACACTAGACAATAAATATAGCATATAAATTGGGATTTTCCTTGCATTATTTTAAGAAAGCTAAAGAAATTGATTAGTCCTAGATTTTTTTAAATACCAGTGTTAAAAGTTTAATAGCTATGGTAACCATTACAACAATCACATAATGCATAACTTCCAAACTAGTAGGAAAACTGAATAAGAAAAAGAGGAAAAGAACTTTTCTTTGTCCAAAACAAGGCCAAAAAAATGAGTCTCAGAAGAAACAAAAGCGGAAAAAACAGAGAGCACTTAAGGCAGTATAACGAATCCAAATGGAATAAACTCTCCAGGTAAAAACAGAGATCACTGACTCAAGGTTTATAAGAGACACAGTTAAAATATAGGAATTCAGAAAGATTTAAAAGCAAAGCATGAAAAAATATATACCAGAAAAAAAATACAAGGGGAAATCAATTGTTCATCACGGTACATGGGAGCCTCTCAGTGAATGATTAATCAAGTAGAAGAAACATCTATAAGGACATGGATTTGAACAAGACAGACAGCTCAACAGAATGAGCATATATAGATATAACCTTGCACCCAACAATTTCAAAATACAGATTCTTTTCAAAATTATAGGGAACGTGAAAATAACAAGTGTTGATGAGGATATGGAGAACCTTTGTGCATTGCTGGTGGGAATGTAAAATAGTGCAGCAGCTGTGGAAAACAGTATGGCAGTTCCTCAGAAATGTAAAACATGGAACTACCATGCCATCCACCAATTCCACTTCTGGGTGTATATCCAAAAGAATTGGAAAGAAGATCTCAAGGAGATATCAGTACACCCATGTTCACAGCATCATTCAAATAGTCAAAAGGTGGAAACAACCCAAGTGGTCACTGGCGAATGAATGGATAAATAAATGTTGTCTATCCATACAATGGAATATCATTAGCCTTAAAAAGGAAGGAAATTCTCCCACATACTACAACATGGATGAACCTGGAAGACATTTATGCTAAGTGAAGTGAGCCAATGATGAAAAGACAAACACTGCCTCATTCCACTTACATGAGATTTCTAGAGTAGTCACATTCATAGAGACAGGAAGTAGAATGGTGCTTGCTAGGGACTGGGAAGGGGAGAAATGTGGAGTTATTGCTTAATGGATACAAAGTTTTAGTTTTGCAAGATGAAAAAGTTCTAGAGATCAGTTGCAGGACAACGTGAATGTACTTAAAACCACTGAATTGTACACTTAAAAATGGTTACGTTGGTAAATTTTATGTTATATGCACTTTACCACAATGAAAAATAGATAATGACATGTCAGAATGCTATTACATTTGTAACGCCAATAAAGTGATAAGTTGTGAAAAAAAATTATATGGCCCTTATATGAAAACGACCATGTGTGAGGCCATGAATGGAGCCTCCACACAGCTCAAAGGCTTGGCATTAGGCAGTCACACTCTCTCACCCGATGCTATCAATAGGAAATCAACAGTAAAAAGATAACCCGGGATGAAAGCAAAACCATATTTGGCAATTTGCCAAAAAAAAATCATTATGAAGATGAGAAAATATTTGTAACTGAACCAGAATAAGGTACCCATTTAATGCAACAGTATGCAACTGCTAAAATTATAGTTAAGAGAACACCAGTTAGCAACATGGGGAAAATGTAGTGCATTGTTTACTGAAAATAAAAACTCGACATTATGTAACACTGTAAGCAGCATAATCCCAATGGTGTGAACATGTGTGCTTATGTGCCTGTGTTGTATAACAACAATAAGAAAAAAAATAGATGAGATTGTTTAAAAAAAGAAAAAAAGGATGAGAAAACAGATACATACCAGCAACTAGCATATAAATTGTGGTTAATTTTGGACGGTAGGATTTACAAGTGATGTTTATTTCTTTCTTTGTGCTGTTTTCAAATGAATTAATATTAAATAATCAGAAAGCTACAACAATAAAGGTAACTAAGATAAAAGCAGCAGAGGATTGGGAAGCACAAGCCCTTGACCCCCACCTTTTAGTCCACTCAGTGCTGCTGCAGGCTTGACGCCCATAACGTGAACACAGTCAACCAAAGGACATTCAGTGGCCAGGTAAGGACACCAGAGACCTCATCCTGCCTTCCAGGTGAGGGATGCCACCTAGCAGGACCCTGGGTATGGGTGCCTGGAATCTGTCCCTGGATTCGCTGAGGCCAGTTCTGTCTTCAGCGCCCCCACTTGCCTACTCCCTTCCCCTACACCCCCCAAGTCCTCAGGCACTTCTCTTGTTCTGGATCCCCCGGCTGATGGTGGGGACTCCCTGAAAGCACCTCCAGTACCCAATACCCTGGAGCCCACTGAACCGAGAGGAGGAAGGCCACATTCAAAGCCCCTAATGGTCCGTTCACAAAAACAGAGACTGAAGGAGTTGTAACCTCAGAAGGCTGTTTGAGGGGAAGCAGGACAGGTGTAGTCATTTGGAAAGCATCCAACACACCTTCCTTCCTCACTCCCAGCCCAGCTTGCCCAGATCCAGGAAGCCAGCCCTTTACAGGGGCTTGGGGACTCTGGAGAAACGTAACTTGAAGAACCTGTTATGGAAGGAGATGATCTTGAAGCCAGGGCAAACCCCCAGTGACCCAGAGGGGATTTTTAGAGGCTGCTCTAGAGTGGGAGGAGCTTCTATTTTTCCAGGGGCTGAGCTCCTCTGCCTCCCGCAGGGGTGAGGGCTAGAATTTTAAGGGGCTCTCCTGCCCCCAGCTCCCCAGTCAAAACAGAGAGGACCAAAACCAGAGACAGTTTCCTCCCCTGCCCAGAGGAGAATTAGAAATACTAATAATAATATAATAAATATATTTTAAAACACTACTGATATATTTTCTCCCATTTGGTAGGTTGTCTATTTGCTCTATTTATTGTTTCCTTGGCTGTGCAGAAGCTTTTTAATTTAATCAAGTCCCATTTATTTATTTTTGTTTTTGCTGTGATTGCCCTTGGGGTCTTCTTCATAAATTGTTTGCCCAGGCTGATATCTAGAAGAGTTTTTCCACATTTTCTTCTAGAATTCTTATGGCTTCATGTCTTAATTAAGTCTGTTAACCATCTTGAATTAATTTTTGTGAGTGGTGAGAGATATCGATCCTGTTTCAATCTTCTCCACGTGGCTAACAAGTTTTCCCAGAACCATTTATTGAATACGTATTCTTTTCCCCAGTGTATATTACTGTCTACTTTGTCAAAGATCAGATGGCAATATGTGGATAGTTTTATATCTGGGTTCTCTGTCCTGTTCCATTGGTCTATGTCTCTATTTTTCTGCCAGTGCCATGCTGTTTTGGTTACTATAGACTTGTAGTATAGCTTAAAATCTGGTAAATTGATGCCTCCAAATTTGTTCCTTTTGCTTAAGGTTGCTTTGGCTATTCGGGCTCTTTTCTAGTTCCAAACAAAACATAGAATTATTTTTTCTAGATCTGTGAAAAATGACATTGGTACTTTGATGGGGATTGTATTGAATCTGTAAATCACTTTGGCTAGTATGGACATTTTAACAATGTTGATTCTGCCAATCCATGAGCATGATATGTTTTTCCATTTGTTTACATCATCTGCAATTTTCTTCCTCCCTGATTTGTAGTTCTCTTTGTAGAGATCTTTCACTTCCTTGGTTAAATGTATTCCTAGGTATTTTATTGTCTTTGTAGCTATTATGAAAGGTATTGAGTCTTTGATTTGATTCTCAGCTTGACTGTTATTGGTGCCTAGGAATGCTACTGATTTGTGTAGATTGATTTTGTAGCCTGAGACTTTGCTAAATTTATTTATAGTCTCTGGGTGTAATGTTTGGGGTTTCCTAGATATAAGATCATATCATCAGCAAAGAGCGATAGTTTGACCTCCTCTTTCCCCATTTAGATACCTTTTCTTTCTCTTGCCTGATTGCTCTGGCTAGGACTTCCAGCATTATGTTGAGCAGAATTGGTGACGGTGGGTATCCTTGTCTTGTTCCAGTTCTGAGTGGGAATGCTTTCAACTTTTCCCCATTCTATATGATGTTGGCTGTGGGTTTGTTGTATGTGGCTTTTATAATTTTGAGGTATGTTCCATCTATGCCTATTTTGTTAAGAGTTTTTATCATAAAAGGGTGCTGAATTTTGTCAAATGCTTTTTCTGCATCTATTGAGATGATCATACTATCTTTGTTTTTGCTTCTCTTTATGTGGTGAATCACATTTATGGATTTATGTTGAACCATCCTTGCATCCCTGGGATGAAGCCCACTTGGTCATGGTGGATTATTTGTTTGATATGCTGCTGAATTCGGTTGCTAGAATTTTAATGAGGATTTTTGCATC
The DNA here is from genome assembly GCA_028533085.1 of Varecia variegata. Lineage (NCBI taxonomy): Eukaryota > Metazoa > Chordata > Mammalia > Primates > Lemuridae > Varecia > Varecia variegata. The sequence goes on from CM052439.1 coordinate 1,671,403, forward strand.
TATATTCATAAAGTATATTGGTCTATAGTTTTCTTTTTTTGTTGTGTCCTTTCCTGGCTTTGGTATCAAGGTGATACTGGCTTCATAGAATGAGTTGAAGAGGATTCCTTCCTTCTCGATGTTATGAAATAATTTCTGCAGTATGGCTACTAATTCTTCTTTGTAGGTCTCATAAAATTCGGCTATAAACCCATCTGGTCTGGGACTTTTTTTGTTGTTGGAAGATTTTTTATTGCTGCTTCAATTTCACTGCTCATAACTGGTCTGTTCAGGAGTTCTGTTTCTTCCTGACTGAGCCTTGGGAGGTTGTGTGTTTCCAGGAATTTGTCCATTTCCTCAAAGTTTTTGAGTTTATGTGCATAGAGATTTTTATAGTACTCACAGATGATATTTTGTATTTCTGTGGTATCAGGTGTAATTTTAATATCTCCTTTTTCATTTCTGATTGAGCTTATTTGCATGTTATACATCCAATAAAGGGCTAATAACCAGAATCTACAAAGAACTCAAGCAAATCACCAAGAAAAAAGTCAAACAACCCCATTAAAGAGTGGGCAAAAGACATGAACAGAAGCTTTTGAACATGAGATAGGCTAATGGCCAGTAAACATGAAAAAATGCTCAACATCACTAATCAGCAGAGAAATGCAAATCAAAACCACAAGGAGATATCACCTAACCCCAGTGAGAATGGCTTTTATCAAAAAGTCCCAGAACAATAGATGCTGGCATGGATGCAGAGAGAAACACTTATACACTGTTGGTGAGACTGCACACTAGTGCAACCTCCATGGAAAATAGTATGGAGATTCCTCAAATAACTGAAAGTAGACCTACCATTTGATCCAGCAATCCCACTACTGGATATTTACCCAAAGAAAAAAAGTCATTTTATCAAAATGACACTTGCACTAGAATGTTTATTGCAGAACAATTCACAATTGCAAAGATGTGGAATCAACCCAAGTGCCCATCAATTCATGAATGGATTAACAAAATGTGGTATATGTACACAATGGAGTACTCAGCCATAGAAAAAGAATTAATACAACAATCTGGATGGAACTAGAGACCAACCTCCTAAGTGAAGTAGCACAAGAATGGAAAAACAAATACCACATGTACTCACTATTAAATTGGAACTAACCAAATGCACTCATGTGCACAGCTGGAAGTCAGCGGAAATCATACAGGTGGGAAGGGAGAAGAAGGGATGAGTGAAATCATAACTAATGGGTACAATGCACACTATCTGGGTGACGGGTACACTTATAACTCTGACTCAAGCAGTACAAAAGCAATCCATGTAACTAAAACTTTCATACCCCCATAATATTCTGAAAGAAAAAAAGAAAAAAAACATTACTGATAAAAAGATATATAGCACACAATTTACAAATATGGTCACATATTGCCTAATGGTGGGATACGTTCTGAGAAATATGCCATTAGGAGATTTCATGGTTGTGTGAATATCAGAGTGTATTTACACAAGACTAGATGGCACATATTTTTATTTATATACATTTTTTCATATGGAAAACCAAATGTCCCAGCACTATTACCGAATATCAGTCATTTTCCCTACTTGATGTGCAATGCCAATATTGAGTGTCATATATTAGGTTTCTACATCCACTCCGTTATAATCTTGCAGGACCACCATCATATATGTGGTCCATTGTTGACCGAAATGTTGTTATTTGGTGCATGACTGTAATAAAATAGACACTACTCTTTATCATAAATTCCACGTAGCCAGTTGATTCTCACAGAATGGTTTTGTTGATCTTTGCTGTGCTTTTATATCTACAGCCAGTGACAACCAAGTATGGTTCTGACATGAATGTTAGTTTTAATATTTTCATTTCTTTTAACAAATAAGAGTAAAGTAAAACAACAAAGACACGTGTAGGAACTTCACTTGTTTCGCAATGATGCGAGTGACTCCTGTGCTGAATGGTATGGTCGTTTCTGAATACTGGAAGAACATTTCCTCAGTTTTTTTATGCTAGTCACAATGTAAGGGCTGCAGAGACTGCACTTTTAAGTTTAATGTGCAGCCCTTTCACTGTGTCCCTTTCACTGCATCACTTTATTAAAATCAGTCATCAGAACAATAAATCAAGCCTTGACTCCTTGACGGAGAGTGATTTAACTGAACTTGAAGTGAGGAAAAGACACACAGTGGCCCACCATAGTGCTGCCCACACAGATACAAGATACAAAATGCCTCAGGGCATAAAGTATGGTACAATAATTAAGCAATGCCTTTTCAGTATTTATTACCTGTTTTTTAATATAATGGCTCACAAAATTCCTGGAAGCTTACCCCAGTTCACAAGCTGGCCCTGGTCTCCAGCCCTCGGTGTGCCAGGCAGCGTCTGGGGCAGAGGGTCGGAGGCTGGAGAGCAGGGCAGCTAAGCACGCACAGGAGGTGCCCCACAGGCTGGGCCCTGCCAGGCTCAACCTGGGGGACCGTCAGGCGGCCCTTGACACAGCCCAACTTACCGCAGAGACCACTTCACTTTATAAATCATGATCTTCTTTTTTCATTCCACTGCTAAGAAGTCCAAATATTTTAACACCACACAGGGATGTTTTGGCAGGTGTAAAAATAGGGAAAATAGAGAAATGGGTGTGCAGTTTTACAGGTAGGGGGAAAGAGCTCTCGTGGAGGAATAAAGGCCCGGTTCACAAGCCCCACGCATGTGGCACGGGGCTGGGAAGCAACCGCAGCCCACGCGGCATCTAAGAGCAGAGCTTCCTCCACAGCACCTCGGGCTGCAGGATCCAAGTCGAAGTGATGACAGAAGGTTTTGATTTTGCAACTATCGAACAAGTTTAGTGCTTAAAATCCATGGTTTAAGAGATTTTATTTGAAAGTTCTATTTTTAAAAGCATCCTGGTGTTTGTATTGAAACTGCCCCAAAGACGCTTTCCTTTAGAGCCATAATCCCCAGAAACGGCAAGCCCACAGAAGAACGCAAGCTTGCTCCTCTCCCTGGGCGCACGCTGGGTTGGAGAGTACAGTGAGGTCAGCTTCGCGGTGGGTCCAAGCCACACAGGGGACGAGCGTGGGTCCAAGTGACCAGCCAATGCTCAGGGCTGCATTATGACTTTCAGGGCCCCTTCCTCCATAAAAATGTATTAAAAATTCTATTTTACCATTGCATTGATATAAAGACAAATATATTAATATTGTATATTAAAATGCTTACTTTGACATAAAAATTCACTTTTTTCCCTCTGATTATAAAAGAAATTAAAACATTTTCATGGGTTCTGAAAAGCACCGTGGGTGCTGGCACCACGCCTGCGGGGCTTAACAGGTCGGTTGGCACTGCCGACGCTCCCAGGTTTAGCGCTGGGCCCTCGGGCCTCGATGTGGTCGGGGGCTCAGTGCGGGCAGGGAGGGGTGACCATGTAGCCCAACGGAAGCGTTCAGACCAGGAGCGCCTGATTCTGCCCCTTAGGTGTCCTCTCTTACCCACAGCCCTTGCTGTGGCCAAAACAAGTGGTCACATTGACCTGAAATCACTGACTTGCCTTTTCTTAGCTGTGTGTTCATCCAGACGACAAATAAGCAAGCAGGAAAACCCCAGGGATGGGTGGGCAACGCCCTCCTGAGCTGCTCCCCCTGACCTGGGGCCAGCCACATGCTCTGCCCACTCAGCCAGGCCCATTTGTCCCAAAGGACATCATGCCAGGGACTGAGAGCTGGCGGAGGCCTGGAACTGGGTCTCCGGGCCTCGGTTTCCTCATCTGTAGAATGGTTAGCTAAAGCCTGACTCTCAGCCCTGGGGAGGCACATACGGGGAAAGTAGGAGCCAAAGGTCTTTGTCAACAATTGCACACCAGGAGGGTTCGCTCATGTCCCTGTAGCTCCAACAAAACAGCAGAGGGACTTTCCTGACAGAGGGAATTTCAAGCCTGGCGGAGGTGCCAAGCCCTGGAACATCACAGGGCAGCTGCTGCCAACACAGGCGGCCAGCACAAGGCACACGATCACACAGGATGACTTTGCCCAGGGTTTGAATGAAAATTTTGGAAAAGCCCCAACCCTGAAGGGATCTCAAACAGCCTTCTTGAAAAAAAACAGATATTCCTGATATCTGTTCTGAAAGAGGCACAGCCCTTTGAAGGCTGCCTGCAATGTGGTCCTATTCCTCAGGCCATGGTGAAACTCCCAAAGGCGGTTTCTACTCAAGAGAGGCAAACTCTGAGCAGTGAGAGGGGACTGGGGGCTGCGGATGCCGTCGTGGGGGCAGGAATCACAGCCCAGGCTCAGCCTGCCTGGGGTCTCCTGAATATCATGTCTGCTGAGGCCTGGAGCTCAAGTTTTTCCTATATGAGGGGCTGACATATTGGTGCAATGAGCAGATATTCAATGAGTGGCGTGGAGATCTGGTCTGCTTGTATGCCTCCTGTAACAGAGAGCTCACCATCCACCTGGGCCATCCACAGAGAAAACATCTTTGAACCACTGTCTGAATGGAGACTCCTTCCTTTACAGAGCCAAAGTCTGTCTCCCTGTGTCTCTCACCCGCGGGTCCTAGGGCCACACAGAACAGGCTCGACCCCTCCTCCACCCCAGACCTGTTTGAAGATGGGGTCATGACCCTGCTCCACCTTTTTCTTCTGTCAGCAAAATATTCCTGCTTTTAATAATTTTGAGAAGTAACTTCCAAAATGCTCTCCAAAAATCTCAAACAATGTATACCACTACATCCTCAACCACACCAAGTATTATCAATCTTTTTAACTTTTGGCAATTGAAAAATGTGTGTCACTGTGATATTAGCCTACATTAGGCGGATCACAAGTAATACCCAATATCTAGAGCACACTGCGTGCCAAGGACTGCCTTTGTACTTTATACCTAGCGATGCATTTATCTCTGACAACAAGCTGTGAAGTTCGCAGTACGTGGATTAACCCAAATATTATAGATGAGAAAGTGAGGCAAAAAATTTAGGCAACTTGCCCACAGTCGAACAGCTAATACATGAGCCCTCCAAAGGCCACGGGCACAGCAGTTCTTGTCCTGCTGGGATTCGAACCCAGGTAACTCCCCTGCCAGCCTGGATTCCCAAACTGCTGCCACATTCTCACCTGATAAGGTCAAACATCGGTTTCATATGCTTTCTGGTCATTTATCTATTTACATCTTTCTCCGCTCGTTCAATTGGGCTGTGTTTTTCCTATTAATTAAAAGGTCTATTATGAATACTAAATTGTCATTAGAGGTATTGCAAATATTGCTCTCAATATGTCATTTATTTTTTACTTTTGCTTGGCTATATGGAAATTTTTAATTTTTAATGGAGCCAAGTGTCAATTTTTTTCATCTGTGGCTTTTGGAAATCATGCCTTTTTAAAGGAAGTTCTTCTTAACCCCAAAATGTATTTAGGACTTAATATGCTGTAAGTGCTTTAATCCTATACATTAGGTTGCCTCTCATAAAACAGAACTATTATAAATGATGAATATGTATAAATAATGTAATAATATATATTTATAAATATTATGCTATTTTCTTCTAGTATTCTCCAATTATTTTCTTCTCATATTCTTATAGATTTTAAACTTCAATTTTTTGGACTTTCTTTTACATGTGATATGAGGCAAGAATATAACTTTATTTTTGTCATATAGATACCTGTCCTAATACCATTTATTTGGACAACAATCTGAAATACTTCTGCCTTAAAATACCTCATTTATCAGAAACTAAAATCCCACATTTAGGTGTCTGGTTGGGGGTTCCTATCCTGTTCCATTAGTTAATTTATGTTTTCCCACACCAGTACCACTTTGTTTTAATTACCGTAGCTTTATAGTGTATTTTCATATCTGGAAGGACAAGTTAATCCTCTTTTTTCCTAATTTTTCTAAGTAAACTGTAGAATCAGCTTAAATTTCTTCAATAATCTCATTTTTTAATGCTGTGTTCAATTTTCAGATTAAGCTAGGGAGACAGGGTCTGGAGCCACCCTGAGGCCCCCGTGCCGGTGAAGCCGGGCCCCTCTCCGCAGGGGTGCCCCGCCCGCTGTCCCTTCCCTGCCCTGAGAGGTTGTCCAGAAAGGCCCCCATGGGCCTGGGGACTCTGCGGAGGCTTGTGTCTTGGGCTGGGCTGCAGGAGGGCCGGGGCTCCTCCAGGCGAGGAGAGCTAAGGGCACTGAGTGGTTTCACCGCAGCGTCCCCACCACGGGGTCCCCACACCAGAATCGGACACAGGGACCACACGGTCTCGGGGGAGTGCAGTCCCTTGCCCGGGTGTCCTTCACTGTCTCACCCCAGCCTCCTCACCGGGCCCCCACATCTCCCTCCACCACGGATCCGCCCTCTGCCCAGGGCCCAGGGAGACTGGCCATGGGTGCCCTCTCCCCAAAGTCACTGGCCCCGTCTGTCCCCTTGGTCAGTCTGGCAGGCGGGCAGGCCGCCTCTCTGCCCAGGGAGCATCTGCAACGGCCTCGCTGGCTTCTCACTGCTCAAGTCAGAAGGGTTTTATGCACTTTATGAAAACAAAACAAATGCTTCCCAGAACTGTCGGGCTCCATTAGCTCTAAGGGGTCACGCGCCTGGCTTTGAAACCACAGACTCCTGGCAGGCGCCTCTCTCATCCCAATGCCACTACCGAGGAGGCCCGGGCCCCCCACCCGTGGGCCCGAGCTCCCCGCAAGGCCCGGGCCCCCACCCGTGGGCCTGAGCTCCCCACCCGTGGGCCCGAGCTCCCCACAAGGCCCAGGCCCCCACCCGTGGGCCCGAGCTCCCCGCAAGGCCCGGGCCCCCACCCGTGGGCCCGAGCTCCCCGCAAGGCCCGGGCCCCCACCCGTGGGCCCGAGCTCCCCGCAAGGCCCGGGCCCCACCCAGAGGCCAGAGGCCAAGGCGGACGCGCTCTCACGTCCCGCTGTGGATCCCCAGGCGCGAGGCCTGGCCCGGCCTTCCTTGGGAGGCTGCCCGGACGTGGAAGATGGTTTCTGAACCTGTGTCTCCGTGCCACATTTCAATAATCAGCTTCTCCTACTAGGAGGAGACGTGAGACCCTCCGCCAGGACGGGGACGCGGCCACCTGCTCCCAAGGATCAAGACGAGCAGCCGCACCCCCGGAGCCCCCCGCCGAGGCGGGCACACCCGCGACGCCGGCGCATCCACGCCCAGCCCTTACCCGGCACCCAGGAGCCGGAACGCCCTCGGCCTCGCTAGGCCTCCAGGTCCTGAGGGAGCCATGACGACCCGTCCAGCGGAGGCTCAAAGGAGACAAGGGAAGGAGTATCCCAAATCGCACAGCCACGCTGACAAAAGGGGCGTCCCGACCCCAAACCCCGTGTCTTCCCACAGGGCCTTGAGCAGGCCAGTACCTACCCTGGTGGGGTGGGGTTCAGCAGGCGAGAGGGGAGAAGCGTCAAAGCGGAAGGCCCCAGCTGCGCCACCAAGCCGTGGGACCCGTCACGGAGGAGGGTCCTGGCTATGCCCCCAGAGGCCGCGGTGGGAAGGAGGCCTGGCAGCCGGGCCTGGGCCACGACACCAGCAGATCCCCTTCAGGACGCCAGTCCGTGGGCGGAAGCCATTTTGGTGCGGTCCTTCCGCCAGGGATGGACCCGACACGTCCACAGCCCGTCCCCGGGGAGGCGGGAAACCGCTGCCGCCCAGATGCTGTCTACACCTTCCGGAAGAAACGGAGTTTGGTTGTGGCGCCCGCACTGGCTCCCAGGGTTGCCTCGTGCCCAGAGGGGCTTACCGTCCCTTCACAGCCACGGCCACCACTCGGCGCAGGTTTCAAGCTGGCAGCGGGGCCACGTCAGTCACCGTCCAAACCGGGCGCTTCCGGAAGCCGGCGGGGATGCTGCTCATCGCTACGCTGCCAGGAAAGGCACAGCGGCACCTGGCCTGAGCGAATCCGGAGGTGACCCCGTGAGGGACGAGCAAGTGCCGGGGGAGACACCTGGCAACCCGCAGAGCAGCACCCAGCGCCTCGAGCAGTGAGCCGCCAGTCTGCGGCCAAGTACCGGCTTTGACTGCGACTTCACATGGCAAACTTGAGTGTTTTATGATACATCATGGTGATGGCGATTTTAAAAAGCTTTTTCTGAGACTGGAATGGGAAATTTGAGAGTGCGACGAAGAACACGTGAATGCCGTGCGTGCGATTTAGGGGTGCGCAGGCCGCACACCGGTGCTGGGCGTGCGGTGCGGCGGCGCGGGAATCTGCCTCCTGTGTCCGGCCGCCTCGGGTCTGGGGACAGGAGCACGAATTTCGGTGGCATTTGTTTACAAAGCTGTGAGTCTTCCTGGCTGACTGGACCATGACCTTCCCGTGACATATGTACTTAAGCTCTCTTTTGAACTCCATTTTCTTACCAGAAAAACCAACTTGCTTGATTTAAAAAACTGATAATCAACTTGGTACTCAGCTCTAAATATGACCTGAAAAGCAAGCTCTATAGTTTAAAAAGCCATTTAAATTTCTTTTCTCTTGCTGAATGAAAAAAAATCCCTCCCAATCTCCCTTTATAAAAATACACATAACAAGCAAAAAGGGATTCACTTCTGCCCTAATCTAAAGCTTGTATAAACTATTCTTACCAAAACCGCTTTTAGAAAAATATAGAAGCTTTTTATTAACAAAGTGTATGAAAGGGTAGAGTTAAACTCGGAGCCCACATGGAGCAAGCAGCTCATCTCAGGAGCTTGGTAACAGCTATCCCTCCCCTCCTGCTCTGCTTACATTTTTCTCACTTCTGCTTTGCTGGTCAGACTCTGCCTGGAAGACCCTCAGCAGAGGCCGAGGTCGCCTCCCCCAGAAGGTGTCACACCCTCTAAACTTGTGAGTGTGAACAGAAGATCCCAGAGTTAGAAGCTGAGTCCAAGGTCTGTGTGTTTCATTTATTCCCTGATGTGACGCGTCTGAGGGCACCATCTTCTTTGCGCCCAGCCTGGTTTGGAAGCACATTCTCAGGCAGACTGGTCACCCCAAGTCTGCTGCTGTCTGGTATCAGCTGTTTACTCAAAAGCTGGTCAAAGGCCCTAGCCATCTTCCCTCTTACTCAGGTGCCATGACACTGTGCACATCAACAAAGAAGGCAAACGCAGTTCTCTGCAGCCTAGAAAAGAAGTCCAGGAATATCTCAGGGGCACTTGTCAATACACGAACAGAATTCTGTACCACCCCAAATCCTAAATTGCACTTTATATCACTAAATGACATCATTCTTCTTCACAGATTTCAGTTTTTAAAAAAGTTGATTATTGAAAGGAAAAATAATTATGAATATCAAAGTAAAAAGCTTGAATTTTAGTCTTGAACTATTTTTCCAAAGGTTTACACATTTCCTTTGAATATAAACTACTGTCATCTCAACTTTTAAATTCAAATTCCTAAAGTATGACTCTAGTGTGCCCTGAAAATTTATAAACCCAAGTGGAGGAAAATATAATATTTAATAATCCCATTTATATATTTTCTCAAAGTATTAAATAAGATCAGGATCTAATTTGTCTATGATAAAATACCATAATAATCACATGTAGAGACCTCCTAAAACTTCACAAATGATCTTAAAGTTTCTGGCAAATGTTTACCTATCTTATAAAACTTCAATTCATAGAGAAAAGGGGTGTCACAGTATGAATGAAAAGATGTAATTACCTGAACTTTCTTCACAAGAAAAACAAAATACACACATTTGAAAATGAAAAATCCAAATGCTTATGTTTTTTACATGTGTGAATTGAATTGCACAATCCATACACTTATAGAAAAAATATGTGATTATTTTTAATGATTTATATATAAAAGAAAAATAAATTTTATGATACAATTTGATAGACTACTTCATACAAAATTTTACTCACATACCATGTATGCAATTTTTTGTAACCCAAAAATTCTATTCACATATACAAATTCATAAAAGGCAGACAACTTAACTTGAAGCAAAATAGGCTCCATTTAGGATTATGGCTAAGTCATTCAATTCAGTAGAAAAGAGATTATAAATATATGAAGGACTAGTTTACTAATACCCCTCCCCTTCCCCCAAAATGTATTTAGGAAAACGTGAAAGATTTATATGATCTGAAGAGAAACCAGAGTACCCAAAATGTATTTAGTATGATCTGATCAAATAGAATTTTATAATGTACTCAAGAAAGGCAAAAAAGACCAATGTTTCAGAATGGCAGATCTTAAATAACCTGCTCCTGAACTTATTTAGCTTAGAAAATCATATAACTACCTCAGTAAAAAATTTATTTTGGAAATTGCATTAAGAAAAACCAAACTGTGCCATTTGTGCTAATCCACAAAGAAACAAAACTACCTCAGGCAATTCTCACACTTTAAATGGCACTCCTTAATTTACATAATAAACACAGTATCTAGAAATAAAAGTATTAGGAGCCAGACTTTAAGACCCATAAGTATGTCTCCAAACACAGTGAAATCCTTTATACAATAACTTAAAACTTTACTATTTACAACAGTATATGTAGGTGTAGAACTAGCTATAAACCACGTTTTTAAAAAAACTTTTGCCTTAAAAAAACAATTTCCAAAAAAATGGCTGACATCAAAAAAATTTTGTAAATTGATGCATCCTTTTAAGTCTTCCTTATGCGGTTTTTCCTAAGCTACCTGTCTGTCAGGTGTGTAGGCACATACACCTATGCAAAGGAAAAGGCATGATGTCAATGCCTCACAGAGCAAGACTCTCTTCTTAAAGAGAACGAGGACTCCAGAGGAACCGCACTAGCATCTATGTGAGGAAAAGCCAGGGAAAAATGTTAAAGAAAATGAGGATGCAGCAGCCTATGACAACTTCATGTCCAGACAATGTCCATAAAGACCATACTAAAATCTCCTTTTAAAATTTGTGATCTTTAAGGGCTAAAAACACAAGCAGAAGATAATAGGAACCAACAAGAAAATTATATAAAGAAGTATATATAATTATAAAGAGGTTTAAAAAAAACAATTTTAAAAACCAATTGATCTGTAACTTATAAGGATACAGGCTGAAATTAACTCTTTTCAAATGGAAATTAACTAAAAATATAATTTATTCATTTCAGGCCTCATTCTATTTACAAAGTGCCCATCAGAAAGTGTACAGTCATCCTTCATTCAGTGTTGACCTCTGGAAGTTCTTTCACTGAACTGGAATAAAGGACCACTGTTCCCTGGAATGCCGACACCGCTTACCTGCTAGAGAATTCTGGTGCAGAACTTAACAGGCTACAGCAGAACACAAAGAACAAGCTTACAAAAAAACTCACAAAGGCGTTGGAAAGAGCTATTTATAACTAGCAAATATTCCAGCTGGAAGGAGGTAAGAAAACATGGTCTTTTTGTACACTTAATATGCTCAAAGTTTGAAAGCTCTGAAAATTAGCTGGATATTAACATTGTAAACTGTTCATTTTCTTAGCAAACTGGAACTTAAAGAGTGATGGTTTCCTATCTTCCTTTTTAAACTGATGGTAGTGACTTTTCATCTCTGAAACTTCTGAGCGTTCACCTTCTAGAAGTCAAATTGATACTATACACCATTTTCTGGATTTTTTCTTCATTCTTTAGGATATTGGCCTTCACAGCGCAGATCTTGTCTTGCTGGTCTTTGATCAGCTGCTCCAGCTCAGCCAGCTCAGCCTTCAGGGGCTCCACGGCACAGTCTGTGATGCTACAAAGAACAAACCAGCAGCTCATCAACATCTTGGCTCACCTTACGTTTGCTTCGTGATTAAAACACCGAAGACAAAAGTAATTATTCATTTCATCCAAAGAAAAAGGGTAAAATATAAATGTATACAATGATATTAAAGAGACAAAACACTCACACCTGGGAAAAATTTATTCCTTATTTTCACAACCCCTGCCACCACTAAAAGTGAAGTCAAACATGAGATTTATTTTTTAAAAAAGCAGCTAATATTTCTTCAATTTCTTAAATTACATATGTAACAGAGAGCCTCAGGGGACAGCAAGAAGGTATGAGGCAAAGTCCCCATCAACACTAATAAGAGAACCTGGCCCAGCCCCTTCCTCACCGGGGACACCACCCCACAGGAGAGGCCCATGGGGCTAGGAGGGCTGAGGTTTCCCTGGCTCACTTGTTCATGACACTGACAGGAGACCTTTTAGTTGTTGGGTAAATACAGGGAAAAGTCTAGAATATAGTTGGGAAAGCTAAAGTCAAAATTAATCTTTCCTTTTAGGTTTTTAAAAGCATATAAATACAAAGTACAATACAAAACAAGGAAGAGCAGTAGTTTCCAACCATCCTACCATAAAGGCAAATCTGGTTTGGTAAGGAAAAAGTGTCTAAGATGGTACTTTTTAATACCTTAAATCAAAATGTAAGAAGTGCTAACCAAGTATCGTGCCAGAATAGGCACCAAAAAGTTCTTGGTGATTGTCTAACTTCCTTCATGTTGTACATTTTAAATTGTAAAGGACTTTTTAAAAATAAGCAGACTAATAATAAAGAGTAGAACTTCATTATAATATACTTTTAATTACATATACTTATAGATATATCATTGAGTCAAATCATATTTTCTGAAGAAAAACACTTAATTATTGATAGTTACATGCATTCCAGATTGATATAAATATAGTATATCAAATATTGCCCTAAAATAAACCTCACTTTTTAGTGGCTATTGTATTTCTTCTACAGTCACACTTTAAATAGATTTCCTTTTAGAGTAAAAAATTAAAATACTTAAAAAAATCATAAACATTTATAAAACATTAGGGATTATGATAAGACACATGAAAAAATGGTATCCAAACTGCAAAGTTCTCTGGATTTATTAATGTCTAAATCTATTTTGTGTATGAACATGAACTCCAAATCTCTTCTGATTACTACAGAGAAATGCGTGCTGTGGTATGAATGAAGAGATATCAGTTCTCCTTGTGAGGGAGGGAAGAAAGGGAGGGTTGAGATCCCCGCCAGACTCCAGGGCAGACCCATGGGCAACCCAGACTGCTTCTCTCCCATTACCCCATCGATCCCCTGCCCCTGCCCCCCACCAACCTCTGTCCTTTCTGCAAGGCCCCCTCCTTATTACCCCCTCACCCCCCCAACTCCTTCTGCAGGGCCTCTCCCCGTTACTCCCCTCGCTCCTTCTGCAGGGCCCCCCCTCCTCGTTAAGCCCTCCTCTAGACCTCTGCTTCTTCTATAGGGCCCCCTCCCTGTTATTTCCCACCCCCTCTTCTGCTGGGCCCACTCTCCCTGTTACCCTCCCACCCTGACCTCTGCCCCAACTGCAGGGCCCCATCCCCACTACCCCCCCAACCCAGCTCCTGCTGCAGGCCTCCCTCCTATTCCCCCC
>CM052439.1:1685247-1791202 GCA_028533085.1 Varecia variegata
ACAAGGCCCCCCCTCCCTGTCACCCCCTCCCACCTCTGCTCCTTCTGCAGGGCCTCGGCGTGCTGCTTGTTCTCGCTGTGCCACAGCTGCAGCTCATTCTGCATGGCGTCCACGTCCTCCTGGATGTAGTCCATGATCTTCCCCAGAGGAAGTGCGCTCTTGCACAGGGTCTGGATGGACACGCGGAGCTTCTCTATCTCCTTGGAAACAATGTCCTTCTCCTTCTTCCATGCTGACTCAAAGACGAGTGATCTCTCCTGCAGTCAGGGAAACACAGGAAGAGGAAGAAGCGTCCTCAGTCTTAAGGCAGGCCGGGGCTTGCTGAGCACACTGCCACAGGGACGTGGGAAAGGCACAGGTGGAGACAGTGCTGGCTGTGGGACACCATCTCACTTTCGTGACAAGCGGAGAGTAATGCCACTCAGCAGGGTAGATGTGAGGTGCCAAGCGCTATCGGAGCACACAGCAGTGCTGAGGAGGGGCTGATCCTTCCCTTGCCAATGGCAACAGGGTCTGTCTTTACCTGGAAATCTGTCTGAGGGGCAAATTTCTACACAGTAAGATTTTAGTTCCCAACTAACCAGAAACTTACTGTAGTTATTGTTTCAAGAGCTTAGTACCATGGATGATTTTCCCAAATGGACTGGCAGAAAGGGGGCCTGACCCTTAACTAATCAAATGGCTATCTTTTCACCCAAGTGACTCCAAAATCCAGCTGGCCAGGAGGAAGGGGGAAGGAAACACAAAGGAGAGGAGGAAACTGGTGATGTGGAAATGAAGGGATGGTGAGTTGGCAGGAGACCAAAGCCAACAGCACCCAGTGGGCAGAGGGCCAAGTCGACACAGCTGGACTGGACTGGCTGGTTGGGAGGTGACAGAGTCCAGGGACCTGGTGCAGGCTGGAGGGGGTGGGGTTCAGACAGCAGCAGGTGACGGAAGTGGGGACAAGGAGACGGAGATGAGTGGGGAACTGCATTCAGTTTTGGCCAGGGGTCCTTGGACTCTTTGACAAGCAATGTTTAGAATTCTCTTCAGATGAGCTTTTATCACAGACATCTCTGAATTTCAAAAACTAATATAAGTTGGTAAGAATCAATAAGCTTGGGAAATTTTTCCTGTTTTTCTTTAGGAAGCCCTCCTTAGACACCTTCACTTCCCCGACCCCCCAGACTGGCTAAGGTACACTTACCTCGCCCACTTACAGAATGAGCTAAATGCATTACATTGTAATTAATTCACTTTTTGTTTTAGTTTTGAGCTTATCATAGCTATATAACCACTTGTATATATAACCACTTCTAATGCTAGTTTCAGACTGTAGGCTCCAGTGTCTGTAGGACCCAATGTCTGGATCTGCTGTGGTCCATATAAACTCTCCTTAAGTATTTGTGAAGTGAACAAACAAAGTGGATAAATGATTTAAGTATTAGGATCCTAGCTCCACCACTTACTGGCTTGGACAAGCATAAGGAAAGCCTTAGCATAATGCCTGGCACATAGAAAATGTTAAATAATTGGGGCTAGAAATAAAAGGTAAAACATAAAGAACTACCAAGTGAGTTCAGCAATGTTGCAAGAAACAAGATAAACATACAAAAATCAATTGTATTCTATATACTAGCAATGAACACAGCGACACTGAAATTTAAAATACAGTGTCATTTATAATTGCTCAATAAAAGAGAAATGCTGGCCGGGCACGGTGGCTCACACCTGTAATCCTAGCACTCTGGCAGGCCAAGGTGGAAGGATCACTTGAGCTCAGGAGTTCGAGACCAGCCTGAGCAAGAGCGAGACCCCGTCTCTACTAAAAATAGAAAGAAATTAGCCAGGCAACTAAAAATATATAGAAAAAAAAAATTAGCCAGGCATGGTGGCGCATGCCTGTAGTCCCAGCTACTCGGGAGGCTGAGGCAGGAGGATCGCTTGAGCCCAGGAGTTTGAGGTTGCTGTGAGCTAGGATGACACCAAGGCACTCTAACCCGGGCAACAGAGTGAGACTCTGTCTCAAAAAATAATAATAATAATAAAATAAAATAAAAGAGAAATGCTCAGTTGTTAATCTAACAAAACATGTAGAGGACCTGTATATTGAAAACTATACAATGTAATGAAAGAAATCAAAGGAGATCTAAATAAATGGAAAGACATATTGTGGTCATGGATTGGAAGACTCAATATAGTAAAGACATCAATTTTCTCCAAAATGTTATATATGTTTCATGCAAATCCTATTGAAATTCCAGACAAATGTTTTATAGATATAGAAAAGATTACCCTAAAATTTATATGGAAAAGCAAAGGAACTAAAACAGCTAAAACATTTTCAAAAAGAAAAATAAAAACAGAGGAAACAATCTACCTAATTTCAAAGCTTTCTATAAAGCTACAGTAATCAAGACAGCGTAGAATTGGCAGAGGGACAGATAAAGATCAAAGGAACAGAACAGAGAATCCAAAAATAGAGCCACACAAATACACCCAAGCAATCTTTGACAAGGGTGCAAAAGCAATTCAGGGGAGGAAGGATAGCCTTTTACCATTTGGCACTGGAGCAAGTGGACATCCACAGGCCACCAAAAAAAAAAAAAAAAAAAACACCAAAACCTTGACCTTAAACAAAAATTAACCCAAAATGGACTTAAATATAAAACTACAAAATTTTTCAAAAAAAAAAAAACAGGAAGAGATCCTCTGTCAGCCACATGGGATGGAAAAAAAAAGTAAATAAAAAAATAGGAGGAGAAAATCTTTAGGATCTAGGGCTAGGCAAAGAGTTCTTAGACTTGACACCAAAAGCATGACCCATAAAAAGAAAAACTGATAAACTGAACTGCATCAAAATTTAAAATGTTTGCTCTACAAAAGACCCTGTTAAGAGGCTGAAAAGACAAGTTACAAAGTGAGAGAAAATATTTGCAAATCACACATCCAATAAAAGACTCTAGAATAAGAACTCTCAAAATTCAGCAGCAAAAACCCAAATAATTCAATTAGAAATATCTCACGCAGAAACATTTCACTGAAGAGGAAATACATATGGCAACAAGCACATGAAAAGATGTTCAAAATCACCAGCTATTAGGAAAATGCAAACCCAGATCACACTGAGATATCACCACACAACTATCAGTACAGCTGAAATAAAAAATAGAGACAACACCAAATGCTGATGAGGAGAAACGAGATCGCTCATACATTGCTGGTGGGAATGTAAAAAGATACAGCCACTCTGGAAAACAAAGAGTTTCTTAAAAACCTAAACATGCAACTACTGTATGACCCAGCAATTGTACTCATGGCATATATCCAGAGAAATCAAAACTCATATTCACACAAAAACCTGCACACAATTGTTTATAGAAGCTTTATTCAAGTTAGCCACAAACTGGAAACAACCCAGATGTCCCTCAATGGATAAATGGTTAAATAAACTGTGATACATCCATACCATGGAAAATCACCCATCAATAAAAAGGAATGAACTGTAGAAACACAAAACAACCTGGATGACTCTCAGAGAATTATGCTTAGTGAGAAAAGTGAATCCCAAGAGGTTACATGTTGTATAATACTCTGGAAAAAGACAAAATTATAGAAATGGGGAACAGATTGGTAGTTTCCAAGGGTTAACGGGGGGATCAGGGTGTGGTTATAAAGAAGCAACAAGAGGGATATTTGTGGTGATAAAAATGTTCTGGATCTTGACTATATCAATGTCAACATCCAGGTTGTGACAGTACACTGTAGTTCTGCAAGACGTTATCATTGGGGAAAGTGTGTAAAAGGTATACAGTTTATTGTTTCTTACAACTGCATATGAATCTATGATTATCTCAAAATAAAAGGCTTAATTTTAAAAAGGCGATATAAATGCCTTTAAATTAAAATGCTAAATGACTAAAATGAATTCAATGCAATAAACTATTTCCCAAAGGAAAAATGTATTGTCTTTATTATACACAAATTAGTAAATATCTCACTTAGTTGAGAAATTAAAAATTCTATTAAAACCCATTCATAATGATTATTAAGTAATACCTGTGTATTTGTGTTGACTCTAATATAAAACTGTTCAGGCTACAGAATTTAGGATGGGAGACTAACATTAATAAATGTCTTATAAAATCGGGGAGTTACAATATAGAAAACTACACCAAGAGGCAACCTGGTCAAGCTCCCTCATATTTCTGGTTACCTTGTCAAACTCCTGCATATTTCTATGTCACAGAGCCAAGCAGAATTTAGGACAAGAAACATTTGGGTTGGGATTACAATAGGCAGGACAGACTTTTATCAGTACCGTAGACACTGGAACACATTGCTGCAAAACACCAAAACTCTGGCAATTTTCAAGCTTTCGTTTGAATTAACATGGCAGGGGTGCAGTAGATAAGCCGAGCAACGATTGTTTGCTTTAAAAAGCATACCCCTCTCGCGATAGGCTTTGATTTATATGTAGCTCATACAGATGTATCAGCAACTTTCCAGATAAACACAACCTTGTTTTAAAGACTTTTAATCTGATAGCAGAATTTGAGAATCCCACTACCATACTCACCACACAGGAATTAGTCATAAGAAATACACTAAACTTTTGGAAACAGAGAACAAAAAATACTGAAAATCTGTCATTACACAAAATAGGACCTAAAACCACCTAGAACGTGGGAGGACTCGTGGGCAACGGGCCCAAAAGTCCGTGCCCTGCAGTTCTGCAGCCTGGTGCCAACCCGGCTTCACCACCTCCTAACTTTATAGCCGTGGGAGCTTGGCTCAACCTCTCTGGACCTCGGCTTCCTCACAATAACATGGAAATAATATTTATCCTGCAGGTAAGATTAAGTGGGATAATATAAAATAAGCAGCTCAGTGCCTCACACATAGTAAACACTCAAAGAGATGTTAACTGTCATCGTAAATTTGTCTCCCAGAAAGAACACGGTTGCAGGCCCCTGCAGGACAACGTGTGGGTGCTCTTTGTCCAGTGTACTAACATAGCTGTTCATCTCACATCAACTTATCAGCTAGAAAAGATTCTCAGGCATGTTTAGAATACTTTGGTGTATACTGAAAAAAATATTTATTTACATGTATTTTCAGCACCTACAAACAAGCTGCTATGTCCAACTTTTGGTAGACAAGTTATTTCATTAACTAATAATTTACCTTCCTTACTGACACATTCCCTTTCCAATCTCCGTTTTAGAAATATAAATAACCCACAGCTATGAAATTAACTTTAAGATTCTCTACTGAAAGATTTGCGATTCTGAGCTCAGAGAAAATCTGCTGTGAACCCTGCAGAACAACCTTTTTGTGACACCCTTGCAGTGGATCAGTGTCTAAACGCAGCTTCTACAGGTTATACAAACAGAGAGGTGGCAGCTTGTGCGTGTGTCATGGGGACACAAGCCCACCCTCCTGCCCCCTCCTGCCTCCTACCTGGCTGGCCTTCCTTTTCCTGCAGGCTGCAGACTATTTGCTCAGCTGCTTTCTGGCAGGAAGGCCTCTGCCAAAGTGTTTCAGCACTTGGCTGGCCGCGTCACACATACACACGCACACGCACACGCACACGCACACACATACTTCCTAGAAAATGCTTCCAAGATTTTTCAGGTGAACAGTTACTTCTGGGACTTAATATTATTTGCATTTTACCACACACACACACTTGTCCCCAGAAATAGGGGCATTTGCAATTATAGTGATTTTAAGATTTACGATTATTTATTATAAGTCATACAAACAAAAATTAACTTTAGAGATTTGTTTCTTTAAACTTTAACTGCAGTGCTTCAAGAAAGTACTATTTTAAAAATAATGTCTTAAAGGCCTCGCCCTTAGATATTGCCAGAAGTCCCTCTCAGAAGCGGTATCTGGGGTACAGGGGGCTGGCAGCATCTGACCACTGACCCCCCTCTGCTGCATGGTCATCAACTCTGCTGGGCAGAGCTCTCCCTCCATTATGCAAACCCAATAAACAAAAGCCTGATTAATTGGGGGGTAGGTAATAAATCAAAGAGTATTTGCTTTAAATAACATACTCTCCCATGACCTCAGGAAGTGATTTATATGTAACTTGTCAAAAGTTCATTTCCTTCATAAACAGAGGAATACCTGCATTCAAGTTACAAAAGAGAAGCACAGACCGACAGAATAATTACCCAGAGTGTCCTATTCATCCAGAAATAGTCCATCACCAAACTTCTTCATAAACCATACATTCATCTCTCTAATGGGGGTCAAGTTGGACCCCTTGAACACACAAGCAAAACAGTTGGCAAACAAATATTTAAGCTTTTAATGCACATACAGAAAAGCACATAAAGAAAAATGTACAATTTAACAAAATGATAAAGTGGACACCTACAGCTATCACCTGGGTCAAGAAAGCTCGCCACCAGCATCCCTGAAGCCCCTCATGTGCCCACGTGACCAAGTCCTGGGTCTGTGCACCCCCGGCTCTGCTGTCCTGTTTACCTGTGTGCATGTTTTACTTCACATAGCACAAATGGAATCGTGCAGTGTGTATCTCTTTGTGTCTGCCACTTTTGCTCAACATTATGCTTAAGAATCAATCGTGTCACATGTATTTTGTTCATTTGTGTTGCTGAATAGTGTTTCATTATATGAATTAAATATCATGATTTGTTTATCCATTCTACTGCTGATGGACATTTGGGTAATTTTTTGTCTGAGGCTATTATAAAAAATACAATTCTGAATAATCAGTAATCTTATAAATGTTCCAGTACCTACAGGCACATGATTCTCTAGGTTATTGGTGGGTCAAAGGGAATGTATGTCCTCAACCTTTAGGACATAATGTCAGTTTTCCCAGATGTTTTTAGAAATTTACATCAAATCTTTCTCATGAACCAATATTCTATTTCTGTGCACATGAAGGAACCATCACCTCTACTCCTATGTCATTTCTACAATCTGACAACTGCAGGTAGTAACTACTTAACTATCTTATGGGTAGCAACCAGAAAACTATTGCTCCAAATCAGGAACATGCTGTTAAAAGGAACCTTCCAGATGATACTTGCTCATTATAGCAACCATAGAGGAAGAGCTAAACACGAGTGGTAAGCTTTTAGTATGGATGCATGAGAAGCTAGACAGTTTGAGGGTTAACTGCCCAGACTGGGGCCAAACAGATCTGGGGTAGCATCCTATCTCTGTGACTCACTGTCTACATAATCTTGGACAAGACAACTTTTGTGCCTCCGTTTCCTAACCTAGGAAATGAGGATAATACCTACCTCGTGGATTACTGTATTAAATAAAGTATGCAATTCATCAGTCATAGTAAGAGTGCTATAATGTTAGCTGTTGTTATAATCATTATATTGTCTACAATTAAGAAGAATTGATGGCAAGCTTCTATAGGAGAAAAAATGCATACAGAGCAAAATATCATTAAATGTTAGCTGCTTTTACAGACAAACGTTAATGTCCTTGAAAGATGAATGAGAAGCTTTCTTAGAATTACGTATAAAGTAAAAGTAAGCTTGGCACGAGACCCAAGGGCGTCACTGTGGAGGAAGCAAAAGGTCAGAGCACAAAACAGAAAAGCTAAATCTTCAGATTGGCCTTTCTGATAGACCTGTAAAATGGTATAAAAGTTGATTATACGATTAGGTCGTTCTTGTGTCAAGGGGCCAAGGGAAAAAAGCACTCAGGCCACATGGCACCTACTCCAAGAATTACATTTTTCACCAGCCCAGCTGCTGAAACAGCCTGCTGTAACCTAAGACCAGTTTTACCCAGCAGCTGCTGAAACAACCTGCCATGACTCTAAGACTAGTTCTACCTACCGCAGTCACTCACCAATCACAGCTTGCCAGCTCCCAAAAACTTCTTTAGAGCCAATGAACTTTCTTTTAAAACAATACGTTTCTCTTTCTAATAAAACTCCTAATCTTCTCTTTGTTTTTCGAACATACCAAAGGCCACCTGGTCTCTGTGTATGCCCCAAATTGCGATTCTTGCTTCCCAAAGAAAACATTTTACATCGAGAGATTCGTCTCTATATCTCATTAGACTTTGACAATGGAAATATTTTTTAAAACAATCTTATCACTGAAGGGTGGCAGATTATCCCACCCCAAATGTCACTTTGGCATAAGAATTATTTTGAGCTAAAGGCACTTAATAAACAGCAAGTACAAGAAGGACTCCCTGACCTCCCCTTTGCTTCCCAAAAGTGGGAGATGAAATCCATACATGGAAGATGTCCTCCCTGTACCAGAAGGAAACATTCTTATCACCAGAGGTGGGAAGTCAAGGCCAAAAGAATCCTGTACAAACAGATCTAGTTAAGTCTCCCTTTAGTCTCCCCATATATTTTGGTCACTTTTCCACACTTGCCCTTCTTTGTTCAACTTAGTTTTATAAGTATTTGGCTCTAACTGCTTCCTTCGGTCTTCATTTTCCCACGGGGGCTCCAGTGTACACGTAAAAAATCTGTATGCTTTTCTACTCTTAATCCATTTTATGTCTGTCAATTTAATTCTTGGGCCCAGCCAGGGACCCTAAGAGAGTAGACGTAAAGTTTTTCCCTGCTACATCACACAGAGAATTAATCATACTGACACTAAGTAAGTAGACAACAGGGAAATGCAGAACTCAAATTCTCAGCTAAAATGAACATTTCTCTACTTAAGAATATGAAATTATCGGCCTAAACCTGGTCCTTTCAAACATTTTAATAAAAGGTTATTCTCATGTATTTATCCTTTCAGATCAACTTTAAAATATTCTTTGCCAAGTTCCAAAATATCCATTGAATATTTACTGGAATTTCATTAAATTTGTAAATTAACTTGAAAAAAAAGACGTTTCTATAATATTGAGTTTCCTATCCAAAAACACAGTGTTTGGAAGTCTCTTGACTTTTTTCAGACCTTTTTATATTTCTTGGTAAAATTCTGTGGCTTCTCAATATGGTTACTATAAATTTCTTGATAAAAGGATACAATGGTAAGTTACATTTTGTTTCCAGTTCTGGAAAGGAACTTCATACACCTTGTTTCCAATTGGTTATTGCTGACTATAGGAAAAAATACTGGCTTTTGTATATTTGTCACTGGCTATCTCAACCGTTTTTTTTCCTAATAGTTAATTTTTTTGGTTGATTTACCTGGTAGACAGTTACCACCTTCAAATAATGATAATTCTGTCTGCTTCTTTCCAGAATTAAACTTGCATTTCTTTTTGCACTGGCTAGAACCTCTAGAATATCTAAACAGTGTTAGCATACTCACACTTGTTCCTGTGTTTATTGGAAACATCTCTAGCTACTCACTATTATATATGATGCCAACAGATCGACACAGGCGTTCTCTCTCTCATGGTAAAGAAGTATTTTCCTTCCTAATCCACTACAAGTTTTCAGTCATAATGGATGTTGAATTTTATAGGAACCATTTATTTTTAAGAGAAAGTACACTGACAAGTGATTTTATTTGGTTTAAGAAAAATTTCTTGGTTAAATGTAAGATAAAAAATCCATGTTTAAAAGATGCTATGACAACTGACTTGAATTTTTAAAATGGAAATGACTCTTTCCCAGACATGACAGCATGAATAAAGACGAAACATCAAAGAAACGACTAAATGAGATAGACACAAATATATTCACCTAATAGGAAACAGAGTTTTCAACCCTAGAATATATTCTATATTCTTTTTTTTTTCAGAGATAGGGTCTCGCTCTGTTGAGCAGGTTAGAGTGCAGTGATGCAATCACAGTTCACTGCAGCCTTGAATTCCTGGCCCCAAGTGATCCTCCTGCCTCAGCCTCCCAAAATGCTACAATTACAGGTGTGAGCCACTGTGCCCAGTCTTCAACTCTAGAATATATTCTATTTCACTACTGATTACATAATAAAATGCATGCTTTAGGAAAAAATTACCAGTAATTCCTAACTTTAACTTTTGTTCAACTTCTTTAACTTTGCTTAAATGAAATCTCTAATGCCATTCTAGCTATAGAGTTTCAGGATTCTGTAATCCTTTTAGAATATCTCAAGTTGATTCTGGCCAAAACAGAAAAGCTGGAACCAGACTAGCAAACAAGTATAAAACAGAATAGAATATCAGAGGGAATGGTTTTCAGCAGTGGGCAAAGGCAGCATATGACTGAGCCCTGAGAGAAGAGACACTCAGGAGGCCAGCCCACCACTGTGCCCTATAGGGCTCTTGCGCAGGGACAAGATCCTGACTGTGGCACAAAGCTGGAAGCCAAGACCAGCCTGAGGGTGTCACTCAGCCGAGGAGGATGTGTCCACGTGGGGGGCCCTGCAAGTCCCTGGCTGAGTCAAAGTAAACCAGTCAAAGCCAGGGGAGAAAATATAGCGGAACACTAACAAATAGTCTGTTGGTCCCAAAGCTGGCAAGAAAGGAGCAAAAGAAAAAAAAACGTAAGAGACAAATGGGAAACAAACAGCAGAACGATAGATGTAAGTCCACCTATATCAATAACTGCATTAAATGTAAACAGACTAAATTAGACTACCATGTAAAAAATAATAACGGGTTCACCAAAGGGGAAACACAACTAGCACATACGGAAAGTTGCAATGTGTAAAGTAATAAAACAGGTTTAGCTGCTAACAAGGAATCCAAAAACAATGAAAATGCCCAGTGTACATTAGATGTGAGGAAATGGACATGCTCAGGCACGGAACAGGAAAGGTTTCAACGATCTAGGTGACCCGAGATTCCACTTCTAGGATTTACCCTTAGGAGACATTGGAGAGGAAGCCAAAAAGACCTAGGCAAGAATTTCATTTCAGTATTGCTAATCATGGCAAAAGCCATGCCAGGGCCCTGCAGCAGGGGCCTGATGGAACGTCCCATCTCAGTGCCTCTGTGCGGCGGAACAGCAAACATTCACCTGTTGGATGGCACCTAACAGACTAAATGCAGATTGTTGAGTAACAGGCAGTTTCCAAACAAGCCTATGTGGGACAGCAGCGCAGGTGTGCAGTCACACAGTCACAGGCACCTGCCGAGCCCCTGCTGTGCCTGGGCCTGGACCACTGCACTCATGATGTTCACAAGGTAGCCAGAAGACAGGGCACCAAGTCTGGTACAAGCTACCAAGGAGAAGACTGCCCGTAGGCCAGCCAGCGGGGGTCAGGAGCGGCAGGGGGACCCACGGTAGGTGAATGTTCCAGACAGAGGGGCGAGCTGGATGCAGACTTCCTCACGGAAGGAAGCCACCAGCAGGTTTCAGGAGCGGAGGGAAGGCTGCAGGCTGGAGGGCAGCAGGCAGTGCCAGACAGGGAGGTGGCAGAAGCCATGTGGTGGTGAGGATTTCGGATTTGATTCTCAGGATAATAAAAACCCACTAAAGGGATTTCAGCAGCATAGGAACCAAATGAGATCTGAGTTTTAATAAAAACACTTGCATTCAAACTGGAGGAGACAGAGAAGAGGCAAGGATGCTCCTGTGTCCAGAGAAGTGACAAGGGGACAGCAGCAGGGCTGGAGAGAAGGATGGGGAATTCTTGCTTTAGGAAAAGTGGAGGGGTAGGGGAGAATGCTGGGACTCTGCCGAGCAACTTGAGGGATGGTGGTGCCATTCACTATGCCAGCAAAGGTGGTCCGGGAGGAAGGTGGTGACGTTCAACTTGAAGGTGCTGAGCCCCAGATGCCTGTGGGATGCAAGGGACGACGGGGGGATGGAGGTCAACGTCCAGATGGGGCGCGCCCAGGAAAGGCCTGGCCTGGGCAGACAACCAGACGTCCTCCCCTCCACCTGCTGCTCCACCACAGAAGTTACTTCCTGAGTCTTTGCAGCTCTGAAAACGTCCTTTCACTGGCTCCAGATGCAAATGGCCACTGGGGCAGGTATGAAATTCTTGCATTGCCATGTTTCCCTTAGGATTATGGAACTTTTTGTAGATTCTTTCAACATTTAATGTTGCAAAAGTCTGTGGTTGATCTGATTTTTGTCCATTAATCAGCTTTTTTGGCTTGCATCCTTTCCTTATACTTGACAGTCAACAATTTCAACAGGATGTCCTCAGCACCATATGGAAACTGCCTGCTGACTCTAGGCAGTGCCTTCCACGGCACAGTCATGTTTTCAGTGTGGAACTGCCCGCTGCATCTGCTCCATCTGTGCTTGCTCCCTTCACGACACCGACTGTCACGTCCGGGCTCTCTGTCCCGTTCCTGTCATCTCCTCTTTTATATGTTCCCGTGGCTTTGTCGTTTCCTTTTATATTCTGGGAGGGCTTCTGAAGTGTGCCCCGAACATCACTGGATGTTTACTCTGTGGTGTCATTTCTTGCTTTTATGGCTTCAAAAAAATCCTTTGTTCCTACAGTTACTTCTTTATGTTTCCGTGATGGAGCTCCCCGACTCAGCCTGTCCTCCGCCTGCTGCTGCCCACCTGCCAGCCCCTTTTCTTCTTAGCCTGTTTTCACCTCAGTTTTTATCTTTCGCTTAATTGTTGGTCTTTTCTTAAATGCTCAGAGCACAGTGTACATATTTACTGAAGTATCATGTCCCACAAGGAGCTTTCCCCAAAGGGAATTTGCTGTCTTCACCATGCAGACTCCTTTCCTGGCCCTGCCAGCTCTGCTTACAGACGGCATGAGGGGCGCCCACACTTGGGTGCTTGAGAAGCCGCCTCTGCCCACAGTGTGGAACAGTGGGGCAGGAGGATGTGTATAGCCATTGTCAACGATCCAGTCTCCAACAGGCACAGGGAGACCATCTATCAGGGGGTGTCCACAAGGGAACTTCAGTGCGTCTCTCCCTGGGGACCCGGGCCAACGTCAGGATGAGCAGCCAGGCCTCCACACTGGGCCCACCACCCTGCAGCCAGCATCCTTCCAGGCACTGCTGCTCACAGACGCAGGCCTGGCCGCCACCTACCTGGCTTCCAGCATGGTACACACCCTGCCCGAACCTGGGAGCTCTTCAGGACCCACTTCCAAATGTCACTGAGCCCCAGGAGGGAAAAAGAATTCAAAGAGCAGCCCTGTCCCCACCTGTGCCCATGACCCTCCAAAGGTGTCACTTTTATTTTATTTTATTTTATTTTATTTTATTTTATTTTATTTCAGACAGAGTCTCACTCTGTTGCCCAGGCTAGAGTGAGTGCCGTGGCGTCAGCCTAGCTCACAGCAACCTCAAACTCCTGGGCTCAAGCAATCCTTCTGCCTCAGCCTCCCAAGTAGCTGGGGACTACAGGCATGC
The DNA here is from genome assembly GCA_028533085.1 of Varecia variegata. Lineage (NCBI taxonomy): Eukaryota > Metazoa > Chordata > Mammalia > Primates > Lemuridae > Varecia > Varecia variegata. The sequence goes on from CM052439.1 coordinate 1,698,475, forward strand.
ACCACCATGCTCGGCTAATTTTTTCCATATATATTTTTAGTTGTCCAGCTAATTTCTTTATATTTTTAGTAGAGACGAGGTCTCGCTCTTGCTCAGGCTGGTCTTGAACTCCTGAGCTCAAACGATCCTCCCGCCTCGGCCTCCCAGAGTGCTAGGATTACAGGCGTGAGCCACCGCGCCTGGCCTACACTCATATTGAAACACATCAACTAATACATCTTCATGGAAATCAAAGTTATTAACACATTTTTAACTCATTTCTTTACATCTTGCATTCCTCTAATGTCTTTACAATAGTGTATTTATTATTTTGAGTGTTCAGGAGTTCAAAGACTAAAAGGTGTGTGCAGGTATTTCTTTTAAAATATTGTTAGGATCATGACATCTTGGGGCTGGGGGTGGGAGGGAAGGTGACTCATGGGGCAATGGAGTCTGCTCAGGGAGCAGCTGGGCTCAGGAGGAGCAGGATCTGCTTCTGACCCAGCAAGCTGGGAACAGACCCCCAAGTCTGTCCACATGGGCGAGAAGACACTGTGGGTGGCCCAAGCCCAGGTCACTGCACAGGGCAGCGGTGCATGTTTCCTGTTGGTATCTTCCTATTGGTTACGAAGATACTTGAGATCTGCCCCAACACCCAGGACTTCCCACTCAAATTAGCCACGTCTAAGAGGTCACTGCTCCCAAGTGGGACAGGCTACTTCCACCCTGTGCATGAAACCAAGTCTTCTGAGGATTTAATAGGACCAGCCGTTGTGTGTAAGAACCGAAGGGCCAGGGTAAGCAGCTTCCCCATCTTGTTCCTCCAGAGAACAGAGAGGCCCTCTGAGTAAAGCTGGAAGGTACCATCCCATCCCTAGCTGCACATGAGAATCAACTGGGGAGCGTTTTTTACAAAACCGATACCAGACCCTGCCCAAAGATCGACCTAATGGAGGGGCCCAGGCAGCAGTATTTCATAAAAATTCTCTGGATGGTTCTAATACACAGACCATTCTGAGCAAATTTCAAAGGACACAAGGTTCTAAAGTTCACTTGCTTTTCTGGCTGAACTACATGGAAAGAAAAATTAAGTTCCTTGCTCTACCTTTTATAATCCCTTTCCACACCATAGGCACTGGCAGCAAAAAAAAAAAATCTAAGTTTAAAAATATACTTTAAAAGTGTTTTTCTCTTTTACTATCATCTCTGGAAATGACCATTAGGATTTTAAAATTATTGTGTTCTTTATTTCCATCCCTCTATTAACTAATTGGATTTACTATTTTAAATGCATTACTAAAATATTAATCATTTCCTATCAAGCCTAAAAACATAATTTTCTATTGTGCCTATTGCTATAATCTTTCCCTGTCATTGTGGCTCCAGTTTTACTTTTATATATTTAGCCTTCTAAATTCTTACCATATTTAATAGCTCTAAAAATACCAGATAAAATAGTCACACCCAAATTAACCATTAATCCTAAAAGGCAGTTACTGGGCGACGTGATACCCACTGAATTGAACGGCTGGATGTACCGGGGGAGGAAATAAACATCCAAACCTGCAGTGAGAAGTGGCCAGAAGATCAGAGGTCCTCAGCAGAAAATAAATTTCATAGAATTAGTTATGAATGTAAGAAACGAGTCCAAGGACTAGATGAGTAAAGGAAAATTCAAATAACAGACAGTCGGGCCCCAAATACCCAGGAGTGGCAACACCATAAACACAGAGATGATGGCAACGTGTTGCCGTCTACACGCGAGAAGGTGTCTGCAGCTGATGCAGTAGAACGAGGAGGTTTTGCAAAGCCTCTCTACGCTGACCTGCGTGCCCTGCAGGCAAGGCCAAAAGCAACCTGGTACTAGTCAGTAATTACTGCCCATAGAACCACATGAGCCCACAGTGATACTAGGTTTGCAAACTGTAGGCAAATAAGCAGCTTCGGACGCAGCAGCCTTGGGGAAAACAAGCCACTGGAGGGCACCGACTTCCGAGCAAACCAGAGAGAAGGTTCTCAGCCTCAAAGTCTCATCAGACCTCAGAGAACCAGATCACTCCTCGGACCTAAACTGCTCTAGGGCCCAGGGAAAAACACAGGGTCCCAAATTAATTTATAAAACTAACACAACCTTGATTCTAAAACCTAACAACAGCAACACACATGCACACTTGAAAACTTCAGGCCAATTTCACTTGAATAAAAGGTTCTATTTTAAAATATTAGCAAATTAAATATAGTTTTACATTGGGTAAGTAATAGATGGTGACATTTTAGGAGTGTGAGAAATGTTCAACATTAGGGATTCTATTAATGTATGATAATCTCAATAGCTGCCAAATGGTTGATAACATTAACATTCGTTTCTGATTGAATACCTAGAACAGTGCCTAGCACAGGGCAGGTGACAGATGGTAGTGAATGAATGAATGTTGGCAGTTAAAACATGATAATTTGGGCTGGGCGTGGTGACTCATGCCTATAATCCCATCACTTTGGGAGGCTGAGGCAGGAGGATTGCCTGAGGCTGGGAGATCAAGACCAGTCTGGGCAACACAGTGAGACCCCATCTCTACAAAAAATTTTTTAACAATTAGCCAGGCATGATGGTATATTCCTACAGTCCTAGCTATTCAGCAAGCTGAGGTGGGAAAATTGCCTGAGCCCAGGGGTTGGAGGTTGTAGTGAGCTATGATGACGCCACTGCACTATAGCCTGGGCAACAGAGTGAGACTATATCTCTGAAAAAGAAGTAAATAAATAAAAATAAAAAATAAAAAGACAATAATTTATAGTCATAAAACAATTTTATATTAGGAGGTAAAAAAAGGCTAAATAAATACTAGTAACTTAAGTGTCCAACTTAAGAAATTAAGAAAGAAAATCAGTAAAGAAGGAAATGAAAGAAAAGTAGAGATATTAATGAAAGAAAAAAAAGAGGACTGACAAAGCCAAAAGCCAGTGGTTTGGAAAGACTAACAGACAAATTTCTGAAAAAACAGATTTAAAAAAAAGGGGGGGAAAAGCACAATATTATTATTAGTAGTAAAAAGAGTACAAAACTACATATAGAGCAAATAGTAAAGAGTTCTATCAAGAGCTCTTTTCCAATAGGCTTGAAAATTTTTAAAAACTGATAGCCAAAACTGACTCAAGAACAAATAAAAAGACTGAATATTCCCATAATTAATACAGAAATGAAAACAGTAAGTTTTTCCCATAAAGAAAACACCAAACTTAGATGATTTTACAGGTAAAGCCATCAAATGGTCCCATCAAATTGTCAAGAAATATATTGCGATGATACAATCTCTTCCAGACAAGATAAAAAGCAAGAACGTGCCTCAATTCATTCTAAACATCAGTACAAAAACAATAACAAGGACCATACAAGGAAAAGAAAATTATGGGCCCATTTCATTCATGAATATAAATGGAAAAATACTAATTAGCAACAAGAATCTAACAGTGGATTAAAGAAGACAATATAACATAACAATGCTGGGTTTATCCCAGGAATGTAAGGACTGTTTACTATTAGTAAAGCTACAAATGTCATTTAGTGAATTAAAGAGGAAATGTAACAGAATCATCTCAATCAATGCAGAAAAAGCATTTAGTAAAATCCAACACCCATTCACAATAAAGCCCCACACTGGGAGGAAAACAGAACTTTCCCAACATGTTAAGTTACTAAACACTACGACAAATATCGGAGAAGGGTAAATGATAGAAGCATTCCTGTTAAAAACCAGGAAGGAAACAGGCTGCCCACATCATCACTGCTATTCCTACAACAGAGACTGGAGAGGAGGAAAGGAAGCCATCGTGGCTCAGTCGACACAAAGGACGTGCAGCAAGAGCCAGGGGCACGGACTCCGCTCTGACTTGAATCCCGGCTTGAACACCCACCACTCCTGTGGGCTCAGGCAGGTCCTTAACTTCCTGCTGCCCCAGTTTCAAAACAGGGATAACAACGGCATCTAAATCTCACTATTATCTATGTTGTTATCTGTGTAAGGCTTTTAGAACAGAGCCTGGCACACAGTGCTATTATTATGTGTTTGCTGCTATTACAGCATAGCAAACACAAAAGAATCAATGGATGTTTAATACAATCAATTTATCAAGGAAGCTGTTTATAAGTCAATAGCACGGCTATATACCAGCAACAAAAAAAATTAGAAAGCAATTTTAAAACATACAGTATTGACAAAAGCATAATAAACTACACAGTAAGATCAAACAAAAGGTGTGAACAACCTCTACAGAGAAAATTATTATAAACATTTACTGAAAGACATTAAAGAAGGCTTAAATAAATGGAGAGAGTATTGTTCATGAATATGCCAGCTAAAATCCCCAGAGGGTTTTTCATGGCACTCAATAAGCTGGTTATAATATTTATATGGAAGTGGAAAGGACCAATACTGCCAAGTTATAGCTGAGGAAGAAGAAGAAGAAGCTGGGTGCAGTGGTGTGCACCTGCAGTCCCAACTACACAGGAGATTGAGGCAGGAGGATCACTTGAGCCAGAAGTTCGAGGCCAACCTGGGCAACATAGTAAGACCCTGTCTCTATATAAAAAAATTAAAAATATATTTTTTTAAAAGAAAGGGGGGTGGTTTGCTACCAGATATGAGGCCTTATTATGAAGCTACAGGAAATAAAGCAGGGTGGTATTAGTGCAGGGCTAGTGTGGAACACTGTAAGCTACCGCCTGTGGGCTGGCCCACCACCTAGTTTTTTGTACAGTCCATGAAGTAAGAATGGTTTTTACATTTATAAATAGTTGAAAAAGATATTTTAAGAATATTCTGTAACACATGAAAGTTATACAAAACTCAAATTTCAGTGTCCATAAATAAATAAAGCTTTATTGGAACCCAGCCACACTCCTTCATTTACATATTGTCTGTGGTTGCTTTTGCACCATGATAGCAAATCTGAGTAGTAGCAACAAAGATGGTATGGCTGTCACAGCCGACATATTTACCCCCTGACCCTGCACAGAAAAAGTCTGCTAACCTCTGGTGTGGCGAACACCAAAAGACCCCCATGCATATGGAACTTTCATGCACAGCAGGTTAATGTGAAAAAGAGGAAAAAATGGTTATACGTATGGAAAAAAAAAATTGCATTTCTCTCTCACAGAATACAGGAAAATCAACTCCAGGTGGATTAAGCACGTAAATGTCAAAACAAAGCTTCACTTTTTTAAGAAGAATAAGTATCTTTCTAACCTTGGAATAAAGAAGGATTTCTTAACTTAGACAAAAAGCATTAGCCATATGAAGAAAGACTAAGAAATCTGAATAGATTAAAATTAAGAACTCAGTCATTAAAAGACACCATAAAGAAAGTGAAGAAAAAAACTTTTAAACAAATGATGATTTTAATGTGATTTCACTTCCCTTAACACCTCCCCTCCATCCCTACTTATTATGTTATTTTTCCACAAAACTAGTTTTTCAAGAACAGGTTTAGGGCTTTTGCATTCAATTCTGTAGTGATAGTTATATTCAATTCTATATGTTTAATCAGTTTTAATTCTCAATTTTAATTCGTTTCATCTATACCAATGCTGCCCAATAGAAATATGCAAGTTACAAATGTAATTGAATATTTTCTACTAGTTTAATTTAAAATGTTAAAAAAAACAGGTGAAATTAGTTTCAATGAATTTTATTTAATGCAATATATCCAAATCATTTCAGCATGTAATCAATATAAAAATTACTAATGAGACATTTTATAATATTCTTTTCTTACATAGTCTTAGAAATCTGGTGTGTATTTTACACGTATAGGACATTTCATTTGGGACCAGCCACCTTTCAAAAGCCCAAAGACATTTGGGACGAATGGCTCCTGCACTGGTGAGCCCAGGCCCACACTCTGTCTCTCCCAAGGTGCATGTCTCGGACTTCTTTTGATGTGTGTTTTTCGATTTCTTAGGTATCTAGATAGACTATATATATATATATATATATATATATATATATATATTCTAAGCAACTTTTTTTTCTCGAGAAGAAACCAAGAACAATTTTTTTTTTTTAGCTAATCTGGGTATGTCTTCCATTATTTTTACATATGAAATGACGACTTGGGTAAATAATAAGAATCTTGAGTCAGTATGTTTCTCTCCAAATGCTGCAGCAACTGTTTCATTTTCTCCTAGCATTTAGGGCTATAGAAAAGTCTAGAGGAAATATGACTTTGGTTATTTTGAAAAGAACCTATTTTTTTCTTGCTGTATAGTATACTCGTAGGATTTTTTATTGTTGTTTGAAAAAAAGAAATCCCTTGATCTCAACAATATTGCCAATATTGTGAGTTCCCTTTTTACCTGGAACATGAAAGCCCTTTTTAAGTGTAGATTCAAAGAACGTTAAACTTCTTGCTCTTCATGAAAAGTACCAAAGCACCTCTAAAGAAACATACTTTTATGTTTAATGTCACACTAACTTAGGTCAGAAAGCTATTAAACTTCATTCATAGCACACTTTACTTAGAAATCTGTATTGCAGCAGAAAACCACATCGCGAGAGCTACGCCCCTCCTCACTCTCAGCAGCCTACAGTACGGCTGCACCACGGGCTTAAAGCACCACCTGGTGTCGGCACGGGGCTCACCAGAGGCGACGGCACTCCTGGCCCATCCTTTTTCCTCCTTGAAGCATCATAAACAATGTCCAGGCTTCCCCTAAATGCATGTGGTTTCATTTTTTTCAATCTGGCATGTGCTTCCTCATGTTTTATCATTCCTTCCCTTCCATTTCCCCCTTTCTAACTTCTATTCAATCAGCTATGGAATTCGTCTTGTCAACAATTAATGACAACGTGCGAGTGTCCAGTACTGTGCTAGCCATGAGACAGAAATGAGACTCCTGTATTCACCTTACGAGATCCCTATTTCAGGGGAAAGTCAGTAATTGGCCTTCCCCTTCCCTTCTTCCCTCCTGAACCATTCAGTCCTGAAGCCTTTAGGCGGGCAAAGCAAGGCAAGCACCTGCAGCAGGTGCAGGGGTCAGGGAGCCCAGAGCGGGAGGATGTCTGTGTGAGGGGAGGGTCAGCAGCCCAGCACAGGGTGGAAAGGGCACCCATGGGGCCACCAGGCCAGGAGGGCATCTACACAGTGGCCCAAGATCCCTCCACATGAATGGGATTAGGAACAGGTGGGTGAGGCGGGTTTCCCTCCAGGCGAGGGGTAACAGCAGCAAGGGAGACTGTCTTCACACAGCCAGGTAACCATATTAGTAACTGTGTTAAGGAGAATGAGAGCCAGGTTTCTCACTACTGGAGACAGGAATTACCAATACAGAAAGGGAGAAAAGTAGAATGAACCCTGTGGTACTGCACTGGAATTGAAATGTATATTAGTGTGAGCTCATGGTTATCAACACGTTAGATATAGAAATACAGATGTAGATATTTAGACACACACACATACATATACACACACACACATACATACATAGACATGCACCTTTTCCCCAACTCTGTTCACTGAGAGGACCTGAGAGCTGACACACTCCAAAGGCAGCGAGCACACCATTCTCCACTAACAGGAACCAGGAGAAATGGCTGATTCTGGGGCCAGGACAGGGAAAGGCCCAGGTGAGCCAGAAAGCATGGAACAGTCGCAGAGTGGGGGGCAGGGTGAAAGGACACAGAGCCAGCTGGAAGGAGCTCTCACAGCCAAATCTGAGGCAATATGAGCATGAAAATCTTGACAGTAAGAGATTATAACCCACTGAATAAAACTGAAAGCCATGAGCCAATAATGATATAAATAAGTGAATAAAATTAGTGAAGAACAGGACACTTACATTGTTCCCAAGTACTTCCCCACAAAGCACCAGTAATTACAGGGAGAAAAGGAGTAACTTGACAATGGAGAAGCTGGCAGACAGCACCTTAATCAAGAGACTAAGGTGAACTTGGCAGTCGTGGACAAACAGAAACCTCGCACCCTCCAGTGGGATGCAGGAGAAGGGCTGGGCCTCGCTTCTGGAAGACTCCTACCCAAGATGCAAAACCTGACTCTAACCATGAGGAAACCTCAGACAAACCCAGACTGAGGGACATTCTGCAAAATAACTAGCTTGCAATCTTCAAAACTGTCAAGGCCTTGAGAGTTAAGGGAAGAGTGACAAACTGCTTGGGACTGAAAGAGGCTAACAAAGCACAGTGGCTAAACGTCCACGATTTTGGACCTGATGCTTCTGCAACAATGAGGAGCAGAGCAAGAAAGACCCTACATTGAGGACAATGAAACGTGCTCCATTTTTAAGTTAGATTTAACATAATAAAACATCACTGTCATTAACCTCAGAAGTGCCTGAAATCCCAAGTGTCTTTCACAACTTCAAATGTTTTGCCTGCTTCTAAATCTTTCTTAAAAAGTTGCTTTTGAAATTGTTAAAAAGCATTTGCTTTGTTTAGTTTTTACTATTACAGCATTATTTTCCATAATTTTTTTACTGCAAATGAACTCTACTTGTAGTACAATAAAAGCTTTGTTAAGCTACCTGGATACCTAGTCAGTACCAAAATTAATATATAGCTATGTTAATATCAATATTAATATCCAGAAATTACTCCTAGCTCTAAAAACTAACAAATAAAACTCTGAGACTATATCGTGTTTGTATAACCTGGAGTGTCAAGTAAGAGTATTAAGATACAGTATATTTTATTTATAAATTATTAATAACTTAATGTTTAAAATAAATACATTTCTATTTTAACATCTTTTTTTTCTTTAAGGGATTTAAGAATATTCCTGAAAATTTAAAGCTTACACAGAGCAAACCCTGACGTAAAACAAGGGCCTCACTAAGTGTGTGTCAGTCCTGGCCTCTGCAACAAGTATTATAAGAATTTTCAAGAGTCTTAAAGGGTCTCATGGGAGCAGAGAGGTATCTACCGGCCAGAAGAAACTATTTGGGGATTTCAATCAGCAAAACCTTGGTAATATTCCAATATGAAAAATTATATATGCATTCCTATAAATAGGAAATCAAAGCATTTTAATGCCAAGAATTTTAGTTTTTCTTTACTCTAAAATATCCCTTTCTAATCCATACCCTGGAGAAAAGTAATAAAAGTTCTGCCATTATTTTGTCCACTTCAGCCGTCCTGAGCCTGTTTTACCCACATTAAATTAAAAACTCAATAAAAGCTAATTCATTCAGCCACGTCCTGTTCCTCTAGCAATAGCTCTTCACTGGAAGCTGCTTTTCAAGTCAGAAACAGAGAGGAATAATAAAGAGATGGGAACTAGAAAAATAAAATAAACACACTTCTCACTTAAAACAGCGAGCACAATGAATATGTTTTAGAAAGGATTAAAACAATTCTGGAAACAAGCTGCTCCACGTAAAGGCGAGGGAAGTTCACTGTGCCCGCCCGCACCGCAAGAGCTGGTCACACGACGCCGGGGCCTGTGGCGCTCCAGCCACGCGTGCTGCTCCCTCCTGCGGTCAGAGCCTGTGCTTGGTGGCCAGACAAGTTCTGGATCCAGGCTCTGGAGTGTGAGGCCTTGGGCAAGGTATTCGATGCTCCTAAGCCTCAATTTCCTCAGCAGCGAGCTGTGGCGAGGGCGAAGGAGACCATGCGTGTGAAGCGCGGCAAAGAGAGGACTCAACGTGGGCTCTCAGAGCTGCCACCCCCCCCAGCCAGGTCTCAGCCACGTCCTACGGTCCCTCTGGGAAAGCATGGGGGCCGAGGAGCCCCAGGCCAAGCCAAACTTGACCAAAGGCCCAGGGTCACTTGCTCAGCTGGGGCCGTTTCTCAGCCATTCCTTTTAAGTCCTGATTTCTGATATATGAACTACTTTTTAATCAGGGACAACGCATCCCTAGTCTGTTCCTGTCACCGGGTACCTGAAGCTTCTGTAACTCGTGACAAAGCTTCTTCTCTTTTACTACTGCTCTCCAGATACCCTCCTGCACTTTTCTCCACTGAGCTTCACCATTTTTTTATAGTTATTTGACTAAATTCAGTTTGAATTCTAATCTTAATCAACTGATTTCATCCTGTGGCTAATCAATATAACGTCATTCCCTCATCTGTTCGTGACTGTGGTGCAGCATCTGACCACCAGGGTCTACACTACTTAGTAACTGAACTGACATGACAGGCTGTCAAAATCAGACTAAAGACATTTCTTATGCAAAGCATAGAATATTGATGGGATTAAGCCCAGAAATGACCTATCTGGATAACAACTAAAATCTAGAACACTGATGGATATAATCTGATATGAATTTCAAACTGACATTTGGAGTAAAAATTAAATCTTTATTCATCGCCTTATTGTTCACGGAGTAATCATAATAGATGATGACTATTCAATTTGGAGATGTTTTTGACAAAACACCTAATCATATTTTTATAATCAAATTTTCTTGTCATATACATACATATTTTTTTCGGGTAAAGTACAGAGATATTTTATTCCTATCATGAACTTTATTTATCTATAGAGAGAAGGCCTATATCCTCATAATTACCTTTATAATGTTCATTACATGTAATATTTTAATGACTTCCAAGCCATTTTTGTGGTCTGTAATACATCCATGGCATATATCTATAGATATTTTTAAGTGATATTGTTGGTGTCTGATTTTTACAAGATAATGTGGTGGTGACAATTTAACTTTATATCCGAAACTTAAAATCCTCAGCCTGTATAGTAGAAGATACTGCATTCAGATCCTCAGCCTGTATAGTAGAAGATACTGCATTCAGAGATTTGACTCAGGAATATAAAACCATCACCTTATTTCCTTAAAAACAAAAACAAAACTCCCAAGAAACAAATAAAAAACCCCACTATAACCCTTCATGATTAGAATCAATTTCAGTGGTTTTCCCAATTTAACTGTATATTAAAGTCTCACCAGTGAAGAAATATTGTAGTACATGTCCACTTTTATTTCTTTCACAGTAATTTCAATGGAAACAATATTCCTAGCAAAGGGAACATCTAGTAACACTAGGACTGCAAATATCCAAACTAAAAATACTTTTGTTAGGTGTAGAACTTCAGTTAAGGGGAGATTGTGAATAACATGTTTCTATGAGGGTTAGAATATTTGTGATGTAATTGCACGATCTACCTACCAAAAAAAATAATTCCAAGTTCTATTCAGATCACCAAAGTAAAAGAGCGTAAGACTGAAATCCCATACAACAATTTAGCTAAATATTATTTGCTATATACTATTTATTTTAATTAAAATATAACATGTTCATGATAAGGTCATTTTATCCATCAAGAGCCATTTCAAGATACAAATTCTTATATTCCCAAATAAATGTTTCTTTAAGATAATCATCCATAATATCTATTGACATTTGCTTGCTTATGAGGCCTTTCTTTCAGAAGGGCAGTAAAAAACACACATGCAGGTCAAATTCAATGCACGCCACGTCCTCGTCGGGACAAGCTGTGTGCGTGGCCTGCAGCACTCCCAGAACAAGGCACAGCTCACACCACCAAGAAAGTGGGAAAGTGTAGAATCACAAAAACTATAAATGAATTAAAAGAGAAAAAAAATGTAAAAAAGAAGTACTCCAAGAGAGTCTATTTCAACATAAAGAATTTAAATGAAAAGAAAAAGCATCTGAAAATTATATTCAGTTAGAACAGATGTAAAATGAAAAAGAGAAATGAAGAGAGACAATGTAAAAGGAGATTGAAAAATTAGGAGTGAGAAATATTTACACAGTAATTCAAAGTAAATGAACAAAGTTTGAAACTGTTGGCCATTACTTTGAAGTATCTTCATTTATAAAGCTTTAGAAAGCAAGTATTTTTAAAGCATAAGAAACACTGTAATAAAACTTCATGTTTAGTGTTTTTCAAAACCTTCATAAACTTGAAGAAAGAAAAAAAATGCTGGCAGGAGCTAATATCTTACTATTAACAAAGTTTATATTTCCTCTTGAAAAGAGAGCAAATAACTCAGGATAACGAAGAAAACGCTTAAAGCAATCTTATTCACATATTTATTCCATAATGTATTATTCAAGTCCATTAGTACAATAAGAAATGGCTTTTCTTCCAATGCAACTTCAAAGACAGGCTGGAGAGATGCCCAGATTACAAATACGTATTTCCTTAGCATTGAGAAAATGCTTCCTCCCAAAAAAATAAAGAGTACCTAAGGAAGGGCACACCACAATTTATGTGAAGAGCAGAGAAAACACCTACTATTTGAATTTTTTAATGAGATAGAAGATAAGCAATTAATATGATTAATATGTATAAGCCAATGATGAAAGATACAACACACATGCTTTAAGGACATATTCTTACATTTGCCCCTCTGTGAAATCAAAAAGGGTACTCTGAAGCCTGGATCCAAAATATATCTAGAAAGTAGACATGTTTGCAAGCACTTTGAAACATGTATTAAAAACTGATCACAAACTAGGCCACAACAAAATTCTCATCAATTCCAAATAATCAATATCATCATATTAGATATTATCATTAAAAAGACTTTAAAAATCTTTTTGCTTAATAGCAAAAAAAAAAAAAATCCTAATAAACAACATGCTAAAGAAGAAATCATACCAAAGTATTTCATATTAAAATTCAGGTAATCTTCAGTATCAATTTAATATTCAAGGAATGCAGAAATCAAGGATAAAACATGCTTAAAAGGAGATATATAGTCTTAAATATATTTAGGTTTAAAATGACAAAGGCTAAAAACAAATGAGCTAAGTGTTTTACTCAGGAGGTGAGAAAAAGTAAACACCCAAAGAAATTGAAAGGAAAAACAAAGAGTAGAAATTAATAATAAAACAAAAGTGAATATCTACAAAACCTAAAGTTGATTCTTTTCTAGAGAATTATTTTAATAGTTTTTCAAAGTCTCATCAAGGAATAAAAAGACACAAAATTTTTGGAAGAAAAGGGGAACTAGAACTACAGATATAATATTTTTAAATCATAAAAGTATACTTCAAACGTCTTTATGCCACGACTGTAAAATGTGAACGAAAGAACACTGTGGAAGAGACAGCTGGTCGACCCCGTTTCTGATCTCCGCTTTGGCAGAGCTTCCTGCCACCGTGTGCGGCCCACATGTGAGAGATGTGCTGGTTCCAGAAACCCTCAGCCCCCAGCCAGGCAGGCACCCTCCTCCATCTGCCCGTGTGCCTTGCAAATATTACGGTTTTCTGAGCATGTCAGGCATGGAGAACATTTGGCAAGTTCTAGCCTGTCGTAATGGAATCCCGATTGTTAGCTAAGCAAATGGATGCCTGAAATAGAGATTTCATTTTACGGTCTACTTTGTGACAAAGTACTGGCCCATATAAAGTCAGTCAAACCTTCCAATAAATATCCTAGAAAAGGAGTGGCATGCCTTCTCCTTCATCCTTTTTCCTCCTTCTTGCTGGCTGGAATGTAATCTTGAAGGCTGGAGTGGGGACAGCCATCTTGACCCATGAAGTGCCCTGAGCACGAGAGGTCACACTTGCGAGGGATGAGGCAGAAGTCACTGCCTCCTGGACTGCTGCCTCAAGACTCTGACCCCTGAGAGAAAACACTTTCTACCTCATTTAAGCCACTATTGTTTTAGATCTTTCTTTTGCTCACAGGCAAATCTAAACCTAACTGATTCAAATATTAATTACCAAATTAAACTGAAGAAGGAATAGAAAAATGAAATATAACCACTGAAGAGGTCAACTCTGTTATAAAAAACATTAGTTTGAAAGAAGAGACACGCTAACAACTTTAAGACTCCAATACTAAGAGTGAAAAGAGTAGGAACAAGCACAGCACGGGGTGGGGGGGCACCACAGGAGCACACCACCCCAGCAGCCAAACAAGGAGGCTCATCAAGCAGAAGAGAGGAACCAGCTGCACCAAATGCTGCTGGTAATTCCAGTAAAATGAGGACTGCGAATTAAACACTGGATAGAACTGAGAGGTCAGGTGACCTCAAGGGCACTCATGGGGTTAGAAGAGAATGGGAAGAGGGGAATTGCAGACAGCAAGATATGCAATCTTTTTGAGGCATTTTGCTACAAAGACAGGCAAGGCAATGGAGCAAGAGTTAGTGGTAAAAGTCAAGAGAAGAGTAGTAAATTCGAATCAAACCACAACAGGCTTTCTCATGGAACCACACAAACTGATTCTAAAATTTACATGAAACCATGAAGATTTAATAATAGTCAAGACAACCTGGAGAGTGGGGGAGGAGTGGAGGGGAACACTTAGAAAGTCTTTCCCAGACTTAAAAATACAGTACGTAAAACAAGGAGGACACAATGGAGAACCCAGAAATACACCCAAGAAGGACATCTGGGCTCACTAGAGGTGGCATTACAAAGGCTGGGAGGAGGAGGGGTCAGATATCTACCACACAACATAAAATATAAATTCCAGACCAATCAGAGACCTCAATGTGAAGAAGAAACTAAAATTATTAAAAGAAAACTACTGAGACTACCTTTATAACCAGAATAGAACAGATTTTTCAAATAAGGTTAAAAACAATGTAAAAAGAAAAAGGCTGTTTAAATTTGATATCAAAATAGAAAGGTTTTTTAAATAAAAAGACATAAAGTCGGACACAGTAACAGATTAGAAAAATATTTACAACATATGGGACACAAGCGATTAGATCCATTATATGAATTATACTTTGGAACACAGTTTAGCAGTTTCATAAAAAGTTAAACATACATTTACCACATGACTCAGCAGCCCCACTCCTAGGCAGGGATCCCCCCGCCCTTATCTGCACTTTCAGTTACTTGCAGTCTGAAAACATTAAGCGGAAAATTTCGGAGATAAACAATTCATAAATTTTAAACTGCATGCCATTCTGAGTAGCATGATGAAATCTTGGGCTGCCCCGCCCAGGGCATGAGTCATCCGTTAGTCCAGCGCACCCAAACCGCACGGACACACTGTGCGCCTGTTAGTCACTCAGTGGCCCTCTCAGTTATCAGACGGACTGTAGCAGTGTCGCAGCGCTTGTCTTCACACTTATTTTACTTAATTATGGCCCCAAAGCCCAAGAGTAGTGACGCTAACACACTGTCAAAATTGTTCTATTTCATTATTAGTTATTGCTTTTAATCTCTTACTGTGCCTAATTTATAAATTAAACTTTAAAAGACGTATATATGTATAGGAATAAACATAGTATATATATATAGGGTTAGGTACTAGCCTTGGTTTCAGGCATCCACTGGGGTCCTGGAACGTATCCTCCAAGGACAAGGGGGAGAGACTACTATATTTACACAACAGAATGAAAACATTTCTCCACACAAAGACTTGGATATGAATGTTCATAGCAGCTTTATTTGTAATAGTCCAAGCTGGAAACAACCCAAGTGCTCATTAACTGATAAATGGATAAGCACATTGGTATATCCATACAATGGAACACTACTCATCAATAAAAAGGAAAAAAATACTGGTACATGCTGTAGCATGGATTAACTGTAAAGTAATTATGCTAAGTAAAAGCAGCCAGACACCCCCCCCCAAAAAGCAAAAGAATGCACACTATATGATCCAATTTATATCCAATTCCAGGAAATGCAAACTAAAACACAGTGACAAAGAGCAGACCAGCGGTTGCCAGGAGACGGCGCATGGGGGAGAGGGAGCATGAAGAGAGGAGGAGGATGGAATGACCAAGGGCACAGGACACTTTTGAGGGTGCTGGGTGTGTTCACCATCTTGACTGTGGATGGCACAGATGTGTGGAAATAGAATGTCCATTCCATTGGGAGAGTAAATTGGTACAGCCACTTGGAGGAGTAAAGTGGCAACATCTGGTGGAACTGAAGATCTGTGTACAGCCTGGCACAGCAATTCTAAGCCTGGGCACAGCCTCTAAAGCCGGGGTTTACAATCTACAAACCAGATCCTGTGTTTTGTAAATAAAGTTTTATTGATCAGAGCCAGGCACATGCATTTACAGTGTCTACGTTGTGGCTGCTTTCATGCTATATCAGCAGAGTTCAGTAGTTGCAACAGAGACCATATAGCTCAAAAAGCCTAAAATATTTACTATCTGGTCTTTTATGGAAAAAGTTTGCTGATTCTTGCTTGAAGAGACACTGGCTCTTGCGTGCCAGGAGACATGGAAACACTGTTTGTAACAGCAAATGGTTGGAAAAAAGCTAAATGTCCATCAATAAAGGAATTAATAAACAAATAAAGGGCTACAAGTCTTCAATTAAAATGAATAAACTAGATCTACAAGTATCAAAACAGGGAGAGTCTCAGAAACATGCTGTCTGAAGAAAGCAACTTGCATAACATATCAACAAGATAACAACATTAAACACTCACAAAACAACACTACATGCACGTGAAGGTAGGGATACACACTGAATTCATCTTAGTGGTTGCCCTCAGGAGAACACGATTGGGGCAGCGACAAAAAAAAAACAAACTTTGACTCTTCCTGTGCATTTATTTCTTTTATTTAAAAAAATCTAATAAATTGCTGTAAGAAGACCAAGTTAAATTTAATTCTGATGTTTATCGTATCCTAAAGAAAACTATAAAGACACTTGCTGATTTTTCCCTACCCAATTATAATACATGTCACCCCTGATTTTGAAGTACTCACTAACTATACTTTTTCAAAGCAGTAAATGTTCACCATATAAGAACATTTTTTCCTTCTATCTTCTAAAGTCAAAAGATTTACCAACCTAAAATTTACTCTTTTAAGGGAACTTTGAAACATGGTCCTAGTATGCTTTGTATAAAAAACATAGCTATAAAATTTAAACCAATGGACATTTCAAAGGTTACCTACACTAACAGCTTGGAGGGACACGCTCAAGGTTTTCGACTGGGGGTTAGAAACATCGCCAGGGACACCAGGACAACCCCTCGTGCGCATAAAAAGGACTATGACATATTAAAATTCCGTAACAAGACCACAGAAAAACATTTCTCCTTTCAGAAAAGCAAACAGAGGTGCTGTCTGCAAAGCCTAGGCAACTGCATTCTCCAGTTACTATTGTTAGAAGGGCTCCCTCTGATGTTAGTCTCAATTGTACAGTTCTCCTTGGCTATTTCAGGATAGAATAGAGCATTTTAATCAGAATTATCTAAAACAAATAACCATTCATTCAACTGGGGAAAAATATATGTGTGTGTTCATGTGTGTACATACTCCCACATATAAACTTTTTGGAATTATTGACTGATTAAGCTAACTATCTAAGAAACTTCTATTAAAAAATATTTATCCAGGCCAGGCGCGGTGGCTCACGCCTGTAATCCTAGCACTCTGGGAGGCCGAGGCGGGCGGATCGCTCGAGGTCAGGAGTTCGAGACCAGCCTGAGCAAGAGCGAGACCCCATCTCTACTAAAAATAGAAAGAAATTATCTGGCCAACTAAAAATATATATAGAAAAAATTAGATGGGCATGGTGGCACATGCCTGTAGTCCCAGCTACTCGGGAGGCTGAGGCAATAGGATCGCTTAAGCCCAGGAGTTTGAGGTTGCTGTGAGCTAGGCTGACGCCACGGCACTCACTCTAGCCCAGGCAACACAGCGACACTCTGTCTCAAAAAAAAAAAAAAAAATTTATCCTTACTATTTAAAGTGACTATAAGAGAAATCAAGCCACAGCATAGCAGGCACACCCCCTAGCCTGCAGGTGCTCACCCGATAGCCATGGGCCAAGGAAAGGGCAGCGGCTGGTGGGAGACCGTAAGTTCCAACAAAACCATATCACATATCTGCAGGGAGGACGGCTAGGATTCAGGTACAAATAGAACACAAATTTAAAACCCAGACTTGAAAACTTCCCCAGCTTCTTATTTTGCAATCATCCAGGGCCAGGCAGCCAGCCCCTACCCTCTGCAAACAAAACCTGAGGGAAGGGACTGGCAAGGCCCGAAGGGGAGAGCCACGGAGCCTGAGCAGAGCAGGTCTCTGGCTCTTGGCTCCTGAGCTCCTCAAGCGAGCTGCTGCCCACCCAGCACAGGGCTGGATGCAGTCCAGGGAAGCAGCCCCACAGTTTCTACCCTCTCAACTGGGCTGGGGAGGAATGGCATTTAAACATGTAAGCAGACATTACTGATTTGAAAGATGCTTCTAATTTTTAAAGTAAATGTGTGAAACAGACTGCTAAAATGTCAATGTTTACAGAAATCATTCCATTACCTTCTCTCCAGGTTTGAGTGACTGCTGCAATTTCTCATAATCTTTCTTAGTCTCCAAAATTTTTTTCACAAGTCCACCTGTTGAAAATCAGTGGTTTTATGTTAAAAGTTTATTCTCTGTCCCAAAAAGCTATTCTAAATGGGTAGGAGGGTGGAAGAAATACTAAGGTCTTATCCTATCTTTTTCAACACTGAAAACAGTTTAATCTTTATTTGTTAAAAGATAGTCTACAATAGAGTGATACAATAGCTGGTGGTGGAAATTATAAAATTTCAAGGTGTTTCAAGGAAATCAGCTCCTTGAAAAGTAAAAAACTTTAGAAGTAAAATTTATTTTCTGCCCAGGCACAGTGGCTCATGCATATAATCCCAGCACTTTGGGAGGCCAAGGCAGGAGGATTCTTGAGGCCAGGATTTTGAGACCAGCCTAGGCAACATAGCTGTCTTTACAAAAGACCCCATCTCTACAAAAATAAATAAAATAGATTTTCTATTTTATTTTCTTTTTTTTTTCTATTTTATTTTCAAAGACTAAGAAGGAATATAGATTAATATCCAAAAATATAATTGTCTATTACAAACAGATATAACAATTATGAATTGCTTCTAAATACTAATACTACTTTTATATTAGGGCAAGGGTATTCCATTTCTTTCATATGGGGTAAATATATGAAAAATCATTTTTTAAGTATTGTTTTACCCAAGGATGCATCAATATGAGACTGACTGAATAAATTACGGCACATCCACACGGTGGAGGACCGTGCAGCTATGAAGAGGAATGAAGACGACTTCTCTAAATTGTTATGGAATGAATGCCAGCATATACTGTCAAGTTAACAAAAGCAAGAGGAAGACAAGTATAGATATTGATAAACATACTCACACACTCATTTACTTATTTTTTTGAATGGAAGTATAAACTGTATTTTCTGCTGTTACCCATAGTGGAGGGAGCACAGAGGGTGGAGACCGGGATTGAAGCTCCACATCTCTGATTATACCTTGTTTTGTACACTGGACCTTAAAACTATGTGAATATCTTACATAAAAAATTAAAAACACTAATGCCTAAAAATTGAAAGCAAAAATAAACTTATTATCAAATTGGCAACCATATGCTAATGGAGAATAATTATTTCATGACTTTAAAACGGAGTAATTGGCCAGGCGCGGTGGCTCACGCCTGTAATCCTAGCACTTGGGAGGCCGAGGCGGGTGGATTGTTTGAGCTCAGGAGTTCGAGACCAGCCTGAGCAAGAGCGAGACCCCGTCTCTACTAAAAATAGAAAGAAATTATCTGACCAACTAAAAAATATATATAGAAAAAATTAGCCGGGCATGGTGGCGCATGCCTGTAGTCCCAGCTACTCGGGAGGCTGAGGCAGGAGGATCACTTAAGCCCAGGAGTTTGAGGTTGCTGTGAGCTAGGCTGATGCCACGGCACTCACTCTAGCCTGGGCAACAAAGCGAGACTCTGTCTCAAAAATAAATAAATAAATAAATAAATAGAACCGAGTAATTGATTGTACATCCTTAATGGGGTATACTCTAAGAATAAAGAGACAAACGGACCTACCAAAAAAAATCCTAAAATATTTTCAGTAATCCTATTGTCGTTAATAAGTAGTGGTAGTGTTCTAAAATCACCGTGTACGTATTGTAGGATTAAGCAGCCAAACAGCTGATGTTGCTGAGAGCCGGGATTTGGGGCATGATATGGAAGAGATGCATGTGTAAAAACAAAACCCTATAATCCCAGATCTGAATTAGAAATATTAGTATGAACTCAGGATATGTATTCTTATTTTTAAAAAATGTATATTCCTGCTTTGTGCCATAAAAGCATCTAGAAACAAGGACCAACCCAGAAGCAGCAGGAGCCAGGCTTCTTGGAGAAACAGCAGACATGGGCCAGGACATATATAAAATGGGCCTGAACCATCTTGTCATATCAGAAAACAAGGAAGCTACAAAGTCTACTGGGATGTGCCAAAAAGGCTCCCAGAAGATAAGTGGAATAGGCTCCCACTGGTCAAATACTGGGCAATTTAAACATGGGTAAAAAAAAAAAAACTGAGATGGAATGAAATGAAACACATAATATACGTTAAAAATTCATGACTTCATACAGATACCAGAAATAACCCCCAAAACCAAAAAGCCCTCATTAGTTACCTTTCATGGGTGCCAGGAAACAAAGTCACTATAATGTGAGACCCCCATCTCAAAAAACAAAAAGTCACTACCACGGAAACAGATCAACACAGGAAAAAGCATTTAGCCTGTCTCTTCTGTAGGAGCTGTGCCTCAGGGTAGTCAAACCCCAGGGGGGTTGTACTACTGAGTTCTCTAGCTAGAGAATTCGGAAGGGAAGATGAGATGCCAGCATCACCATTCTGCAACCCTTAGTGAAAAAACAAACCTAGCTTAACATCACAAACCAAGAGTCAACCAGACATTATGAAGAACGAAAATCATCTATAAGGTATTCTTGCCCCGAAACTCTGAATCCGACCAAGTGTCCTCGAACAATTGACAAGTTACAAAGGAACAGAAGATCATGGCGCAACACACTATGGGGTTTTGTGAGAAATTCTGAAGGACAACCCAGCCAGCTTCTTCACCAAACACATCACAAGTGGACGGGGTTACAGATTAAGAGAGACTTAACAGATCAACCAATTGCAACGCAGGGACCTTACGTGGATCCTGACTCAAACAAACTAGAAAAAATATACAAGACAACTGGAAAAACCAGGCATTTGATGATATAAGGAATTATTAAGTTCCTCTATATACAAAAATGGAATTACAGTTTTTTTTTTAAAAAAGAGCCCTCATCTTTTAGAGATATATACAGCATATTTCCAGATGAAATGATGTTCTCTGGGTTTCTGGGATTTGAAAACAGTCTGGGGGGCGGGGGTTACACAGGTACTAGCTCAGTAAAACAAGATGAGCTGACCGGCACAAGGGAGTTCATCAGGCTACTCTCTTAACTTTGTAAATGTTCTGGATAAAAGAAAACACTGCGCTTGGGAAAAGAACAAATAGTACTACAGACCTGGACTTGGGAAGGATCTTATCTCTAAGGTCATCTACTTCCACCATCTGATTTTATGGTTAAGAAAAGAAGTCGTGTGCGTGACAGCTCACAGCGAATCTCCAGTGTCTTGCGGTGTCCTCCCAGTCCTCCAAGGATGGGCAGCAGCAGCCCTCAGCGTCCACACAGGAGGAGCCCACACCCGCAGGGTGCTACCTGCTGCTACTCTGACCCTGAACCAGAACCTGGCACGCAAAAGTCTCTTATACTGGATCCTTCCCACACGCGCGCGCGCGCGCGCGCGCGCGCACACACACACACACACACACACACACACACACAGAGAAAGCTGCACGCACACACACACACACACTCACCCCCAGGACTCACCGTGGTTCTCCTCTTCTTCTAATTCCACTGCTGGTACCTGTGCAGGAAAGGAAGGAGAAAAAAGAGAAGATTCAGGTTTGTTACATTCCTCAAATCATGCTTTTGTAGATCTCAAAAAAGGAATGACAAAATTAAAGAAGGTAAAAAACTAACTGAAAAATTAGAGGAAATTTTTGTCTATGCAAATCCAAAAGCTAGAGTATTATAAGGTTAAGTATGAAATGTCCAAATTCCTTAAGTACTAAGGTTGACAGTTGTTATCCCCGACATTTCACATTGACACTTCTTGTTTTATTTTTATTATGAAGGTACATCCTTGTTCTTTCAAATGTATGGTTTGCCCCTTGTGATTATCTTTCAAAGTTTTTTTTTAGAGGAATTTTTGTGAAACCATGGATAAGTTAAAAGTTCATGTTATTTTCGAATCTGAGTTTCGTCATGGAACCCATGCTTCGCAGACAGCTTGAAATATCAACAAAGCGTTTGGGAAGGATGTGGCCAATGAATGTAGAGTATGTCGATGATTTGAGAAGTTCTGTTCTTGTGATTTTAACCTTGAAAATAAGCCACGTGGGCGACCTGACACCAAGGTGGATAATGATGAACTGAAAGCTGTATGTGGTGGAAGCAAATCCATCTCAACCTAGGCAAGAATTAGCAGCAAGGTTTGACGTTACTATTCCAACAATATTGGACCACTTGAAGCAAATCGGCAAGGTAAAGAAGCTGAATAGATGGTTCAGCATGAATTAAGTGAGTGTCAGAAGAGAAATCATCTCAAAGCTTGCCTTTCTTTGCTGTCACAACATAAAGGTGAACCATTTCTACATTGTATTGTTACGTGTGAGGAAAAATGGATTCTTTTTGACAATGGCAAGCATTTGGCACAATGGTTAGATAAAGATGAAACACAGTCCAAAACCAAATATTCATCAGAAACAGCTAATGGTGTCTGTTTGGAGGTCCAGTGCTGGCATTATCCTCTACAGCATGAAACCTGGGCAATTGATTACAGCGGATGTCTACTGCATCCAATTGGATGAAATGATGAGGATGCTTGCCATTAAGCAGCCAAGACTGGTCGCTAGAGACTGGCCAATCCTCTTGCAAGACAACACTCAACCACATGTCACACATACAATGCTGCTCAAATTACAGAGGCTGGACTTGGAAACTGTCATCCACAGTATTCACTAGATCTTGCACCAACTGACTGCCACTTCTTTCAGGCTTTGGACCACTTCTTGCAAGGAAAAATATTCAATTATCAACAAACTGTGGAAAATGCCCTTTGCAATTTCATTGCCACTCACTCTCCAGACTTCTTCACTGCTGGCATAAGCAAGCTACTGTTAAGATGGCAAAACTGTGTTGACAGTTTAGGTGCGTACTTTGATTAATTGTACTGCTTCTTATTTGAGATGTAATAAACTAAACTTTTGATTTGAAATCGGTATTCATATTTAATAACCTAATAATTCCAATGCAGAAAAAATATACTTATTAAAAAACATCCTGCTTCAGTTAACTAACCATTTCAATTTCTGACATTTCGGAGATCTGAGGGGCAGCTTCCACCACAAACTGATCATCCTCTTCATGGTCAGAATTCTGTGAATCTATAATCACATTTGACACAGTTTTACCACTCCCTGTCCTAAATAAAAAGAAATTAGATTAAATTAGAGATGTCCTGTCAGTCACAAGTTTTCATCAATCCTATGCATCTGGAACTATGTCAGGGTTATCTGAGAGGAATTTAACCACTAATCATCTCTAGAACAGTATCACAAAATACAAGCTGCAGCTGAGATGAACTGTATGGAAACTGTCCTCAAGGAAGCCCTCCAGGCCTGGGTCCCCGTGAGCCTTGCCCGGCACCCAAGACGCCAGACTCCCACCCTCACCCCCACCTCCACTCAACTGCCCTCCCTGTGCCACTGGGACCTCCTGGCCACACCCCGCCTCCTGCCCCCACAGCCTCCCTGTGCCCTCTGTTAACAAAGGCCTCGGGCCCCTCCTCTGCTGACCCTGGCTCTGTGAAGTCAGCCCTTTCCCTGTCGCCCTCCACCTGGAGGGGGCCACTCTCCCAAGTTGCAAACCTCGAGCAGGCGGTTGCACTGGGGTCCAACAGCCAGAGCTGCCCCCAGACCTCTCTACACACAGCCAGCTTGAGGCCCCTCATTTGACTCCTAGTCTCGGCTGCTGCCCTATGCCCTGCCCAGCACCCCACCTATGCACGCCACTGCTACCCAGGACCTGTCATCATTCTGGGCGAGTCAATGTTCGGTAGGCTGGCCCTGCAGCCCCTGACCTTGTCCTCCCTGGTGACCACCTTCATCCAAGGGCTCTCTCATGCCCTCCAGAGCCCCCTGCTGGAACTGTCCCATCTACAGCCCCCAGACCCAGACCACTGTCAGCGTCCTCTGCCTCAGGACTCATTTCTACTGCACTGAGCCTTGGCCACAAGTCCACAGACCCAAACACTCTGTGGGCTTCCCACCAGCTACTCCTGCCTTGGTTCCTGCCCTACACAACTTAACATGACCATGCTTCAACCAAACCCTGCCCCCTGCCCCACTATCACTCTGTAGTACGTGTGCACACACAGGTACACAGATGTACACACCACACACACCAAACCTCTTTCTTGCTTCAGTGCAATACACAAGGTCTAGAGGGAATCCATACACTTGGGAACCAGCTGGAAATAACACCCACCTCCCCAAACATCCTCAACTCCACCTGTGGCGCACTCTGCCCTCAACAACCATCTGTCTTGGCTCCATCAGGACTGACCTCACCTCATCCCTCCTCCGTGCTATGTCAGTACCTCAGGAAGCCCTCGGGCTCCAATCCCCTTGGCTCTCGAACTCCCTACACACCCCCACTGTGGCCCAAGTCCTGCCCTCTCTGCCCCCTGACCCCCCACTATGTGCTTCACCCTCGCCCTGCCCCAAGTACGCTGCACCCTGCAGCGCTCAGCTGCCACTGCTCTTGCCCTGTCACCCCCACCACCACCACTGGCCTCCAGTCACAGGCCCAGAGGGAGGGTCAGTATTTCCTTGTGCTGACTGTGACTTCCACATCATTCTCCCCCCAAAGCTGCCAACTCTGAATGTCATGTTGCCACATTCTTGCCCTCGACCCCATCACTGCTGCCATCAGCTGCCAACCCCTGCCCCTACCCCCACTCACACCAACACTGCCCCTGCCTCAAGTCTTGGTTTCCAGTACTGAGCAATGATCCTTCCCAAACCCTGGCCTCAGGTCCCTGAACTCTCCTGCAATGACCCCACCTCTACTATCTGCCACCCACTCCCAGGGTCATACCTGTCACCGCCACTAACTGCAAGCTCCTGATCTCACATTTAAGCACAATCCTCACTCTCTGACCACTACCTCCATTTTTCCAGTCCACACCCCCTAGGACCCAACTCCAGTGATCCTTTGACCCAACCAGCACCTCCAGCCTCTTAATCTCATGACCTTTTTTTTTTTTTTGAGACAGAGTCTCACTCTGTTGCCCGGGCTAGAGTGCCATGGCATCAGCCTAGCTCACAGCAACCTCAAACTCCTGGGCTCAAGTGATCCTCCTGCCTCAGCCGCCGAGTAGCTGGGACCACAGGCATGTAACACCAAGCTCAGCTAATTTTTTCTATATATTTTTAGTTGTCCAGCTAATTTCTTTCTTTTTTTTTTTTTTTTTAGTAGAGACAGGGTCTCGCTCTTGCTCAGGCTGTTCTCAAACTCCTGAGCTCAAACGATCCAACCGCCTCGGCCTCCCAGAGTGCTAGGATTAACAGGCATGAGCCATCGCGCCTGGCCAACCCCCATGACCTTTTCACGTCCTTCACCCCATGGGGTCCTCTCTTCCCTCACCAGCATAAATCCCACCATCGGTCATGGCCGTGGCTCTTCTGCACATTCCAACTCCCTTCCTCTTCTCTCTCTCTGATGACATCTGGCTTGGCACAACCCCAGCCCTGTTCAACCCAGCTCTGCACCAGCCGTGCCTGCCCCTGTGTGGCTGGCTGACCACAGCTGGAGAACAAGGGCCACGGCCACTGTGACTCCCCTTTCTTTACGTCCACACATGCCCGATGTTGCCCTGCAGTCATGCTCTACTTCCCTTGGCCGGGTCCTGCATCCTGGCTCTATGGGTGTGTGGTCCTATCATCCTTGTGGGGGTGGTGCTGTCCTGTGCAGTGTCCTGGCAACCCTGTCCCCAGTCCCCCAACCAGATGTCAAAACCTTCTCTCCTTCACCCCCCAAGTCATGACACCAAAAAATGCCTCCAGACGTGGCTCAATGTCCCCAAGGGGAGGGGTCACCTCTAAATGAAAACCTCTGCCCCAGTCAGTGTATTCACTGGCCCACTCTTGTGCAGACCGACTTCACACTGCCTCCTCTCTCCTCTGACCTCCTGCTCCTCTTCCCCAAGACGCACTTTCAGCTCACAAGAAAAACAAAGCACCAGAGAGAATCAACTTAAGAATCTGTACTACACGTCAACTCTCCACGGCCCCAAATCCCACACCCACAAGGGGACTTCCCTCCACCAGCTCCCCATCCACCTCTCCTGCATCATCAGCCTCCCCCTCTACAGAGATCATTCCCAGTATCAGAAAAATGTAATGTTTCTCCCATCTTAAAAACAAAAAGTAGTAACTTCCCTTGACACTATCTTCCCCACTGGCTAGTGTCTCATTACTTTGCTTCTCTTTGTAGCAAAACTCCTGGAAAAACACATCTACTCCTGCTGTCTTCAATTCCCACCTCTTATACAATGTGAAACCTACTCTCAGCCCACCTGCCTGTTGCTTGTCTTTATAATAAGCTTATAACTTTCTGACAACCTTACATTTTTAATTTTTGTGCAATTAAGCATTCAAACCTTTTTTCCTCATTGTTTTTATGCTTAGAAAGACTTCTATCTAGAGATCAGACAAAAACACCCCGACAGTGTCCCATATATTTTAAGATTTAATTTTATACATATGTAAATTTTTCCCCTTTCGTTCATCTGAAATGTCTGTTGGTCTATGGTTTGAAGGGAGGCCCTGCCCTCATTTTTTGTTTCCTCAATAGCAAGTTTTCCAGCACCACCTGCTGCATCCCCGACCCCATCTCCCAGCAGAGGCACCACTGCTCCTCTGTCCCACCGTCCCCACACACCAGAGAGTACGCTGCGTGACCAGAGCCAGCCTTACCTATCTATCGGCAACGCTTCCATGCTTTCTTGTTGTTTGACTCGGGGAGGCGCTGGTCTGGCACTCCCAGGCCGAGGTATTCTTCTAAACCCAAATATTGGAAAAGCGAAAAAGAGACATGAAACACTTATATATTTCAAAGTGGGCAAAGAAAACCCAGGTTAATGTTAACGCTAGTTCCCGGGCCATCATCAACGTGCTAGTTAGGACATACTACCTCACAGAGAATAGGAACAGTCCAGTAACCTGCATCTCTGATGCCTGTATGTTCAGTAATTTCAAGGTACCAAAAAAATAGCATAACTATCTTCAAGCAAAACATGACATAATTTAGCCATAACTATGAATTTCCCTAAATCTCTAAAATAATCTACATATTGTTATATAACTCAGGTAGTGAAAAATTACATAAATAGTTTTTGCTTTCTTTGTACAGGTAATTGCTCAGAAGGTAGCTCAAGCACTCAGGGGACAGTAAAAGGCACAGAGAGGAGCACCGCAGCAGAGTCCTGGGACCAGAAGCACACAGACCTGACACCGGACAAAAGCTCACTGGGGATTTCTGGATTCTCTAACACCTCAGACTTCTCTCGGCCAGGAGGCGCAACTTCTCCTTCTAAACAGATGACAATCCAAGCAGCAATTCACAAAGGAAGAAACACAAACAACTAATAAGTATTTGAAAAGAAAACAATCAAATAACTGCAAATACAGATGAGCTATTTTTTCACCTATTATTTTAATGAAGATAAAACAGATTTCTGATGTCTAGATTTGGGGAAATACAAACTGGTTCAACTACTTCAGAAATAAAATCCAAAAGACAGGCCAATCAACTCAGCATTTAACTTAAAGGAAATACAAACTAAGAAATGAACACCTGTCCAGATGTTCACTCATCATCATTGATAAAAGTGACAAACAATTGGTAACTAAGTAAATTATGGTATAGTCACATGCTAGACCCTTTTGTGTAAAACAATGTCATCATCTTAACATATAATTAATAATGCAGTATAGTAGTATATCTCTAATTATATACACATATGGTACTTTAGAAGAATATTCACTCAAGTTATGAGCAGTGGCCTTTTTTATTGTCTTCTTCATATTTTTTTGCATTTTAAAATTTTTCTATCTTGGGGATGTACCATATTATTTTTATAATCTGAATACAGTTTTCTTCATTTTGATAAAAAAATTTAATCACTAAATAACAAGCCCAAGCTATTAAGACAATTAAATTTATCCTCCCTATTTAAAGTAAAGGAAAGTTATACTTCAGAAAATAGTAAAAATAAATCAGAATTTGAATATTAGAAATGTACTTCATTTCTTAAATGAAAAAATCTGGAAAAAAATCTTAAAATGTATTCATTTCAAACTTAAAACATATACATTAAATCTCAAATTAAATTGGTATAATTAAGATTCATTTCCATAAAATAAACTACTTTCACTCAAGCAATTTGTAAAACATTATTCAGAGAACACATTTCTCCATGTTTCTGTTTATACACACACAATCTATTCCAAACATACTTACTTAAGCCCATTCCTTACCTGTATCACTGGGGGAGTCGCCTAAAAAAAAGCACAGGAGAAAATTAGCTTCTGTGTAAGTAAAACCTCAATATGCTGAATGATCAGAGCAGAACTAGAGAAAAAACACAGTGTAAATAATGTTGGACGTCTGTTAGAAAGAAAGGGTCATTTCCGCACAGCCTCCTTTCTAATTTCGTACTGCCATTTTATTTTCAAAAACAGAAAACAAGGAGCAAACAAACAAAACTATGAATCATGAAATGTTATTACATAAAAACAGGAAACAGGGATGTGAAGAAAGTATATCACAGAGATTAATTAAACAGGACACAAAAGTTGGTAAGCCAGGAAGCCATGGAAAAACTGCTTCCGAGTGCAGGGGGGGGCCGTGACAGTCTGCACCCGGCACACCAAACCTCCAGGCCACTGTACAACTGGGTGAAATCAGACCTGAGCCCATCTTACAGAACTGATCGGTGAGTATTTTTCTATCCGCTCCTGGGAGCAGAAAATTCCCCAGCTCAAGATAGGCGTACCTCTACTCCTGACAATCCTTCTTCAAGTGCTGTGTTTTGGGGACAAATGTGACCTGAGCAGTCACAGGTCAATCAGCAGTGGCACCATAAGAGTGGGGTGGGCTCAAAGCCACAGGTGGATAATTAATCTTTGTTTCATGCTCCCATGAAGCACGAATGCATTTGCAGAAGAGCCAAGGACACTATGTGGGAAGGGATGGCCCCACCCAGACAGGGACAGTCTCACTCACAGGCCAGGAGGAATCAGCCTAGGTTACTGTGACAATCCACATGCAAACACAGAGTGAAAAGCACTCCTCAGACACTTCTATGTTGTCTATTCGTAGGGGACCTTCTATGAGCAACCCAGGCAGAGAGCAGCACAAATGCTGCACTAAGGAGAATGACTCTAGGGGGAAGGGCCCAGAGCCTCCAGAGATCACCCCCACAAAGTGACACAGCACAGAGGATGGGCCTGGAGAACACAGTTCCAGACAGCATCACTAGAAGGTGCTGTCAGAACAGGCAGCGCTGGCCGGGGCCATGGCATGAGACGCTGCACGTGGCAGTTTCAGAGACCCCAGGATGACCCTTTGGGGCAATTTGGGTGGGGGGCTTGCCTCAACCCTGGAGCAGGGCTGCTGGGGACCAAGAGCAGGCAGCAGCAGACCCTCTCCTCGAGGCTGTGTGGCCTGGACAGTGTGCTTGGCAGAGACCAGCACTAGGAGTCACCGTGTGACCAGAGGCCAAGCAGCTGACCCAGTTCCTCAACTCCAAACCCCCAACTTTTTTATCAAAACTCATGCCATCAGGGTTTCATCGGGGTGTCAGGGACAGATCCTGGGTTCACAGAGTGCTCAGAAAGATTACTGAGAGGTGGTCATTAAATCATGAGGCTGATACCCACAAGGTAAGCGAGCACAGTAAACTCTGTACCTTTCACAGGTCGGTTCCGTAACCCTACTTCCAGGTCCCACCCCCGGAACCCCAAGGCACCCTCCACACAGCCGACTCCATCCTCCCCTGCTCCCACAGTACCAATGCTCCCGCCTTCTGCAATCGCAAAGCCTCTCGTCCCGGGTGACCTCACCCCCACCCAGGCTGGCACCATCGCCCATGCACCACCATCACTCACTGTTTCTCTCTAGTCCAGACCTGTCCCCTAAGCTCTAGGCCTGGTCCCCGAGGACATCTAGCAGCCCTAGAATCCCTCTGTTGCCTGCCCCTCGCTTCACCACAGCCCAGGCCACTCTCCTCTTCTCTGGACTGCTCTTCAAGCCACCTTAATTAACACGGCTACTCTTTTTAAAATCTAAATATGATCATGTCACTCCTCCTAAAAATATTATTGGCTTCCCTCTGTTCTTACAAAAAAGACTAAATTCCCTAACCGGCCACACAAGGCCTGGCAGGAACTAACCGGGCTCTCCCCACTCCCCTGGCTCTCGATGCGTCCACCATACCGAGCCAGCTGGTCTGCTGAACATGTCCCACCTGGGATCGTCGTTTATGTAGCTCCTTCTGCCCAGCAGGCTCTCCCCAGCCACCCTCACCACTCTCCAGGTCACCCAAGGTCCCTTCCACCCCGACCACCCCATTTGCACCTCTTGTCAAATGGTCCCATTTTATCTCTGCAGCCTCATCTCAGCTTGTGTGCAAATGCCAGGAAGGCAGGAGACCAGTCCGACTTTCCTCACTGATGCACTCCCTGCCTTGGCCTGACACACAACAGGCCTTTAACAAATATTTCCTGATTGAGCAAATCAGCAAACAGCCTCCCTTGCCCAGCCACGCCACATCCCGGCCCAGCTGCCGCAGCCTGCACCAGCCCTGGTTGCATGAGGCACCTGCACCACTGCAGGCCCATACAGAGCTCCAGGGCCTTAAATGCTGAATGTGCAACTTTACCAGGATTTTTTTAAGTGCTGAGAAAAATTATGCTGAAAGCAGAATCTCACTAAGGTACAACTTGACACTGAAAGAACAACACAGAAAGAAAAACCATGGTAGCAACAGCATTTTGAGCTGTTCAAAAGTTCTCTTTGAACATGAGGTCTGGGTGGTACACTGCTTGGCCCTTGGGGCTCTTCCAGCAGTGACCCTGAAACTTGTTTCAGGGATCACTCATGACACCCCCAGAGTCATGAATGATGCCACTTTAACCTTGCTCAGAAAGCACACTGGGAATAACGGAGTGAGTCTCATGTTATCAAGCAATAACCTCCTCAATTCTAGTTCACACAAAAAGGCAGAAGTGAATTGTTTGCCACGTTCAGACCCAAGAGGGGAAAACCTTGGGCTCTGGACTGTGTCCTTTTGAGAAGAAAGGTGTCTGACACCAGTGCCACTCTGGAGTGCTCTATCTCCTCTCCCTAGGAAAGGGGTGAAAAGGGAACGTTCTTACCTTTCTGCTTCACGTCTGGGTCTGCCTCTATATTCTCACGCCACAGACTAGTTGAATTATCATCTGAAATACTAGTTGAGTTAGTATTAGCTTCTTTTATTCCTAACATAAAACAGTTTAAAATTGGTCATTAAGACTGTCCACTGAAGGGCTGGTGATCAACGGCTTCACTAACACAGAGCACACTTACTCATCTGTTTCCCAACACTGCAAGTTTACGAAGGACTGACCAAAGACAGCTTTTAGGAAACACATCCAGGATGTTCCTACCCTACGTGTGCCCCTGGGACTAGGTGAGAGGGAAAGGATGCCCCAGACTGTGAGTGGGCGTCAGGTCTACTCAGCCAAGGAGGAAGCTTGGGGTCTTCCCCAGCCAAAGAAGACTGACCCCGCCACCTCCCATTTCTAGAACCACCCTAACACTGCCAGTCTCCACCTGCCTCCCCACTGCAGCCAGGCCCAGGGGTTGAGAAGTACAAGTAGGTGGCTATTTCAGGAAAGTAAAAGCAAAAGAAAAATATTTTTGACACAGTGCACAGTCCTAGACATATTGAAAACACCCAAATACTTGTCTTCTGATTACTGACTGATGTTCCAAAGTTTATGAAAATGGAAAAAAAATCAAATATCTAAGAAATAAAACATTTTCCCTATTACAAACAGGATGGGGGAGGTGTTAGAGGAACAGGTTTTGAATTATAGTAGGACCCAGAGCTGGAAAATTAACCCATTGTCAAAGGACTCACCACTCTCTAAAAAGAAACTGGGAGACAAAAATAAAATTGGAAAAATGTTCCCTTTCCTGAAATACAATCTTACAATTTCTTTAAAATATTTAAAGAAATAGCTTATATCAGAATCAGTCATTAACTACCAAATAACTGCTTTATTTATGTAATAGAACTACATAAAATAGATGACGAAATTTTTTTTCAATCTCTAAAAATGATGCTGACTTAGTCTGATGCAAATAGTTAATTGTTTATGATATTTTATAGAGGACAGCCAAAGAATGAACATGAAATATTAAGTTCTTTTAAAAAATCTAAAAATAAATGTAAGCATGGTAATTGTAGATTATCAACTTTAGAAGAAAACCACCTACTAATTTTAAGTTTTTATATTTGATTTTGAAGTGTCATTTTCTATACTTTACAAAACCCACCATCACAGTAAGTAAATTGCAAATGCATTATCTTCTTTCTGTAATGCAAGGAGACCAATGATATTTTGCACATTTTTATCTTTTCAAAGTTCTAGTGTTATTCTCAAGTAAGCTTACTAAACCCCAAGCTCACACCTATAGAATAAAAACAGACTACACATTCACTGATAATACAGAATGTGAGCCGTGGCTCAAGACTTTCTAAAGCCAGACACTGGTGCTTCTTTCTGTTCACTACCTGCTACACCTTGAGCAGGCACCTCTCCCTTCCTGAGCTGCAGTGTGCCCTACCTCAGGGCACTATCATCAGAGTCAGAGGAGACCATGTCTTTAAAGCCAGGAGCACTGTGCCTGGCCAGGAGGGCTGCTCTGTGTCAGTTACTAGCATTAAAATTCACTAATCGGATGTGTAGCCCACAATACCACTGCAAGCAGTCTGTCATCCTGCCAGTGTTCTGTGCAAATTTTAGCTACACTGGGTTGGTGAATATATCTAAGTTTAATGTGATCAAATAACCAGTGTTGGCTGGGCACGGTGGCTCACGCCTGTAATCCTAGCACTCTGGGAGGCCGAGGCGGGTGGATCACTCAAGGTCAGGAGTTCAAGACCAGCCTGAGCAAGAGCAAGACCCTGTCTCTACTAAAAATAGAAAGAAATTATCTGGCCAACCAAAAACATATATATAGAAAAAATTAGCCAGGCATGGTGGCACATGCCTGTAGTCCCAGCTACTCAGGAGGCTGAGGCAGTAGGATCGCTTAAGCTCAGAAGTTTGAGGTTGCTGTGAGCTAGGCTGACGCCACCGCACTCACTCTAGCCCGGGCAACAGAGTGAGACTCTGTCTCAAAAAAAAAAACAAATAACCAGTGTTTTTAAAAAAATGAAAAACATTTTTGGGACAATCAGAATACAGCCTGAGTTTTGGATGCTATTAGTAAATAATAATTGAGCTCAGTTAGGTTCAATTATTATTTTGTGGCTATGTAGGAGAATGTCTTTTTTTTTTAAGCTGCATGATGAATAATAAATAAGAGATAAAGGGTTAGGAGGTTTTTAACATTCTTTGAACTAGTTCATTAAAATATGTAACTATAGATGAAGCAAATACGGCAAAATGTTAAAGCTGCTGAATTTAGGTGAGGGGTATATAGGTGTTAATTGTACTATTCTTTCTACTTTTCTGTATTTTTCATAATAAAGAAGTTTAAACAACAAAGCCAAAATGAAATGAGGGAAACTAAGCAAAATAAAGATATGGCTTAATGTTCCAGAAAAACTTGAAATTGTCAAACAATTGTAAAGACAACAAGTATATCACACAGCTTGCATTACAATGTGGAATGTGGGAAGATCTCTTTCATGTTAAAAAAAAAAAAAATGGATAAATCCCTTGGTGAACTCTTCAATCCACGCAAAAAAGCAAAATGATAATAAAACCCACGAATTCTCCTATGATGACCCTGACAGGGCATGGTTGGGCCCGGGGCAGTGAACACTGGGCTCGCTGGGGCTGGATCAGTCGTGCAAAATAGGCCAGCTTCCTTTGAAAACGTGGATTTTTCTTTGAAGCATTAAGAACAAAAGGTATTGTGAGGAACAAACATCTAGTTAACTAGACTCAAGGATAGTGGATGTGTAAATCACATTCAACAGAATTAAGGAACTATAAACAACTGCTGGCAAATGCTAAATTCCAAAAGTCAAATGACTGCCAGTGCAAGAAAACGTGTGACCACGATGGCTGGGACCCATGGCTTGTGCAATGGCAGGACTCAAGGGGAGTAGGACCTAGGGGAAGGGGTAGGAGAGACCAGGGGTCACTCTTGAGCCCTGGCTCTGCTCCTCGCAGCCACTGTTCCTAACCCTACCACCACCCAGGGACAGAGATGCCACCAGATGGTGTCAGGCTTCAGTATAACCTCTGCAAAAAGCTCAACTAAGAAACATTTGCAGTTTGTGCTTCTTAAAAACTGAACTTGTGTTATTCTCTCACTTATAAATAATATCTATAAAGTGCTCAATATATATATGTCTAAAGAATGATTTCAATTTATTTCAAATCCATTGCACCATGTCAGAGTGAGCTTGTCTCAGCCTGATGTGGAAGTGTCAGTTACGCTGGCGTGATGTGTAATGAAGCCACTTCACGCCTGTAAGCAGCCACTTTACGGACATCATTCCCCCCTCCCAAGGCAAGTATTTTATTCCCATTTACAACGAGGAAACTGTGGCTCAGAGAACCACCCACACAGCTAGCTCCAGGCCATGAGGTGGGTGAGCAGGAGGGGGGAACCATCCCACTGGTCTCAGATTGGGGTCCTCACTACACAGGTGGGGCAAACAGCAGTCTTCAAGCTTCTACCACTGCCCACTGCCCTCTCCTGTAGTACAGGATTGCAGTGTGCCTAGGAGCCCACAAATGAGAAAAACTCCTGCAATAATAAAATATACTCCCACAAGATGTGGCTAAATTGTGACATGCATGCCCATAGTAAAAAGAGTTTTCATCAGTAAGAAATCATGCTACTCTGGTTTGTAACTTTTAATTGGTCATTCCATAGTGTTGAAGACCTAGATAAATCACATACAGTTGCCCTACTTGGAATGAAATAACCACAGATCACCTTTTACACTGCACCCACTGTACCAACGATGGCGTGGAGTGCTTACACACATACGCCCTCCTGGAAACGCAAGCTCTCAAGGGGAAAACACACATTTAGAAGGATGTGCTCGGCCGGGTGGATTGTTTGAGCTCAGGAGTTTGAGACCAGCCTGAGCAAGAGCGAGACCCCCGTTCTCTACTAAAAACAGAAAGAAACTATATGGACAACTAAAAATATATATAGAAAAACTTAGCCAGGCATGGTGGCACATGCCTGTCGTCCTAGCTACTCGGGAGGCTGAAGCAGGAGGATTGCTTAAGCCCAGGAGTTTGAGGTTGCTGTGAGCTAGCCTGACGCCACGGCACTCTAACCCCGGCAACAGAGCGAGACTCTGTCTCAAAAAAAAAGAAGGATGTGCTTATCACTATTCTAGCTATAGTTTCAGGATTTTAAAAAGTCAGACAGATATGTGACAAGTTGAGCCTAGAAAAAAATTTTATCCTCCCCTAGAGTCAAGATTTACACTATTTTTTCCTTAAATGCAACTGAAGAATGCTAATATTTCTGAATTTAGCCTAAAGTCACAGAAGACTGTGGTTACAGAATTTAACTAAGGGTCATCCCATCTGGATCAGCAGGAGGAAGAATTATGTGCACCCCATCGTAATGCACTGGGCAAGCAACACGATGACTTCCCAAAAATCATTATCGTGAGCATTTTCCTAATAAAACAAAGCAGAGCAGGAAGAAGATGTAAAAAATAGTTTCTCTATATCATCATCCACATCATTTTATAAAATTCCAATAGCAAGATTAACAAAGCATTTTGATTTAAATGTAAAACTTAGTTATACATAAAAAGACATGTAAAGGTTATCTTAAAGCTGACTTAATAAAGTTATCATACAACTTAGCAAATT
The DNA here is from genome assembly GCA_028533085.1 of Varecia variegata. Taxonomy (NCBI): domain Eukaryota; kingdom Metazoa; phylum Chordata; class Mammalia; order Primates; family Lemuridae; genus Varecia; species Varecia variegata. The sequence goes on from CM052439.1 coordinate 1,734,451, forward strand.
AAAGCAAATAAAACATTGAGTCATTTCTGATCTTCAGTATATCGTGAAAAAATCTGATGAACAATAAAGTGGTTAGAATAGAATAATAAAAAATAACTACACTGAGACGTAACTATTTCATATTAAAGTGGTAAGGAATTTAAACTAAAAAATATATTTTTCTTACCTATTTCTGAAGTTGTAGTTTCCTGATCAATTTCATTATTTAATCCAGACACTATGGGGTCTAAAATTTTAGCTGAAATATTATCCTCCTTCCTTCCTGACATAAAATAGTTAACAACAGATTAAAATATTGTAAAGGTTTGTATTTGGTTGCTTTAGTTGGGATTTACAGAGGGTTATGCCAAGGTCCCCAACAAACTGCCCTGTCAATGAAATGTCAATTCTCAGCCTCCGTGTGACCGCCCCCTTGGAAGAACTTAACAGGAAGCCCCTCTCTCCTTCCCCAGCACTCCCTTCCTTGGCCTTCCAAGACTCCCACTCTCCCAGTTTTCCTCCAGCCTGGCGGAGGAAAGTTCTGTTTCCTTTGCCTGGATCCTCCTCCTCCCCTCCCAACCTGCAGAGCTGAGCAGGCTCCGGAGCTCGCAGTGCCCTTCTTTACCTACACACACCCCTGGATCATCACACGAAGGCCCATGGCTGTAAGCAACACCTGTATGCTACAAACTCTCAATTTTTTTATTTTACCTCCAGTTTCTCCAACTCTCTCCTTCATCTCCAGGTCTACAGATCCAGCTGTCTATTTGACATCTCTACTTGGTGGTTTCACAGACATCTCAAAGTTGATGTGTCCAACACAGAATTCCTGACCCCGCCGCCCTGTTCCTCCAACCAGCTTCTCCCCGAGCCTTTCGTTTCAATAAGTGGCACCGCCTGGGGGCCCAGACCCCTCCCAGAATGGATCTTATCTTTGATTCCTCTCCTTTCTAACAAGTGACACCCAATCCATTAGCACAGTTACCCAATCTGCCTGTCATCTGGGTGCCAGAACCTCCTCACTGCTCTCTGGCCTCCACTCCTGTCCTACTAAAACATAAGTCAGATCTTGCCTCTATCCTGCTTAAAACCCTGCAAGGTCTTCTGTTCACACTTACTGTCAGACACACGCTGACGAGGCCCAGCATCTCTGGGCCCTGCCTATTGTTACTGCCCCTCTCTCTGCCTCAGCCTCACCCCTCACGCAGGCCAAGCCTGCCCCCAGCTCAGGAGCTCCGCTCAGAGGCTCTGGACACCTGCATGTCCTCCTTCGCCCCCATCGGCCTCACCGTCCAGATGTCCCCCTCAGAGAGGCCCTTGCTGTCCAGGCCCTCACCCTGCTTCCCTAGGCTTCAGTTTCCTTCGTGAGACTCATCACTAACTAACATGAATGTATAATCTTCTGTGTGCTCTTTATTATATTATACATGTCTACACAACAAGGAAAGGAAGGCTCAGCTGGGCACAGTGGCTCACACCTATAATCCCAGCACTTTGGGAGGCCAAGGTGATAGGATTGCTTGAGCCCAGAAATTCAAGACCAGCCTGAGCAATATAGCAAGACCCTGTTTCTACAAAAAAAAAAAAAAATTATCCAGGAGTGGTGGCACACACCTGTAGTCCCAGCTACTAAAAAGGCTAAGGCAGGAGGATCGCTTGAGCCCAGGAATTCAAAGATGCACTGACCTATGATTGCACCACTGCACTCTAGCCTGGGCAACAGAGCAAGACCCTGTCTCAAAAAAAAAAAAAGAAGGCTCAAATGGACAGTTTCAGCCCATAATTGACGTAGGGTAGAAAACCTGTGCCTGGCAGGGGGCAGCCAACCAGGCTCTGACCAGTGGGGCCCACGTGTCTTTCCACTCTGGCCAGGGGAGCAGTGCTCTAGAGCTCAGGCCACACATCAAGCAGGGCCACACCTGTGCTAGCCACCCCACAGAGTGCCACCGGTTCAATGACCAAGGAAGCAAAGAAGCAGGCAGCAAGAGCCTTCAACTCGCAAACACTCACGCACAGCATCCGCTAGGGCTCACTCAGTCTTACCGAGCTGTTTCATGGTATGTTCCTTCTTAGTTTTAGAGTAGGAAGAGTTATGTTCTTTTTCAGAGGAAAGACTACTTTCACTGGTTCTAGAGTCCCTTCTTCCTGACATGAAATTACACAATGGAAATACGTATTAAACTTAACTTATAATGCTGCCAAGTTAACAAAAAATGTAATTAAAATGTACTCACTCAAAGTGATCAGCTGTGCTATAACACAATACTTAAGAATAAGTAAAAACTATCATATTCTTATGCAGAATGTGTTTGGGATTCTATAGAGATTATAGAATGGCTTTCAAAATGGAAGTATGTTTAACAAACGTTACAGCCTCACACTCTGTAGTAAAGGCTCATCCTCTTGAGCAGAACACAGAGGTCCTATGTCTCAAACACCTCTGCATACTGGGCATTTGTCCAAATGCCAACCCACGTAAGTGAGGCGGAATGTTCAGGCAGAGTGCCAGCTTTGCTAGGGAACCGATGGTAAGGTCAGCGCCCAGCTAGCAGGCGGGGAAGACAAAAGTCCACTGCGTTGTTGACAGCTCGGTGAAGCTAATGTCATAAAGCCTGCAAATCTCTGACAATAAAATCTCTTAAAGATCACACAAAAAGAACCCTACAGCACAAGCTCACCAGTAAACAAGATGCAAATATCCTGAGTGATTAGGAACGAACAGATGATACAACTGCTGCTTAGAAAACTCAAAAGAATCAATTGAAGAACTACTGAATTCAAGAATAAAGCTAGATTTAAGATACAGTTAACAAAAATCAATAAAGCACCTATATACCAACAATAATCATTAAAAACTAATAAGGGAAAAAAGATACTACATCCCCCAAAAAACCTAAAAACAAAACAAACTATCAAGTAAGCACCTTGACTAACAGACACACCCAAGCACATCACACACATCTTCTCAGAAGAGGGAACAACTTTACTAACTTGAAATTAGAAGTATGCAATCTTCCTGAACTAATGAATGCACAAATTTAACACAAGTCCAGTTAAATCCTGAGAAGTTAGTTTTGTGGGAGGTAGGATTCTTTGAGTCATGAAGTGATTTTAAAATTCATCTGGAAGAATAAGCAAATAAAATGGCTTAAAACTCTTTGAAAAGAACAATGATAGGAAACTAGTAGTAAAACAGAAAACAGTGGAAGTAAAAAACACACACAGAGACAAAAATAACAGAACCCACAGAAGAGGGAAGGGTACAACTAATTATTAAGTGATCCTGAAAGTGTTGGGGAATCATTCTGAAAAAATAAATTCAGAACCTTACTTTATACCATGAATTAAAATAAGAGATAACTAAAAAGCTTAAATAATGAAAATGTATGATAAAATACAAATCTTCATCTCTCAAACCTCTGAACAAATTACCAAAAAAAGATTAGTGGCTTCAAGTACATAAAAATTTAACACTCAGGCAAATGAGAAACCAAACCAAACATAATTAGTGGAAAAAAATATAAGAAACACTTATGTGAAAACAAGATGTCCCTAACGTACAAGGAGCGCACACAAATCGGCAGGAACACCGAGACTCCAAACAGAGGCAACTGAAAGAATGCACAAGTCAGAGAAGCCAATAAAAACTAACACACATGAAAAAAATGTACAATTTCACTGATAATTAAATTTTTTGGTTTTCATTTACCAAAATCAACACACCTGTCAAACACTGGAGAAGGTGTGGACAGAGAGCACAGCTAGTGGCACGTGGTAGCTGAAACCTTACAAAGACCATGCCCCTTTGTGCCAGTGATCACAGTGCTGGGAACCTATCCCACAGTGATCACCCAACAGAGAGAAAAGGCTTTTGGCACACAGATGTTCATTAAAGCATTACTTATTATTGTGAAAGAATAGAACTTACCATCTACGTTTCATTTCTAAATGAAAAATTCCAACTACTACCTTCTTGTCACACTTCATTAACTTAAACAATTTAAGAGAAGGATAATTCTTTCAGAAACTACTACTGCTCATTCAAAGTAACTTCATACTTCAATTAAAAGTAAGCCTCCAACATTACTGGGCTCCAACAGTACTTTCCCTGCACTTCCCTGACATTCTTGTCCTATTTGCAGGTCTGTTATAGGTACTACCCTTGTGCAAACCCCAGGCTAGGCCTGTGGGCTTCAGTTTATAGTGTGATTCCCAATCTGCTGTTTTTAAATGTATAAACATTATCTGCCTGTGTGCTCTTCGTGTCCAGCCTGCCTCAGGACTAAATTTAGCCTACCAATGTGAAGGACAGAGCCAATGAAACGCAGATGACTCGTAAGTATTTCTGGAAAATAAAAATTCAATCACACCTTTTAGATTTTAACACAGATCCCAGCAAAGAGGGACTATTCTGTCCCTGATGTCGTGAGCTCCCACACAAATGTTCATTATTTCTACAGTCATTGTTCATTCCTACACACAGCAGCTGTTTTCCAGCCACACGAGTTCTTTCTACTAGATGTTGCAAATAAAGCCAAAAAACTAATGTGCATATTTTCAGCTACATATATAGTAAGTTTTGCAATACCTTCCACTGAATTTCTGGATCGGCGTTTTGAAGTTTTTGTTGTCAATGACCTGGATGATCTAGAGGAAATCTCAGTCTTAAAGAAAAGAGAATGAAAAAAATTAATTGATGCATCACACAGCAATACCATTAGCAGATTTATTTTTCAAGGTCTGCTTGAGAACAAGTATGAAACTCAATAACAGCATCCGCATACTTTAAAAGCAGAACTGACAGCAACTCAAAACAACCAAGCACTCAAGACCTGACAGTGTGAATTAGCAGAAGCCAAAATCTCTTCGTCCTAAATTTAGAATTCCCTCTTTTTGTACAGCCCAAAAAGGTCAGCAATCTGCTACCCACAACTTGAGAATCACTGTCTTATCAGATATGCTTATGAGGACTCAACCTCTGTTGCTACATACTTACTTAAATGTATTTGTAAACAACTCTGAAAGTAAAAACTTACACATTGTGTCTAAACAGAAAACAAATTGGAGAGGACAGCATATCCTGCCTCTCCCTCCATGGCACAGTTCCAGTCTCACATGGTCTCCTAACTGGTCTCCCAGCCTCTACGCCAGGCCCCACCCATCTCCCCTGCAGCTGCCTGAACACTTTCTGAAATGCAAATTGGATTATGAAAGTCGACTTAAACCTTTCAATGGCCCCTACTGCTTGGGATGAGTCTAACAGCCACAGGACTCCCTACGTGGAGATAGGGGGCCTCCATTGTGCCCAGCCCTGGGAAACGTGTTATGGGGTCCCAAACAGGACAAGCATAGCTTGGAGGGCTCCCTTCCGCTGGCCCTCCCTTTCCCTGTCTGCCTGCTGACTTAATCCTTAATTCTCTCCCAGTCTCATCCTCAGTGCCACCTCCACCCTCTCTCCAAAAGACTACCCTATCCCTTCGTACACCACACATCACACTTGTGAAATAAAGGCATAAGTTGACGCAGGAGTGCCCACAGAAAACCACAGAATAAACACACCACATCTATTTTACCAGGAGGTAAACCATTTAAATTATTACTTTTACAACAAAATAAAGATGGGCCCACCCATTATGTGTGGGCCCAAAGGTGCTCTGCTCCCATGCCTCAGTGGAGCAGGAGAGGACACAGCATTTATTATTTCAACATAACAACAAGCTTACATCTCTTACAGTCATTTTTAAAAGTTTACCTCTATTTCAGCTTTGGAGTCTTTAAAAGATCCATCTGACAACTTTTTAGACATCTCCCCTGAGCTTGCTGACTATAAAACAAAAAAATTTTTCAAACTTTAGAATTATTCAAATCTGTAACATCTAAAAATACATCGATACTTTATATAACACTGACAGAGAGCAAGATAATTCTTCCGTAAGAACACATTACCGCCCAGATGTGCTGATTTGTTGTTGCTACTGCTGCTTGGATTTCCAGAGTCTTCCAAGGCAAAGCAGGATCTCTTCCCATAAAGGGCAGAGTAGGCGGGCAAGGACTTCAGACAATTCCACCTCTCAGGAAACTACATGGAACACCAAATCCCTATGCCAGGCCAAACTTCCTGAAAACATATCCCAGTGAAACACCAGGATCTGGAAACGAGGGATGGAGTGAACAATATAAACCTCCAACACCCATGGAAAAATTGCTCCTATGTCTATTTTCTGGTAACAGGGTAACTTTAGAATGGAATGATTCTTTTTTTTTTTTTTTTTTTTTTTTGAGACAGAGTCTCACTCTGTTGCCCAGGCTAGAGTGCCATGGCATCAGCCTAGCTCAGAGCAACCTCAAACTCCTGGGCTCAAGCGATCCTCCTGCCTCAGCCTCCCGAGTAGCTGGGACTACAGGCATGCGCCACCCTGCCCGGCTAATTTTTTCTGTATATTTTTAGCTGTCCAGATCATTTCTTTCTATTTTTAGTAGAGACGGGGGTCTTGCTCTTGCTCAGGCTGGTCTCGAACTCCTGACCTCAAGCGATCCTCCCGCCTCAGCCTCCCAGAGTGCTAGGATTACAGGCATGAGCCACCGCGCCCAGCCTGGAATGATTCTTTGTAAGAAAAGGCTTCAAACTTTAAGTCTGGAAAGCACTCTCATAACACAAACTATATGAAAATTGTAAATACCATCTCACATCTTAAACCAATTCTTTAAAAGACATAACTCAATATGAGTAGATTATCATCATTGACATTTTCCTCCGTGATGGCTGAAAAGCAAAGGATGCCTGTTCAATATTTCAAGAATGCAATGTCCTCATAAGTTAATTATGAATGCATCAGACTGCATCAGCAGTAATTACCCATGACTGCAGGTCGGGCACCCACATGCTACCTGTGCATGCTCACAGTCCTTGCTGCTCCTGGTGGAGAGAGGGTTAGGAGCGGGCTCCGGAACCCCCAGATGGCCAGTCTAACCTGGCACCTGGGCTCTCAACTGCCTACCTCACTGAAACACAGGTGACTCTGCAGTGTGTTTGCACATCCACTATTTCACCTTTCTTCACTAAAGCCCATGAGGCAGGTTGGGAGCATCTCATCATCCTCTCTTCCACACAGAAATAAAGTGAAGCATCAAGGGATTTGACCAGCAGGTGAAGAGTACCTGTGGCAGGACCTGGGTTAGAACCTGAGTCTCCTGCCTCCCCAGAGAGGACAGGCCCTCCTAGGGCTGACAAAGGGCCCTGGGAACTGGGGTTCCTGGGAAGTGTCTCGCAGAAGCTCACCCTGCTCGGCACTTTTTACCAGGAGACCACGCGACTGCCTCCCAGATCCACATGGCTCGATAAAGAAAACCCCAGATTTCCAACAGGAGAGCCAGGCAGGCAAATTCACCATGAAAGATCTACACAAATCTGACTTCAGCCAAGTAAGTGCCAGCTCTGAGTAGGAAAACAGTCACTTCACCATGGTCTCAGATACTTTTAAACAAAGCCATCACTCACTCTTGGTTCTGCTATGTTCCCAAATATCAGCCTATAAAATTACTCTTTGGAATTTTCTATCTAAAAAGCTAGTCACATCAACAGCAGTTTTAGTGAACATAACATGTCAACACTTGATCTGATGACCTTGAGAGCTGAGGAAAGTCATCCCATTCCCAGGCTGCCTCACGTAGGAAAATACACCAGAATAAGCTAGCACCTCAGAAAATTCAGGTTAGTGAAACATACGTTTTCTGAGACCTCTAGAAAAAGGCAAAAGATGGGGAACGTCTCTTTGATTTCTAAAACTCATACGAGAATCCAGCTTATGACACATATCATAGGGTACGCTACTCCAGGATGTGCATGGTGGGTAGGAAGGAGTGACGTTTTAAATAGTGAGATACCAAAGTTCCCGGTAGAACACTACATGCAATTACTAACAAAACCACAACGGTCTTTCTGGATAAGTACCCCCGTTCTCACCGTGACACACAGATCTCGAAATGGGCTTATACTGACTTGCACAGAACAACTGGTTTACAGGATTCCCGCAGGGTCAGTCCCACGGAGCCCATCCCCCTCCCTGGACAGTCACACCGAGAGGCGACGTACAAAACAAGATGCTGCTACAGGAGGAAAGGGCCGTGGGGGCCAGCTCAGGCCTTGCTCCTCACTGCCGAGCCGCAGATCTTGAACCTTTGCAGACCTCCTTTCTAGCAGGTGAACACCAGGTGATTTCCACCATTCTCCCAGGATGCTTTACAATATGATGTCCCCATAAGAATGGGTATCTGGAAAAATGGCCCTGACATATATGGTGAGTCCAGAAGTAATCTACACATTTAGAAAACACAGTTTGAAATGAAAAGGATTTTCTGGCCAACCCTAAGTTTATCTGAAAATTTAATTAAACAAGAATTATCATAAACTAAGGTCTTATTGTACTTATCTGCTAATGCCTAAAAGACTTGAAAGTAGCCCTAATACTTTATAAATTCAGTAATATCCATGCTCCAAAAGATACCACACACATAGCTCAGACTGCTTGTAAACACTGCCTGCGATACTAAGATACAGGCTACTCCAAAGAAAGTGGGAAAATACCCAAATAAACATACATACGACAGAGAGGTGAAAAGCAATAAATCTTAAGACAACTGGCAAAATGAAGACATGGGCAACTTGAGCAAATTAGCTCAAACTCTGAAAAATGTTACTTTCTCTACATGCCCGGTGGGGAATCACTAACCTCTAAAAAGAGCAAACATTTAATGTATTTTCCCGACTTCCTCAACCAAATTATCTTCCACTACCCCAAGATCCACATCCGTAATAAGAGACCTCATAAGTCACTATCGATTGATAGATTCCATGCAATGTTTCATAATCTGAAAAGTCTGTCATCCCTTGCCTGGATTTTCAATTCATTCCTTCACCAAATATTTATTGTGAACCTACTATATGTCAGACACTCTGCTAGGCTGGGAATTCAACAGTGAACATAAGAGAGAAAAATTCAACCTACACTCTTATGGAGCTTATGTTCCAGTAGCATTCTTCCTGGATATAAAGTAGGAACTGGTTGAAAACTTACTGAATAAAGCCTTAATAAGTGATTGAACAATAAACTGCTATTAAGGGACAAAAAAACACCTGGCAGGAACTGGAATCTCTTTGGGTTTCTACCGAGAATCCAAGATTGTCAGAATTTTAAATTGGCATAAGGGAAAACCAGTTTCCAGCCAGGCACGGTGGCTCATGCCTGTAATCCAGCACTCTGGGAGGCCAAGATGGGAGGACTACTTGAGCTCAGGAGCTTGAGACCAGCCTGAGCAAGAGTGAGACCCCATCTCTACTAAAACTAGAAAAATTAGCTGGGTGTGGCGGTGTGCACCTGTAGTCCCAGCTACTTGGGAGGCTGAGGAAGGAGGATCGCTTGAGCCCAGGAGCTTGAGGTTGCAGTGAGCTATGATGACACTACTGCACTTCAGCTGGGACGACAGAGCAAGACCCTGTCTCAGAAAAAAAAAAAAAGGAAAAAAAAGTTTCCTAATCACATTATAAAACAAAAACCATTTTAGAGAATATCACAAACTCTTTCTATGTTAAGACAGAAGTTTCCAACAAGACTTTACCTTCCTCTCCACTTTGTCGTGCTCTCTGCTCTTCTCCCTGTCAGGGTCCCGGGAATGCTCCCCATTTCTCACTCTCCGTCTATCCCTGTCCCTCCCCTTGTCTCGGTCACGATCTCGGTCCCTGTCTCGAAATCTGTCTTTTTCTTTTCCTCCCTCACTCTTTCTCTCTCTTTCCTTCTCACGTTCTAAATCTTTGCCTCTGTCTTTGTCTCTCTCTCGCTCTTGCTTGGCCCTAGTCTTGGTTTTTTCTCTCTCTCCTTCTCTGTATTTATCTCTCTCAAGGTCTTTATGTCTATCTCTGTCATTCTCCTTGGCCCTCTCCTTGTCCCTTTCCTTTTCTCTTGGTTTGCTTTCTTCTTTCAATTCTTCTTTCTGTTTTCGATCTCTGCTTGTACTTCTCTCTTTTATTTCTGAGTTTCTTCTATCCTAAAAAAATAAAAAAACAGTATCATTTATGAACGTTTTTACCTAAACCACAAAAAGACTATTTCATTTTCAAATATGTGCAACTTGCAATTCACCTCTTTATCTTTGTGAGTTCTGGACTCTTCCTCTCTCTCATTTTTATTATCCAAATCTTGAGACTGTGAAGTCAGTGAGGCCCTTCCTTTCACATCTCCCTTCTCTCCAGCTAAGACTCTCTTCACGGCATCATCACTGGAGAGCTTGTCATCCAAATGTAAGGGAATGAAATGCAAGGTGAAAATGAGACCACACACGTAACAGAGGAATGTCAGCATTCAAAGACAGCTTATTAAACAGATCCTTTGTCGACCAATGAAATTCAAAGGATAGAATGTTGAAAGAAAATGTTATCACAGACAAAGCACAGCATCTGTTCATGTCTCTTAGCGCTTCAGTCATTAACAGTAAAGTTCACCCAAGCTAAACGAATCCTATTTCAATTCTACCCAAGCTGCCAAGTACGGATGTGTGTGATTCAAGGACAGTAAAGCTGAGCCACAGAACTCCACAAATACCTTATACTTCTCACAGGAGAAACCCAGATGAAAGGGCCTTAAGATTTGACCTAACCACCTCATACCCATTAGGATGGCTGCTACTAAAAAAAACAGAAAATAGTAAGTGTGGGCAAGAATGTGTACCTTGGGCATTGTTGGTGGGAATGTAAAATGGTGCAGCTGTTAAGGAAAACAGTATGGCAGTTCCTCAAAAAATTAAGCATAGAATTACTGTATGACCCAGCAACTCCCCCTGTGGGTATATATCCAAAAGGATTGAAAACAGGGTCTTGAAGAGACATTTGTGCACCCATGTCCCATGTTCACAGCAGCATTATTCACGACCGCTAAAGTGTGGAAGGAAGGAACCCACATGTGCATCAACAGATGAACAGATAAACAAAATGTGGTATACGCATACGATGGAATATTATTCAGCCCTAAAACGGGATGAAATTCTCGTACATGCTAGAATTTGGATAAACCTTGGGGACATTACTAAGTGAAAGAAGCCAGACACAAAAGGACAAATAATCTATGATCCCACTTACATGAGGTACTGAGAGTAGTCAGATTCATGGAGACAGAAAGCAGAATGGTGGGTGCCAGGGCCTGGGGGGTGTGGTGGGCAGGAAGGGAATGAGAGTTTAATGGGGACAGAAACTCAATTTTGCAAGATGAAAAGAGTTCTGGAGATGGGTGGCAGTGACAGTTGCACAACATTATGAACTGTACACTTAACAATGGTTCAGATGATAAATTTTACGTTAATGGCTATTAACACAACTTTTAAAAACTGAAAAAAAAAGATATGATCTAATTCAAGCCCTATCCAGTGCAAAAATTCCTTCTCCAGCATCCCTGACAGCCATCTAGGTCCCTGATACCTCCAGTCAGGAGTCTTGCTCACTCACACACCCCCTCCACAAGCAAGCACTGAGTGACTGACAAGCCGGCTCCGTGGGCCCAGGACACACCAAGGACCAGGGCAGACAGAAAAATACAACCGTTAAATGTCAATAGGCTGTGGGGACTTGATGGGGGCACCTAAGTCAGCCTGGAGGGACGAAAGACGGGGGCTCAGGGAAGGGCTCGCAGACCGCTGCTGCCAGGTGAGGCTGGAGGAGGAAGGCAGCTCAGGCCCCAAGAAACCAGCCTGCACTGAGGCAGGAGGCACAGCGAGGGAGTGTGACCAGTGCCAACTTCAGGAGTGCACAGTGACCAAAATGGAGGGCACAGGTGTGGGGACAAGAAAAGGGCCCAAAAGGAAAAAACTAGCAGCAGGTCTCTAGGGGCCTCGTGAGCCACACCACGGAGCTGGCTGTGCCCAGAGACAGCCAGCACACAGCAAAAGATGCAGCAGGGAAGATGGAAGTCAGATTTACTTTTCAGAAAGATGAGCAAGATGAAGGCTGCAGGAGCAGGGGACAAGGAGGCTGGGGACAGAAGCCAACATACTGGCAAAATCAGCTTCAAGTCTCTAAGCCCGAGTTGTGGACCTGTACCAGGGCAAGGCTCTCTCAAGACCTCCTAGGAGACAGCCTGACTCCACTATGCACCCCTACACCCCACTGCTGTTACATGGACTAAAACCCACCTGTTCCCGTTTTGCTAACATCTAAGGTTAGCCCCCAGCCAACCACCCACTGGGTACAGGAAGGGCTGTATTAATTTTACTCTGAGTACAGATCCAACTCCACTCCTCCATGAGGGCTACTTGGCCTGACAAAGAAGGCAGGCCCTGGGGGTGACCTCCTCCTCCAACATCCAGGCAAACGTGGCCCAGGCTCAACTTAACCAGAAGGCCTGACACCCAAGTTTCCAGCACACAGTGAGAAGCTCAGGAAGGCACAAATCTACTCCTGTACGACTGACACAGGATTCCTTCAAAGACAGTATAGCTCTTCAAACAGCAACCAGGAGACAGAGGAATGGTGGTAGAGTGGGAGGAAGGGAAGAAAAGAAGGAAGGAGGGAGAGAGGAAGGGAGGTAGACATCAGAGGCTAGAAATGCAGTAAGAGAACAGAGACTCCCAAATGTCCAGGTAAGAGGAAAAGCAGCTGCTGTAGGCCCCTGGCCCTGGCTAGGCCACCTGTCTTCAAAGGAGGCCCCAAAGGAGAAGGAATGAGGGCTTGGAAGCCTGGGCATGCAGCCTCCAGCCACCAGGCCTGAAGCAAAGTGCCTGTAAAGTTCCCTATTTCATACTTAAAGCTTGATCAACTTGTGTGTAACATAGCCTTGTGTGTTTTATTATTCAGTTTTAAATCACTCTGTCTGTAACTCTGGAGCTCCAGAACAGGTGGGATCAGATTCAAAGCACAGTGTTCAAAGACACCCCTGAAACTCTTCCTTAAACCATCCCACTAAATTGAAGACACTCACCCTCCACTACATGTTACTCAAACTGGTAAGTTCAAAATGCCAGTACTGCAGTATTACCTTGTTGAGACAGCATTTTCCAATTATCTGGAGTAGCTCATTTGTTCTTTCAGGCTCATGCCCGGCCACAATTCGAGCTGGTTTTGCTGATAATGGCTCCCCTGAAACCATTACAACCACGTCTATGGCCTTCTGTAGGAAGCTAATTTTTGCATCTTTATCCTGAAATGTTTCCATTTAAAACACAAATATTAAAACACTTCAAAGAGTTTGTATTATTTTCAGTTTTTTCAATAGGCACAAGATAGATCCTATTTAAAAAGCTATTTTTAGATTTATGACAAATTTTAAAATACTGACCTTTTATAACAAAACAAAAAGCGGTTCATTAAAGCTTTTAATTTAGTGATGGGCTAGTATTAACCTTTGAAATATGAATTCCATTTTTCAGTGAATAAAATTAGCATGATATGCAGTTGCCATAAATGAGAAAATAAAATGAGAAAGGTATGTACATCAATCCACGAATTAATAGACCTTGTATTCCAACCATATTTCAGCATATAAATGATACGTGCCACAGTACACAGCCTGGGAAAAGTCCCCATACATCAAGGAGAGGGGTGGGTAGGGGAGGAGGAACCCCACGCAAACCTACCTTCACATTATCAGACTTCATCTCAGCATCTGTGTAGAGGCCCTTCATGAAACCAGTCAATCTAATCACCTTCAAAAGATAAAGAGAGGCCATCATAAACCTTCACAAGACAGCCTCTTCATCAGCCTCGTCCACTGAACCCCTGTCAAAATCCACTGACAGCCAAGACTCGAACCATCCACTTACTCAACAAATACTTGACATCTACTACACGGGGTGTTGTGCCAGGCAGAACCCGGCCTGGTCCTCACAGAGCTCAGTCTGGCTATGGAGACAGGCAGGTAAGGACTACAAACACCTTGCAGGTGCTAAGGAAGCACGCAGGATTGTACCTAATCCACACTCGGGGAGGGGGTGGGGGTGTCAGGGAAGGCTTCCCATTAGAAATCATGAACTGAGCCCAGAAGGCTTACAGAAGAGTTGAGGGAGGGGGCATTTCGGAAGCACGTGCCAGACAAAGAAATAGCCTGTACCAGATCCAGCGCCCCCGAAGGATCCTGTTTTAGGGATTGAAAAAAGTTTGGTGTGGCAGGAACCTGACACCAGAGATACACAGGCCTGACCTAGAGGCCCTTCAGGGCCACTGAGTAGCAGGAACTTAGCCTAAGGACCAAAAGGAGGCCCAGGACAGTTCTAAGGTGAGGAGGGACCTGACCACAAGAGTCCCTCAGGTGCAGTGGAGGGAATGGATTCCAGAAAGAAAAGGAACTTTTAGCCTGGGTTTCTAAAACTGGAAGTTCCAGAGGGGTCTTTCTTCTCACTACCTGCTGTTAGTCACTTTTAGGAGAGTGGGGTGAGAGCACCCCATCACTTTCATTCTCTCCTCACCTCCCCTCCCTTCCCCTCAGGTAACCTGTACCTCCTAATTATCCCTAAAATCAGCTTTTAGGGCAGTGATTTTCTCTGTTCCTTCCCACCCCAGGCCCTGGGTTCTCTCAGACCAAAGTTTTTCAAAATGCAGTAGGTTACTATAATACTAATACAATGGGTAGCAACAAGCATTTTTTTACAAAACAAAACAGAACAACTAGGTCCCTTCCCCAACAGGCTGCACGGTATGTAGTGAGGACAGGTATGCCTATACGTGTGTGTGCCAGGTCAGGCATTATTACTGTGAGACATGTTTCAAAAACAAGATAGTCCCACTCTAATATCAGCCTCCTTCTCTGGAATCAAGCTACAACTACTTAATTTGCATCGAGTTAGCTATTAATTAATATAGAAGTTTTCATTCCACACCAAACTTCTTAAGAGCCATGCTAATGTTTTTCCTGAGAAGACAGGTGGAATATTAAGAGCATCCTGCATTTAACATTCCTCTAACTTTTCACTCTGTCCTTGTTGAGGTTTTCTCAAGATGCTGGCAGTTAAAATTGTAAGCAATGATTCTAAGTGACAAGAGATATTAATGTCACAGGATCGATGCTTAGCTTAATGAAAAAGGTAATCAGTTTAGCTATAGCTAAAATACTAACATGGCAATTTGAATACAATATTCAGGGACAGTAAAGAATTTTCATAGGGCTGGGAGCTGCAGCTCACGCCTTGTAATCCCAGCACTTTGGGAGGCTGAGGTGGGAGGATTGCTTGAGGCCAGGAGTTCAAGACCAGCCTGGGCAACAGCGAGACTGCATCTCTGCAAAAAATAGAAAAACCAGCCAGGCATGTATCTGTACTCTCAGCTACTGGGGAGGCTGAGGCTGGAAGATAACTTGAGCCCAGGAATTTGAGGATGCAGTGAGCTATGATGACACCACTACCTTCTAACTGGGTCGATAGAGCAAGACTCTGTCTCAAAAAATTTTTTTTCATAGGAGGCTCTCCACCTATTATCTGAAAATGCTTTCCAGTATGTCAGCCCTTCTAACATCTTCATCAAGTAGGTGACAATTAATGTATTTATCTTTAGGCAGGTAGCGAAATTAATTTCAGCATTAGATTAGCAAAAGTCTGTGGAAGAAAATCATTCCACACAACCTGTCTACCTGATCAACAGAGTCAGTGCCCATTTGAATGTTCCTCTTCCTCTCCCATGACGATGCCCTCCAGCCAACCACCGGGTAGTCACTGAGCTACCACCCTAAGGCCCACAGGATGAGGCACACACCCTGCATCTCCCTCCTATAGCTCTGCATTCTGTGAGGCAGACATGACTAACACAGAAGATAAAAGGTTTTGGTGACCACAGCTATAGTGGATTGGGCTAACTCTTACTTGTTCTCCCCAGGTCAGAGGACAGAGCCTGCCTACTTCATAGGTTGGTGATGCAGCACACTGTCCTGCTCCCACAGGGCCCTCCACACAGCCAGGACAGGCTGCAAGTGCTGCATTAGCTGGGAGAAGAGGAGATGACCACTGCAGACAGCCCTTGGGATGTGGGTGGATTCAGGAGATTTTTAAGCAAGCACAAGCAGGGTTTTAAACAGAGTCACACATTCCAGGAGCACACACATTCTAAGCTAAGGTAAGAGAGCAGAAATGAGTAAAGCAGTGTCTGTGGAAGAATAAAGTGCCCAACCTGTGGAACAGAGTGAGACAGTTTGAAGACCACCACTGGAAGCCGGCAAGTTCAACTTCACTCCTAAACCCCGAAGAGTTCCCGAGTGCCCTCAGGGGCACCATGGAAATGGGCACTGCCCCCCTCTGGGTCGACACACCTGAGAGTTACCAGGAGCCTTGACAGATTCCATTCAACAGGGAATGTTTACTGCGTAATTTCTATGTACCTTGCCCGGTGCAGTTCACCCGAGATGTGCTAACAAATAAGCTACAGTCTCTGTCACTGAGGAATTCACCAACCTCAAGTGGGGAAAAGTCAGACAACCAATTTCAATTTGTGCATATTGTGCAGTTTATCAACAAATACTAAACTGCTCTCTTACGGTTTTTCCCGTCAGTTACCCCTACAACCACCTCCAGTAAATTCACCCAGAGGTATTTATTAATGCGGTGTGGAGGGAAACTGCGGGCTGGGGGGAGTATAGAGAAAACTAATTCCATTCTCCCAAAATTTATGGAGCACCTTCCACGTGCTACCTGCTGCAGGGTACAGGACAGGAATGTCACAGGGTTGGGGGGCGGGGGACACAGAAACTGCTCTGCCAGGCAGAATGGAAGATGTGCACTAAAGAGATACACAGGTAGGCGGGAAAGAAATAAGAATCCTCCCTCAGGGGGCCGGGAACCTCCCCGTAAGAGGAGGCCCCGGGGGATGGTGAGGGCGAGGACCTCCGCGCACAGGGCGCGGAAGAACTGGGCCTACCGGTCGCTCCTCGGACTGCAGGTCGGGCTCCCGAGGCAGGGGCCGCACACAGCTCGCCCCGACCCCAGCCTCTGACCTTGATTGGGTCCCTGACCCCGACCCTGGGCCGACCAGCACCCCGGCCCAGATCCAGCCCCCAGACCCGGCCCCCACCCCGCACCCCGACCCAGGTGACGGCCCAGTCCCGGACCTCCGACCCGCACTCTGACCCCGGCCCACACCTGGCCCCGACCGGGACCACCGGCGCCCACCTCCGTGATGATGTCGTGCAGGTAGCGGAACGGGGGCTTGCTCAGCAGCTTCTCCGTCAGCGGCGGCCTCCGGATCACCTTCCCCAGCGCCTCCTGCGTCCGCCTCACCACCGCCGCGTTCATGGCGGCGCCCGCTGCCCGGCTGGCCGCCCGCGCCCTCCGCCGGCCCCGCCGAGCCTAAGCCCGGGTCCCTGGCCGCCGCCGGCCCCGCCGCCGCCGCCGGGCCCCGCCGTGACGCGCCGCTCGGGTTTCCATCCCACAGTGCACCGGCGCCCGCCACGGCGCCTGCGCGGTGTGGCCGCAGGGCGTTCGGTCGCCAGGGTTGCGCGGCCTTAGCAACGGACGCGCCGCGACGCCCCGCCCACCGCTCGCCCGCGCGACGCCGGGCCGCCGGAGGGCTGGTCTGCGCACGGGCTGTGTCGCCCTCTCGCGGCCGCGAAGGCGGGCGCTCGCCCTCAGGCGGCGCGGGCAACAGCTGCCTGACTTCCGAGACTGTGCCGCCTGCCTCACAGTCCAGGGGTCGCGTAGGCATCGGCTCACGGGAGGGGCCGGACTGTGTTACCCCAGAGACACGGAATAGAAAATACACCGTCCTGTCTCGCACTTGATGTGGCTTCTGGGTCTTCTGTAACCCTTTGTTCTCCAGTCTATCATGTTTCTGGCTGCCTTCGAGATTTTATTTTTATCATTGGTTTGCCAGAAGTTTGCACATGATGTATCCACTAATAGATGCGGGGGTCTTTTTCACCTAAAATTTACATTATTCCACAGGCCGGTGGAGAGCAGGGGGCCCCGAGGGCAAGGGCCTGGCTGCTCGAACCTCCAGCCTGCCTGAGCGTCAGGGTCTCTGAGAGCGTCCGGGACAAGGGAGCACAGTTCCCAACCCTGCCAAGAGCCTGACTCAGGGGAGGTGGCCATGGAGCAGACACACGTCCCTGGACATTGCCGCCTTCCGAAAGCATTGATTCTCCCCTAGGCCAGAAGGTCTGAAGATGCCGCTAAGGATTCCTGACTCCAGGAAAGAGACCTGGGACCAGGGCCTCCCCGCGGCGGGGACAGGGGTTGGGAGTCGGGGTGCAGAGGCCGCCTGGAGCCCACAGCTCTGAAGGCTCCAGACTGGGAGGGGGCCATGCAGCCTAAATTACCCCTAAGCTTCTCAGAGTCATAAAAGCTCTGGGTAGAAAGGCAGAGAACACAAAAAAAGGGTCATTCATAAAAAAAGATAATTGATTAAAGGACTACAGAAAATCACAACAAAGAAAGTGTTTGAAACGGAAAAGGCAGGCAGATGTTTTTGAAATAAGCAGTTTCTGAATGAATGCTAACCACAGCTATGACTCACTCCAGGAGAGAGACCCACAAAGCAATGTGCCTTCCAGGCCCTACCTCCCCTCACCTGGAGGCAAACATTCCCAGAGACAAAGGCCTGGGGAGGCTGACTTGTCCCCATCTCATGAACTCCACATCTGCAAGAGCCCAGGATGTGGGTCAGGATGGGGAGGGGTGGTTGGGGGGATTGGGGAGCAGCCACCAGGTGGGAGAAGTCCCGCAGCGCTGCGGATGGGCTCACCAGCCCTAGACCCACAGGCAATGGGGGTTGAGGCTGGAGCTACCAGATAAAATGCAGGATGTTCACTTCCATTTGAATTCCAGACAAACAACAATTTTTTATAGTATAAGAATATCCCAAGCAATATTTGTGACATCCGTATACTAACAGATTTTTCGGTTTTTATTTGAAACAAATTTAGCTGAGCATCCTGCATTTTTATTTACTAAGTCTGACAACCCTAGCCATGGCAGCCAATGTCTGTCCACTTGGCAGAAGGTAGGTGAACTAGGCCCAGGAAGCCTAGCAAAAACAGATTTCTCCCACGGGTAGGAGCCCTTTCCTGTGATTGCTGCGGCTGTTTCCCCAGCTTGGGGTACAAAAGAAGGTCCCCACCTTTCCAAAGTCCAGCTCAGATGTTCTTGCCGCGTCACTGAGTCTCTATTTCTGTCTTGTGCAAGCAGAGGGCCCTGTGGATGCCACAAAGAATGGGGAGGGAAATATACAGTGAGGAGACCATAATACCAGGAGCTCTCCCTGCTCCAGTCCTAGCAGTGCAGGGGTCCACTGCTCTCCCTCTCGCCAGGAGGCTCTCGTGACTTTGGAGGGGTTGGGGTCCCATCATCCCAAAGGCCTCTGAGCAACTCGTGCCAATTTCACAACAATCTTTCACCCCTGCTGGTCAGTGGCTTCTCTTGGGTGAGGGGTATAAGGTCTGCCTCTTCAGGCAGCCTGGGACACCTTCCTTTGCCAAAGTCAGTGTAAAGATGACACCAGGAGAGTGGGGCTGAGGGATCCTTCACACCACAGGCCCCACCTGCATGTGAGAAGAAGAACCACTGTGGATAGGAGGTTTTCAGATGTCTCAAGGGAGCCTCTAATGATAACTCCTACTGGACACTCTCCACTCTGATTAGGTTACACAGAGCAAATCTTATTACATTTATAACTTAGTTTTATTTTTTACTTATTTATATTTTTAGAGATAGGATCTCACTCTGTCACCCAGGCTAGAGTGCAGTGGTGCAATCATAGCTCACTGTAACCTCCAGCTCTGGAGTATAAGTGATCCTCCTGCCTCAGCCTCCCTAGCAGCTGGGACTATAGGTGCACACGACTGCCCAGCTAATTTTTCTTAGTTTTTGTAGAGACAGAGTCTCGCTATGTTGCCAAGCTGGTCTCAAACTCCTGGGCTCAAGCAACCTTTCCACCTCGGCCTCCCAAAATGCCAGGATTACAGGTGTGAGCCACCACACCTGGCCTAGTTTTATTTTTTACCATGTTATTTATTTATTTTTCTAAAACCTCCTCAGCTTTATTAAGGTATAATTGACAAATAAAAATTGTATATATTTACCACATACAGTGTGATGTTTTGATTTATGTATATATTATAAAATGTATTATGTTTGCATGTATTAAATTAAAATCAGCTAATTAACATATCCACTGCCTTTCATACTTATCTTTTTGTGGTGAGATAATCTAAGATCTACTCTTTTGGCAATGTTCAAGTACGAAATACATTATTATTGACTCTAGTCCCCATGCTGTACAATAGATCGCCAGAATTTATTCACCAAAAAAAGAAATTTTGCACCCTTTGAATGAACACCTCCTCATTTCACACACACTCCCCTCACCCATCTCCTGGCAACCACTATTTTGTTATCTGTTTCTATGAGATCAACTTCTTTAGATTTCAATATTTGTCTTTCTGTGCCTGGTTTATTTCACTTACCATAATGTCTTCCAGTTTCATCCATGTTGTCACAAATGACAGAATTTTCTTCTGTTTTAAGGATGAACAGTATTCCATTGTGTATATATACCACATTTTCTTTATCCATTCATCCACCAATAAACACTTAAGTTCTTTCTGTATCTTGGCTATTGTGAATAGTGCTGCAATGAACGTGGGAGTGTAGAAATCTCTTCAACACACTGATTTCATAGCCTTTGGATATATCCCCAGAAGTGGGGATCGCTATACAGTTTTCCATAATGGCTGTACTAATTTACATCACCACCAACACTGTACAAGTTTTACCTTTTCTTCACATCCTCACCAACATTTGTTTCTTTTGTCTTTTTGATAATAGCCATTCTAACAGGTGTGAAATGAGATCTCATTGTGGTTTTGATTTACATTTTCCTGTTGATTAGTGAAGTTGAGCATTTTTTCACATACCTGCTGGCCATTTGTATGTCTTCTTTTGAGAAATGTCTATTCAGGTCATTTGCCCATTTTTGAATTGGGTTATTTGTTTTCTTGCTGTTGAGTGGTTTAAGCTCATTATATATTCTCAGTATTAACTCCTTGTCAGATGTATATTTGCAAATATTTTCTCCCATTCTGTAGGTTGTCTCTTCACTCCATTGTTTCCTTTGCTATGCAAAAAGCTTTTTAGTTGGATGCAATCCTAATCAGGGGTGGGAAACCTGCTGCCTCAAGGCCACATGTAGCCTCCAGATCCCGAAGTGTGGCCCCTCTACTGACTCCAAACTTCACAGGACAAATCCCTTTATTAAAAAGATTTGTTCTGGCCGGGTATGGTGGCTCACAACTGTAATCCTAGCACTCTGGGGGAGGCTGAGGTGGGAGGATTGCTTGAGGTCAGGAGTTTAAGACTAGCCTGAGCAAAAGTGAGACCTGTCTCTACTAAAAACAGAAAAATTAGCCAGGCATCATGGTGCTTGCCTGTAGTCCCAGCTACTCAGGAGGCTGAGGTAGGAGGATCACTTGAGCCCAGGAGTTTGAGGCTGCAGTGAGCTATGATGACACCACTGCACTCTAGCCTGGGTGACAGAGTGAAACTGTGTCCCCCCCAAAAAAAAATAAAAAGTAAAAATAAAAGAATTTGTTCTTTAAAATTTGGATTCAGTCAAAAGGCCACACTCAAGTATCCAGAAGGCCACATGTGGTGGCCCCAAGGCCACGGGTTCTGCACCCCTTTGACATTTAAGTCTTAAATCTACTTTGAGTTGGGTTCTGTATGCGGTATGAGATAAGGGCCTAATTTCACTGCTCTGCGTGTGGAGATCCAGTATTCCCAACACCATTTATTGAAGAGAGTGTCCTTTCCCCATTGTGTGCTCTTGGCACCTTTGTTGAAGATCAATTGACTGAGTTCTCCTGCCTGGGATATCCCGACCTGCACTCCCTGAAAGCCTGCAGTTACCTCCCGCTGACCTTGTGGGTCCTTCCTCAAATGCTTCTGTGGCTGCCGTCCGGCTTCCTCTGAGCACACACTTGAACAAGAATGTGTAAATGGTTGTACAATGTCTCTTCCCAGCTGGAGTGCAAGATCCAGGAAGGCAAGAGTGGGATTCCAGATGTCTCCTCCGAGCACCCATGAATATTGGCTGAATGAACATGTGGGTGCTTGAAGGAGGAAATCTTAAAGAAAGAGTGGCCTTCTCAGCTAGTGTGGCCCTGGCCACTGTAGTGGATGCTGTGGTGTGACACGCAGAGGCCCCCCTTGGGACCAAGGGCCTCTGCCACAGCTGCCAGGAGTGTCAGTCCTTGTGGGCTCACAGCCAAGTTCCTCTCAAGGGAGACTTAGCCAAAGGGGCTACCTTGCTCCCTGCTCCCGGGGGCAGCCCACATTCAAGGACTGATTAAGTTGGGGATACAAACCCAGTTTCCCAGGGAACTCTACGGAAGAGAGCTGCTATCAGGAATGGTCTGGAGAAGTGGATGCTAAGTTGGGATTTTGGAGCTGAATCACCACTGACCAGCTGACCCGAAATCCACCACTGAGAGCCCCACACACCCCGCAAACCAGTCCCGGTACAACTGTAAACGCTTTTATCAGTGGGTGCCAGCAGGGGGCGCTGTCTCGAGCATCTGAAAGGACTGTGGAATCCCATGCTGATGCAGTTACCCAGACGGTGGATAATGACCATGAAAGACTGGGGGTGATGGTCAGAGGGCCTCCTTGGCAGCACCTAATGACACCTGCAGCCAAAGAGCAGAAATAGCTCAGCACCATACTCAAAATTAATTATGGGGATAGTGGAGCTCCAGAGATTTAATTCTCCATTCTGGGAATCAACTATGCCAAGGTCAGACTGCTGGTTGAGAAGGAATGGGACCGTGAGATTGGGAAGAGAACATCCGGATTGATGCACTCAAAAATCTAGAATCCCCAGATTCTCCAGAATCATCTGCCTACAGAAGTGGCCCACTCTTCCTGTTAAAGGCTGGCACTTGGCCAGGCCTATAATCCCAGCAGCTAAGGCAGGAGAACTGCTTGATCCCAGGAGCTCCAGGCTGCAGTGAGCTATGATTGGGCCACTGCGCTGCAGCCTGGGTGACAGAGCAAGACTCTAACTCTAAAACAAAAAACATATGGCCCAGTGCAGTGGCTCACACCTATAATCCCTCACTTTGGGAGGCCGAGCCAGGAGGATTGCTTGAGCCCTGGAGTTCAAGACCAGCCTGAGCAACGTAGAGAGTCTCCATCTCTACAAAAAATTAAAATATTAGCTGGATTCAGTGGTGCACATCTGTAGTCCCAGCTACTTGGGAGGCTGAGGCAGGAGGATTGCTTGAGCCCAGGAATTTGAGGTTGCAATGAGCTATGATGATGCCACTACACTTTAGCCTGGGTGACTGCACAAGCCCATCTCCAAAAAATAATAATAAAAAAATTTTTAATTTTAAAATAATTATAAATAAATAAAAACATAGGCTAGCACTTGTCCCTTTCCCAAAGACAACATAGAGGCCTCTGTCTCACAAGCACATGCTTCTTTCAAGACCCCAACATCCACCTCCTGACACCAGGCGAATCACAAGTGTGAAGTCACAGCACAGCCTGGTGGGGACGTGCTGACCTGCTAAGGGAGGAACAGACTGCTCCAAAGGAGCTGCGGCTGCACCCGACACAGACCGGCAGGAGCAGGAGCGCACACACAGGACTGCACCCCAGGGGTGCTGCAGCCAGCGGAGGACAGAGTGTAAAGTTGGAGAAGACAGGATTGATCAATGTGGGAAGACTTTCCATGACACAGGATTATGAACCTGGCAAGGACCCAGGGAAACAGTGCTAACGTGCCGTTGGAATGGCTCCCAGAGGCCTGCAAAACACCATGGCCGTCATACGTGAGGAGTTGCAGCCCTGCCGTGAAGGAGGGGAAAGTGGGTCTGCTGGACAAATACATTATGTCAGGCCAGCAGACCCAGCAGCTGACTGTGTCCCATGAGAGGGCCCAGAGGTCACTTCTTTCCCCAGTGCACGTCCACACTGTTGAGCAGCTCAGAGTTTTTAGGGGTCCAGTGGTTTGGGTCATGACAGATATCAAAGGACAAAGACCGCACTTTGCACTTCCCACCCCTTTACCATGATGGCTCTCGGTGGCCTCTCTGGGTTCTAGAGGCAGCACGTGCCACGCATGGGATGCTGCTCGGTCACAGCTGTCCAGTGGTGTGAAAGGCCGCCAGCGCCAAGCGAGGCCAGAACAAGGAAGAACCCGCAGCAGGTGCCGGCTGTGGTGCCAGCAGCCCAGCCACTTAGGCCATATGATCTGGAAGACTCTGTGGCTCCAGAGGGACCTATGGTGGGAAAAGATGCCACGTTGCTTTAAACCACTAAGTTTGTGGTAACTCTATGGCAAGCCCCTGTAGGAAAATCACGACGTGGATCCCTCGGATTCCAGAGCAAGGCCATAGTGTCTGCAGCAAAGAAAAATAGCTGCTGGCCTGCCTCTGCACCCTAGAGCAGGGGTACCTGACCATGAGATGCCACATGACAACCGTGCCATCAGAGCTGCCCGTCTGGAGCTGGGTTCCATCAGACCCTCCAAGTCAGAGGTCAGGCGTCGGAACAGAAATCCAATACAACATGAGAGGGACACATCCAGGACCCGGCACGAGCAGGGCCAGAGCCGAAACCAAAGCACACAAGACCCTCCCATCATCTACCCGTGGTGCACCATGGCCTGTCCCTCATGTCCCCAACTGCTGTGCTGGATTGGGAGGTGTCACTATGACCAGCTGATGGGGAAGGAATAGGCTGAGCTTGGGTCATAGATGGGTCTGCTCAGCGTGGGCTGATAAATGCCTGGAAACGGAGAGCTGCCGCACGGGGGTCTCCCTGAAAGGCGTCAGTGAGCGGACACCTCTCCCAGTCTCACCTGTTAGTTCACTGCTACATCTGTAACAGATTTCCATAAACTCAGGAGTTTAAAACAACACAAATTTAATATCTTACAATTCTCGAAGTCAGAAGTCTAAAATGGGTCTCACTGGGCTCAAGTCAAGGTGTTGTCAGGGCCATGTTCCTTCCGAGAGTCCAGAGGAGAATTTGTCTCCCTGCCTTTTCCTGATTCTAGAAGCAGCCTGTGTCCCTTGCCTCTTGGGTCCTTTCCAGCAATCACAGCATCTCAACATCTGCCTCTAGCCTCATATCTCCTCCCCCAACTCTGGTCCTCCTGCCTCCCTCTGTCACTTATAGAGCACATTAATATCACTCTAAGCACATTTACTATTAAATCAGGACCCCCCAAATAACCCAGGGTAATCTTCCCATCTCAAGGTCCTCAATTTATTATTTTTTGATTTTTTATTTCTTTAGAGACAGTGTCTTGCCCTGTCACCCAGGCTGGAGTGCAATGGCATGGTCGTAGCTCACTCCTGGGCTCAATCAATCCTCCCACCTCAGCCTCCAGAGCAGCTGGGACTATAGGTGTGCATGACCATGCATGGGGACCTTTTTTATTTTTTGTAGATAGGGGGTCTCACTATATTTCCCAGGCTCATCTAGAACTGCTGGGCTCAAGCAGTCTTTCCACCTCAGCCTCCCAACATGCTGGGATTATAGGCACGAGCCATCACGCCTGGCCAAAATCCTCAATTTAATGACATCTGCAAAGTCCCTTTTGCCATGTACCATAACATATTAATGAGTGCTGAGGTTTAGGACATGGGCACCTTTGGGGGCCGTTATTCTGCCCACCTCACTTAGGCAGCAGACTTGGCTGTCCATTTTGTGTACAAAGAGAAGTGGCTGGAGGTAAGAACATACTCAGACCCATGGACAGTGGCAAAAGACTTCGCTGCTGCTGGTCCGGGCCTGGAAAATGCAAAGGTTGCGGGCGAGGAGTTTGTTGAAGAGTTGTGCAGGCAGACAGACCCGTCGGGGCGGACATGAGTGTGAAGGTGCCTGTGTCCCAGGCTAGCACCACCAGAGCGCACCCCACGGGAGAGGCACTAAACAACCAAGCAGGCAGCTGGTTTGACCAGTTGAAATCAGCCTGCCTCTGTCAGCCAGTGAGTAGCAATGTTGGCAGGAACGCAGGACAGCATGGGCCCAACAGCACAGGCTCCTACTCACCAAGGCTGATCTAGGTAGAGCAACAGAAACCAAAGCTGAGCTCCCAGTGCAGAACCCTGCCCTGAGGAACCCAACTGGCCACTGGGCGAAAAGTTGATTACATTGGATTTTTTCCATCCCATACATATTCCAAATATGGGTTTGTCTTTCCTGCCCTTATGAACACTCTCTGGAGGTTTATAGAATGTTTGATTGACAGATATCAGCACCACAGAATATTGCTTTGGACCCAAAGACTCACTTTTCAGCAAAGGAGATGTGGCGTTGGCACGTGCCCATGGGATCCACTGGGTCCCTGACTTACCGCTCCGTGCAGAAGCCACCAGCCCCAGTGAGTGATGGAGTGGGCCTCTTGCAGGCTCAGCTGGGTACAGAATATACCCTAAGTGAGTGACCGTGATAAATCACCATTTCCAATGGATAAAATGCACAGGTCTGGGAACTGAGGGGTCAAAGTAGGAATAGCTGCCCGACCATCCCTTCCAAGGACTGATTTGGAGAATTTATACTTCTCATTCCCTCCACATTGGGCTTTGCAGGTCTAGCAGCCTGGTCCTCTCAGGGGGAACATTTCCACCAAAGGACACAGAAAGGGGTCCATTGGGCTCTAAGCTATGGCTGTCACTGGTCTCTTCAGGCTCTTTGTGCCACAGGACCAGCAGGCAAGGACAGGAATCAGCATCCTAGTGGGAGTAGCTGCCCCCGACCAGCAGGAGGAGGTGGGGCTCTGGAACGGAGTGGGCAAAAGAAATCTGGCACCCAGGTGGGCCTCGAGACCTCCCCTGGTACCATCCTGCCAGGTTTTGGTGGAAAACGAACAAGCGCCACAGTTATAGCCTGAAGAGGGTATGGCGACCGGGTCGAGGGTCTGCATCCTCCCACCAGGTAAGTGGCCAAGGCCAGCAGAGGTGTGAGCAGAGGGAGGGGGGAACCTAGACTGCAAAGTACGTGGTGAGAATCAACTGAAACCTTGATGCCAGCTACGGTGGCAGGCTGCAGCTCATCCCACTAACCTTCCTCCTATCTAACCCGGGAAAGAGACAAACCAGAATCCTAGAAGAGATGCTTCCAGATGGGGTCTTGGAAATTTTCCAGAAAGAAAGGAGGCGAGATTTCACTGGAGAGCCATGGCCGAGCCTCCTTCCCACCTGCTAAGACTTCACCACTTCTCTAAAACACAAACCTGGCTCAACTGGAGACTCTTTCAGGTCTGCTATACAAACCAAACAAAGGCTTCGTCTGCTACGCAAAGGTTATTACTGAAAATGGGTCAGTCTTTTGATGCCAGTGAAAGATGCTGGTCCCTGGTGATAGGCACACAACACACACACAGACACACACAAACACACACACTCTGGGTCACACAGCTGTTGGCCCACAGCCACCAGGACAGATACGGCTCTCTTAGGTGTCATGCGGCCTTGGCCTGAGCACCCTCCAAAACCCTGGAGGGAGGTTCCAGGAGGAGAAGCTCTGGAGTGAGTTCCTCCTGCTGCGAGGCATCAAAGACGCTGTACCCTGCTGGCCCACACAGGATGTCCTAAATGAAAGACGATCTCTGGAGTTACACACAACACGGCCTGAAATCCTGATGTCCTGAATACTGGGGGAGACAGAGAAGTTGGGAGAAAAGAGTAAAAATAAACAAACAAACAAACCAGAAAAACGGAGAAATAACTCTTATTTTGAGTGAGTTCTGAACTGATTTGGAGAACGTTCCTAAACCTGTAGCCCAAAGTGACAAGACTTTAATTCCTAGGAGCAAAAAAGCCTCCATTGCCCCAGGCATGGGATGCCATCAAAAGTTGCCTGAAAGGGCAGTTGCCTGATGAGTTTTGAGTTTTAGAAGAACTCAGGAGTCCCAGGTAGGCAGAGAGGAAGGACAAGGAAGAACAGAAGCTGGAAAACCAAAGTGGGAGGCATCGTGAAACCCTGCTCCGAAGGCATGAGCAGAAAGTAAAGCTGGGGACAGGTGAAGTCTTCGCACCCTATGCCAGCCAGGCCTCTAACCAGCCCCTGCCCAGCCCTGATTTCAGGACCCAGTGTCCACACCTGGGTGACACACAGACACACAGGGCCAGGCCTAGGTGCCAACCAACAGGGGACCGTGAGCTCTGGGGAAGGGAGGCCCATGCTCAAACCTAGCACCTCTGGAGGTCAGAGAATGAGGGCCCTGAGAGCCCCTGGAGCACACGCTTGACCCCAAGGACGCTGCCACCTCGCTGGGGACGCTGGCCCAGAGTCCTGAGCAGGGGCAGGGTCACCCCCTCACTGCCCTGACTCCCCCAGGAAGAGCCTCAGAGATACACGGCCTTCCAGCAAACACCCTAAGAAGGTTTAAAAACAATCCAGGTGAGAAAGAGAGTACAGGGATTAGCAGCTCCCGGATTGTTTGTACAGTGAAACAGGAAGACCACGCGGGAGCCTGGAAAACTCTCCCCTCCACCCAGCCCAGCAGGAACACGCACTTACGCATTCCCTTCCGGTGTTCCCGCGGGCACCTGTGTTTACACGGCTGCACGAGTGAGACAGACCGAGAGAAGCACAGATTTCACTTTGTCTTTCAGCAATATTGCCAGCTCAGCTTTCTTGTTGTTTCACAGAACATCCGTGCCCATCGTTTCATTTTTTTACCTTTCCGTAGCATTTTTGTCTCGGCCTGACTCTTAAAAGCCCCCAAACATTGCGCATGTCCAATGCCATCTGAGCTCACCGCTCTCCCGCTAGCCATGCGTGTGTCGCCCTCACAGTTGGCCTCGTCCGTGGGTGCCATGCTGTTCTCTGCAGATTGTTTCCTTGTCTGGATCTTCTGGCTTTTGCTCTTATACCACTTTGTTTACAGTTTCTGCAAAGGTCTGGATGATAAATGTAACCTTGGTGAATCTCCAGCAGCGGTTGTTCAAAATAGCATGAAACTCACATCTAACTATTGAAAACAAAACTGGAGGAAGTGAACAGAAGTCAAATAAAAACACTTCACAATACCAAGGATTCAGGCTTTTGCTTTTTACCACGCTGGTTCTCATTCTCCACCTCTGCTAACAAAGCAAGCCGTTTTACACTGACACTGAACATCCCCTTCTAAACATGCTTTTTATTTTATATTTAATAGCTTATAACATTTAAAACCATATTTATGTTTTCTAATTATAAAAATGCCTATTGTAACATATAAATGTATATCATGTAGAATTTATAATGTAGACAACATGTAATAAGTGCTTATTATAGAATACATGAAGCACACGGAAAAACATAAAGAAGAAAACTAACGCCACCCCCATCCCGCCCACCCAGAGGAAAGCACTGGAAAAGCTTGGACGTTCCTTTCAGTTTTTCTTCTCCATATACGCTCACACAAACACACTGCCCTAAAGCCAGAGACTGTTAACTCATGCGCCTCATCTATAAGGTAAGTTCATAGATATTTTTAAAAATAAATAGCAAATCTGGGTTTCCCAGGCCAACATTCAGCCTGAGGACAGCAGGGCTCAGGCCCAGCTTGCCGCAGATCACAGTGTTTACCCTCCCGCACCTGCGCCACCCTCCAGAACGACACAAACCCTTCCGAGATTTTCCATGACCTACTCCTGGCCTCTGCCCCTGAGGACTGGACTAGGTTTAGGGTTAAAATTCTGAGGTCAACTCAGACTTCTCTCTCCACGCTTAGATGGAACCTGCATCCTGGAGTGCTGAGGGGGGCTGGGGGACGCACCCCAGATGGGACATCGTTTCTAGAAGATGAAGTAGGGATGCCTGGCAGCCCTCCTGCCCCCACTGGAACCCTAATGGTTTGCACCAGTGCTCGGGAGGGCCCTGCCCCGACCAGGCCCTCCTCCAGCACCCTCCTTTGCATTGACATGGATTTTGTGGCCACGTAGAGGAGGAGCAGTTTGACCCGGAAGGGCCAGTCCCTGCCACAAACAGCATCTCAAGAACAAATATCACAAATCTAAAATTATCATTTTGGGGGCTGACCTCCAACATGAATTGACTTATAGCAAACTCCCTATACAAGAAGCCAGAGGTCTCCATAACCTTGAGAAATATCTTACACTGAACACTTGATTGAGATTATCTGGTATCAACAGCCTCTTTTAAAATCTTCTA
Source organism: Varecia variegata (assembly GCA_028533085.1). Classification (NCBI taxonomy): domain Eukaryota; kingdom Metazoa; phylum Chordata; class Mammalia; order Primates; family Lemuridae; genus Varecia; species Varecia variegata. The sequence goes on from CM052439.1 coordinate 1,764,556, forward strand.
AACACAGAGTTTGGGAAAATAGTCTTCTAGATGTTGAACTTTGGGAGACCCATTTCTCCTTGGTTCTCCTTGTGACTGGCAGATCCAACTCTATTTTCTAAGGAAACACTTAGGTTGACCGTGTTGACCTGAGCCCAGGGTGAGGATGGTTCTTCTCTTTATGCATGTGGCCTTGTTCGCATCACCACTTTCATAAAGGGGTCATTGTGGCAGCTTGAACTTGGCCACACAGGAGTACTTACACTACAGAAATTGGCAAATGCTACAAATCCTTTTTTTTTTCTTTTCTTTTTTTTTCAGAGTGCCAGTTGTTGAACAGTTACTAGCACACCACTGGAGTCAGTGGTGTCTAAATGATTAGAATCAGTTCCTGGTGTCCTTGCCAACACACTGAGTTCTAAATCACAGGGGAGTGTCCTCCTGCCAGTGAATTCCCGTCCAGCCACTGACAGCCTTATCTTCCTCCCGGCACACTCTGAAGACCCACTGTCGGGTCCTACTGGTACATGTCAGCCAGCTCTGCACTCCCACAGGGAATAGTCTGGTTCTCCCCAGAGCAGAGTTCATCCGTCTCCGCCCCCCGCTATGCAGAGACCCGACCCTGGCTGTAGGCCTGGGATCGAGGAGGGGCGGTGAATGCAGGTCTTGAGAACAAACGTCTTGCAGGGCACCAGGCGAGATGTCTCATGAGGACAGTCTGTTCTCTGGCAATGGGGAAGTGATTGCTTCTGCTGGCTTGGAGGCTCCCCGGGAATTTGAGGGTTTGCGATTCTCGCTCATGCACCCAATTGTCCACACCTATGGCCTCAGGATCCTTCCCTGTCTGGCTCCTATTTGACATAGGAGGCCCGTCACGGCTGTGATTTTGGTCTCCTTTGTAGCTCTGTGACCCTTACTAGATTCTAGGCCTGATTTTCCATGGTGATTTCTCCTCCCCACTGGCTTCAGGAAACATGAACCTACAGAGCTGACATTGAAGCCCTCAGGCTTTCAAAGTTTGTCTTAAGTTGTCACTGAACTGTCTTTTCTCAAGGTGTCCAGCTCCCACTTAAGGAGCCACCCTTCTCCATGATCATCATCATCATTGTCACCTACTCAGGAAGCACCACACGACTCAATCTCTGCCTGCACCCAACACAGCCGACCACAGCTGTAAACTGCAGCAGTTGCAAGGCCACTGCAGGATAGCTCACTACCAGGGTCGGCCAGCTGTTTCTGTAGAGGGCTGGAGAGTAAGCAATTTCGGCTCTGTGGGCCTGGTGTGATCCCTGCGGCATATTCTTTTGGCTTTCCCCCCCGCTTCCCTCTAGCCCACAGGCCATAGTTTGCTGACCTCCGACCATTACAATCCCACTTACCTCTAGGAATGGGGACCCTATGGCTTTGAGCAGTTCATTCTGGAATGGAAACTGAGTGAGGCTCTGCTTTCTAGGACCATTGCCAGTGTCCAGTGTCTTAGTTTAGGTTCCCTAGAAACAGAGCTGGGGTGTAGCATTAAGAACAAAAGCTGTATTGGGGTGAGGGGGGTGCAAACCCACGACGGCAAAGTGGAGGAAAAGGAAAAAAAAAACGCAAGGTGAGGCTTTCCCACGCTGGCCACCGCTTCTCATGGAGCCACATGCAAACCGGACATGCAGCAGGTCCACAACCTCAGCCCTGTGGACTTCCCTGGAGTGGCCGAGAGAAAAACCACGCCTTGGATTTTTGCCCAACAGAGGGGAAAGGGCACGAGAATTGTCAGCTGGCTCTCTCCTACCTCCTGCCTCCCACTGAGGAGCTTTGGGAAGAACCCTGCAGTGCCTATGACATGACCTCTCTTGGGCCATCAGTGACAATGCCCTGGGCTCCCACGCCAGCAAACCCAGGATTGTCTGGGGCCCCGCCCCCTCCAGGTATACGCACTGGAGCACACAGTCTGCCACACTGCTGAAGGCGGGGCTTGGGGGACAGGGCCCCATTCCTTGTCTTCTTGTGGTTTGAAAACTCAGACAGGATAGGGAAGCCCAGATGGAGAGGAGCCTCACAGAGCGGACCCCAGAGCCACCAGAGTCGCCTCCAGCAATTCCATTTCCATATTGTCTTCATCTTCACCTCCTGAGTTCTTCTCAGAAGGCTCAGGGGGCCACAAGCTTTGCAGGGTGGACCACAGAGGTGAGAATGGAAGGTTCTAACCTCAAAGCTCCCTCCCTAGGGACCTCCTGGTCCCAGTCCTCCCCTTATCCTCTCCTCATGATGACTCCCGTAGTTTTCACCTCATTCTTCCTGCACCACATCCCCACCACACACAGCCACTTCCCTCCAGTGGTCCCTCAGCTGCCACTGTCACCAGCCCCTTTGCCAGTCCTCTGGGTCCGCCAGCCTCCCTGGCGTAGGGTTTGGCAGGCAGTCATGTTCCTTGTCAGCACCCCGCTCACACACCCTGGCCGGAGTGTGGGGGCACGTGGGGGTCTGTGTGGGAAGCACAGCCTCTGAGGGTCCCCTCAAGACCTGGACCACCTTCTGGGGCTCTTTATTTTTGACTTGTCCATTAAGGCGAGGCACACCCCAGCCTGGAAAAACTGCTCCAGGCCTGGAGCAAAAAGCCAAAGATGCCGCCTGCTGTGAGGGCCCTGCCTTCAGTAAATCGCTTGGCGTTCAGAGTCCAGAGCGTGTTGCTGGGGACGCTCTCTGGACTCTAACAGAAGCTAACCCAGCGCGCTGCCCCAGAGCGGCCACAAGGTCCCAGGAACTTCCGGAACAGCTGTGCGGAGCCCCACTGAGCACCTGCTCTGAGACATGGGCGGGGATGTCTGCCTGTCCCTGTCCTGCCAGTCAGCCCAGACCGCTGACTCTGCAGCGAGGGTCCTGTGTCGGTCCTCCCCACCCACCATTTGCTTCATTCAGCAGCACCGATGTCGCCCCTCACTGAGCAAACAAGCCATCCACCCTTTCGAGAGTCCCCTGGGTGCTGGTAGCAGCAAGGCAGAGCAAGCCCATTTGTCCTTCTGTGCCCGGAATAGTCCCACCTACGCTTGGTCTCCTCCCTGTAACAAGGCAGCTTCAACAGTGGCCCAGGAGCGGGCGGCATCTCCTATTTCCCTTCCTGCTCCTCCAAGGGCTCCACCTGTGGAGGAGGAGGAGGATGGAGAAACGACTCTCACTATGGAACCTCTGCAGGCCCCAAGGCTGCTGCCACCACAGCTGCAAGTCACCTGGGCTCCTGCCTTTGCCCTCAGCTAGGTGACCCATCTGTCACCACACCCGAGGGGATGCCTCCACCCTGAGGGGAGCCCAGTCACACCCCTGTGTTGGTTCCAACAAGCTTTGGTCCAGGGACAAGGGGTGTTTTTCCCCCATTGGGCACCAGGGAGAAGCCAGCAGGAGAGGACAAACACCCAAGCACCACAAGTATCACGTGGTGAGGCCTAGAGTGGGGGTTACTGCAGGACAAATGTGTGGGCGGAGACGCAGGCAGGATGCACACGGCCCCAGGAGCGGAGTGCTTTGAGCGGGCGTGGCAGGTGGGCATGGTCCATGAGAGGGGCCTGCAGCCCAGCCATCCCCACCTCTGAGCCCTCGTGGGTTTTGAGGGGCGTTAGGAAAAGGTGGGAAGCACTTGGCCTGCTAAGTCACAGAGGAGCTGTTGGGTGGGGAGAATGTTCTGGGGAACGAGAGGGACAGTGGAGCTTGGACTTTGGCTGCTCATGACCTTGTGACCTTCCCTGCTGAGCCAGCTCATTCCCAGGCTTTGCAGGGGTGGGGTGGGGAGGGTGGCCATGAGATCACTCAGCAGACAAAGTCTGTCACTCCTTGATGACATAGAACTCAGACCCACATGATTCCTATTGTGTCATAATGTTGAGGTGCCTTTTGCAAAGGGGCAATGGGGACACAAGCACGTGCTTTACAAAGTTGTGAGGTCTGAATAAACGAATGTATGCCACGTGCTAAGCGTGATACCTGAATGCAGTAAGCACATGCTCAGTGATAGCGCATCCACAGGCGAGGGGGCCCCTGAGGGCCAGACCCATTCATGAACATGGCGTCTCCTGCATTCTTCTTAGTGTCACCCCAGGATCAGGACTCCGATGGTGCCAAGCCTGTTGGTCCCCAGACATGCAGGGCTCCAGCTCCTGACTCTGCTCCAGGATATCCATAGGAGGGGTGCCAGCTGGGCTGCCCCTCAGTGCCATTCCCAGCATTGTTGGAAAAACAGAGCTGAGGTGACAGCCATAGGGGACACACACTAGACAAAGAGGTACAAGGCAAGAGCCTGCTACAGGGGCCTGCCTGGGTGAGGTCCCTGGCCCAGAAGGCCAGCGAGATGGCACCCTGACCAATGAGAGAGCCTTCCACCCTGTGAAGGAAGAGGACCCTCAGACACGGGGGATCACCTTGGACAGGGAGGGGGGCCTTGCTGGCAACCCACCTTTCCTTGGGCCCCTCCAGGACAGTGAGGGGTATTGGTAGCCCAGAAACTCTGGGAAAGGACTCAAGCTACCAGAGACCAGAAAACCTGATCTACAAATCAGCCTGCAAGTTCTCGAGGCAAAGACTGGACCTGCAACCCAGAGCATGAGTGCCACCGGTGTCAACTACACGCTGATCTCCCCGCACCAAAATGCACAGCTGTCATCTCCGCTAAATCCTTGGTTTTTCCTTTTTTTTTTGAGACAGAGTCTTGCTTTGTTGCCTGGGCTAGAGTGAGTGCCGTGGCATCAGCCTAGCTCACAGTAACCTCAAACTCCTGGGCTTAAGCAATCCTCCTGCCTCAGCCTCCTGAGTAGCTGGGACTACAGGCATGCGCCACCATGCCCGGCTAATTTTTTTTCTATATATATTTTTAGTTGGCCAGATAATTTCTTTCTATTTTTAGTAGAGACGGAGTCTCGCTCTTGCTCGGGCTAGTCTCGAACTCCTAAGCTCAAACAATCTTCCCACCTCGGCCTCCCAAGTGCTAGGATTACAGGCGTGAGCCACCGCGCCCGGCCTGGTTTTTCTTTTAATGGTTTCATGACCAGAAAGCTTGATGTTTTAATCCTTTTTTAAGTGACATGGTAGCAAACAGATTTTTGGCTTTGGTTAAAACCATGCTTTTTATTTACAAAACTGATGGATACATATTTAATTATTGGATTCCTATAGCAATAAAAAGGAGATGGACAACATTAAAAAGGCAGAATCTGTGGGGCACTAATTAGTTTATTCATTCATATTTTTGTTTAAGATACAACAATGAAGTAAACAAGTCTATACACAACATTGTATAGCAGAGACAAAGCTATGGCTATTTAAATTATTTGCAAAGCTGCCAAAAAAAGAGATTTATTTGGGGGAGATATTTTTAAAATAATAATAATTGCCATAGATTAAAAGCCCACTGCATCTATGTATGATTTTTAAAAAGCACAAAAAACAAACAAAAACCTTTAGCAAATTATAATAGAGGGAAACTTTCTTTATATGACTATGGGCATCTATAAAAAACAAAACACCTAAGGCTCATCCTACTTGACGGTGAAATAGTGACTGCTTTCTTCCTCAGGTTGGAACAGGGCAAGGATGTCCAGTCTGACCACTTCTATTCGACATCAGATGGAGGTCCTAGCCTGTGCCACAAGCCCTGTGTTGTTCCAGATGTCCTTTACAAAGGAGCCATGGGGACATGGACACCAACATTCCAGGCCAGGTAGCTCTGAGCAAAGATGTACCCAGTTTCCTTTCACCTGCTCTTCTCCTGGGTGAGGCTGCAAACCCACTGCTGATGGCTCGAATCTTGTGACTTCCTGGGGGAAGACATATGAGCACATGCATACACACATGAATGGTGTGCACACACAACACCCACACGTCTCCCCCAAACAAAGGATAGTCTCCCTGGATCTATATTTAATTTAAAAATCAAATAAACCTTCTCAGTAGGTAGCATGATAACGATACATTCTTTGTATTTGTCCACAAACCACCTCACGTGCAGAGACAGGCACCTGCCGGTTCCCAGCCTTCTGGATCACTAGGGTCAGGTAGGCCTCATCTTGCCCAGTCTGAGACACTGGACAGCTACCCATGTCCTTGGGCTCACCTCTGGGAGCTGGCTGAGTGCCTCCCTGCCAGGAGCTGCCAACGTGCCAAGCTGGGGTCACCCAGGAAGCTGGGGTCAGCCGTGGGTCAGTGCTGGGTGCAAGGGAGGCTGGAGAGTGGGGGTAGGGCATCACCATCTCCAGTGTCCCTAGACCCAGAAGGGGCTCTGAGGCTGGAAGGCCAGAAAGAGTGACAGTGTCCCCTCCATCTCCTTGGAGTGTACGCTGCCGGCCACACAACCCTCACTTCTAGAGGTAATTCTATGCCTAGCCCTTTGTTCTTTGCCTTCACAAACCATGAGATCCACAAGGAGAGGAGGCAGTGGATGGCACAGTGCCTGGCATGTAGTAGTTGCTCAGTAAATAGCTGGCTGAATGAGTGTGGGAGTGAATGAGAGAGCCAGTGAGTGAACTGGCAAGGGTGTGGAGGCCCCAGGACACAGGGGCCCTCCAGCCAGGGCCCAGGCACAATGGGCAGGGCTGACTTGGGCCAGGCTCAGTGGTGGAAATAGGCTGGTGGGCTGGGTGGGGTGGCCACAGAGCAGCATTTAGCTGGGAGGGGGGGTGAAGGCTGAGACCAGAGGCCACGTCTCTCCACTGACAGCACTCCCCGGGTGGCTGGGGATGCTAGCTCACCACTCAACCTCCACCCCCAACTGCAGGGCTGGCTTTCTTCTAGCCAGTCTGCCTCCCCCAGTGCCAACAGCAACTTGCCTGTCCAAGAGCTCTGTGCTGGAGGTGACAGCTAGTCAAGTGTGGGCTGGCTAGGAAAGGATTCATCTCCCTCCTTCTCTCACCTCACTGCCCCACTCTCCCTCTCTCTGTCTCTCTACCCCACCCCTCAGCCCACCTTGGCCCAGTGAGCATGGCAGTCACGGACGGGCCTGATCTAGGACTTCACGCCCTACAGTAGTCTCCTCTGTCAGAGCTGGGGCGGAGGCTCTGCCCAGGTTTGTCCTGTTCTCTCAGGACTTGTCTCCATCTTAGACAATATTGCCTCTCAACCTGCCTCATCCCCCACTACAGCCCAGACTGCTCACAGGAGGGAGCCAGTGAGATGTATCTTCCCATGTCCCCCAGTACTCAGGTGTCAGCAAGTATCTGTGAACTGAATGAAAACTTCCAATAACAAGAAAGAAGAAACTGCCTGTGAAATACTGAAAATAGATCAGATTTTGAAGAGTTCTAGAGGCCCACACCTGTGGATAATTTCTAAAAGAATCAATTTCAATATTTTTCTACCAGATTTATTGGTGGAAATAGAAAAGTCTAAATTTAGAGAAGAAATGTGACATTCGGCTGCAAGTTGAATATGCAGCAAGACCCAGGAAATATTGAGCATGAAGGAGAATCTCAGTGAGGTGGGATGAGCTGTCTGTTTGCTCTTGTTTGCAGAACAATGGAGCTCCCCATTGACGTCAATGCAAGTGAAGAAACAAAAAGGCCTTTGGGCGTGTGAAGGGTGCAGCTGGGCCTGGATTTGCTTGGCATTTGTGTGTGCATGTGTGAGGGAGAGGAGGCGGAGAGTATGTCAGGGTGTCAGTGTCAGCGGAACAGGGGGAACAGGAGGAGGGGCCCCTGACTGCAGTGGGAGCCGCCAGCAGGCCTCTCGCCCCGAGTTCAACTCGGTGTCGCCCTGGTTTGCATCTGAGGAGTTGCACACACACCTTGTTAGGCGGAGGCAAAGAAGTGGCTTGCAAACAGGAGTTCCTGAACGTGGGTTAGCTGGCTTTGGAATTAGAAGCAGCTCAGTTTACCTACAGGCTAGGGCTCATAGCTTTTCCCTCTGACCCTTCCCTGGTCGCCAGGGGAGCCCAGGTGAGAACAGGGAGAGTGAAGGGACATGCTACGGGCCCCAGCTTCTTAGACAACGCCCAGTGTCTCTTCGGCCCTTCAGACCCGGGCCGACGTCGCCTGCCCCACCAGACCCTGCGTGTCCAGAGCCCGCCGCCACTGTGCCGTGGGAGCCTGCGAGTTGTTTCGCGTGTACCCAGTCTGAGGGGAAGTTCTACTCTCTCCTGACACTTTAGACGGAAGTTTGGGGCCTTAACATGCCCCAAACAATGCTCACCGAAAGAACAACACTGGGAGGAGGTGCTCCAGGGTCAAGTGCTGTCTCCTGGGAGCACACGTGCCCCCCAAGTCTCTGTGCCTCGAAGCTTCCCAAGGCTCCCCGTTTTCCAAATGCCTGCCCCATCCTAGCCGCGCTTCCCCGTGGAGCCTGTGGGGATCGCTCTGGCCCTGGTTAATTTGTAACCCGCACCGCCTGCTTCAGGATTTGCTGAAATTCCCTTTGTACGACGGTCCTTTCTCCCTGACAGGTGCTTGGGGGCGGGACATCATTTATTTCTTGTGTACCTCCAGAGTAACAGTGACTCTATCTCCTGAACCAAAAATTGCAACACATGGTCTCAAAAATAAGAAAGGCCACTTGGAGGCCGAGGGGACAAGCGTCAACTGCGGGCTTCGCGTTGGCCTGGTGGGCGCGCACCCGGAGCTGCGCGGGGGCGGCCGGTCTCCTCGCTCTGGGCAGCTCCCGCGCGCGGCGATGAATGAATGAGTACAAGAACGACCGTGAATGACTGAATGAAGGGCGTCCTCGGGGTTCCCGCGGGCAGGCCAACCCTGGCCCGGCGCCGGGGGCGGTCTCCCTGGGCCTGGCTTCGCGAGGCTGGGCCTTCCAGGGCGGTCGGAGGTGCGCGGCCCCGCGCCCCCGCCCCGCGGTGGTTCGCGCCACTCCGCGCCCCGCGCGCCGGCAGACGCTGGCGGTCTTGAATGGAAGCAGCCGACGCCGGAAGTGGAAGAGACCACTGGGGCGGACGAGGGGGGCACGAGTGCGCCGCGGCTTCATTGAGGAACCGGCGCGGTGAACATGGAGTTCCATGTGCGTCTTATGTAAAGAGAGCGACGGGCGCCCTCACCAATGGGCGCGCGGCCCTTGCAGGCCCGGCCCCCCTCGTATGCAGATGAGGCGGCGCCACGGCCAATGGCGGACGCGGGGGCGGGGCGGCGCGCGCGGTCACGTTTTCCACTATGTGACAGCGGCGGGCGGCTGCGCGGGGGCTGCGCGCGGCTAGGGGCGGCGGCGCTGGGCCGAGCGGACGCACGGACGGCGGACGGAGGGACGCGCGGGCCTGCAGACCGGGACGCGGCTGAGCGGTGAGTGCGCGGCGCGTCGGGCGGCGGCGCGGACCGGGCCCGCGGCTTACGTAACCGCCGCCTCGAGCGGCCGCGGGGCGCGCGCTGGAGTTTTCCGGGCCACCGGACGCCCCTGCTGGAAAATGGCCTTGGGGTGGGTGTGGCGTGTCAGGAGACTCTCGGTCTTGCTCAAAATGCAGATGGGGCTGTTGCGGGGCACTCTTGCGGACGGCGTGTCACTCGTAGGAACCGCGCTGAAATCAGCATCCCCATTTTGCAGATGGAGAAACTGAGGTCCATAGCGGTTAGGCAGCTTGTGTAAGGTCACAGAGCTGCCGAGGGGCTACCACAGCGGACTGTCGTTCTTTAAACGATTTTCTTTTACAATCCTCCCTCCCCTCCCCCTCATGGGGAAGGCCAAAGGAACCGAGGGTCAGCGCAGCTCTCGCTGGGACACGGAAGGCCCGTTGGAGAGCTGGCTTCCTGCCGTGAGGCCAGAGAGCCAAGTCTCCGGCAGGGGAAGGGGCAGGGATGGGCGCTGGTCTCTAGGAGTTTTTCTGGACACCCATGGGCCCCCTGGGATGGGTGAGCAGAGACAAAGTCCCGGTGCCAAGCCAGGCCTCGAAACCCACCCTGGACCAACCTGTATTTATTCTCTCTCGCCATGGTGGACAAAAGCGGGGTGTCCACTTTGTGGTGGAGCAATCACACCATCCTTCTGGGGTGTCCCTTGGCTGCTGAATTCCGGATGTGAACTTGGGGGTGGATGGCGGCCTGCTTCCCCCTCCAGGAAGGCCGGGATATGGGATGAGAAGTGGGTTGCCAAGGTTTCTGTAACCTACACAGGAGCCAGTTTGGAAAGCTGATTCATAGGCACAGAACAGAGCCAGAAGGCACCCTGGAAACCATCCAGGGTAACCCCTTGGCTTGACAGATAAGGAAACTGAGGCCCCAGTACAGGCTGGGCACACACCATGGCAGGGCCAGGCCCAGGGTGTCTGCAGGGTCTTTCCGTCACCCTGGGTCAGAATGAACTTAAGAGGTTCCATGAAATTGGGTGCTGAGTCCTGAGTGGGCGGGAACTTGGGGAGTGGGCCCCAGGTCCCCCAGGCATTAAGAATCCCAGCACTATGGCAGAAGCCCTCTCTGTACACCTCTCACCTCCTGTATCTGGCCCAGCAGCCCCCTGGCTTCAAAGGGGAGTTGCCCACCCTCTACCCCTACCTGGGATTTCTGGTCCCAAGCTGGGTTTGACTGGGAAGAGGCCAGGACTCTACCTGAAAGCTTTAATTGGAAACTGAGTTTTTGTCAGGTATTTGAGTACAATGAATAAAGGGACTCCTTTTTTTGTAAGGTGGAAGCTACGTGATATGCCAACGTAGGGATGGTGCCGTGGGTGTTCACAGTTATTCCACTGTCATCGTGGTGTGATTCATGGGTATAGAACTAGCACAGCCCTGGCTTTCTGTGGAGTTCCAGGCAGGAAGGGGGAGCCCTGTGGCAGAAACTGAGGCTATATAGAGGAGCTCTTTGAGGTCTGCTTCAGTTCGCAGGTTCCTGTTACTGTAGTGATGATTTTCCCAGGCACCTATGCGGGAGATGAGAGGTTTCTGACATGCTCTTGCTTTGGGGTCACATAATGTAACCCTGTGAGGCACGTCTGCTGTGCTTAGAAGGAAATAGGAAAGGTACCGCTCATCTGCACTGCTTCTCATGCACACTGAACTTTCTGAAAACCACTGGTAGGCACACCTCTGTTTTTAAGTGATGATGTAATTTCACCGGGACTCGGCAAACCACAGGTTCTGTAAGGTCATTGAATAGCTGGCGGGACCACTCAGCATTTAGTCAAAAGAAAGACTGACACCGTGGATGTTGCTTTTACCTTTTCAAGACTACTGTATTTGGCACAACTAACTAGAAACACACAACCCTGCAGCTTTACAGACGCTCTGCGCCCCCACCTGTGGAAAGCTGCCCACCTGCGGAACCAAGGGAGGGCCAGAAAGTGGAGATGGGGCCTCTGGCGGGCCCTGCCCTGAGCCTGTGCTCTCCTCTGTGGATTTAGGCGCGTTTTACCTCCTTATGCTCGTTGTATACACGATTATAACAAATCTGTCACTGTATTTCCAAGCAGATTAGCAGCAGTAAATGGATAGCAGTGACTGGTGACAGGGTCAGGCCACTTGGTTTTCAGAGGCTGGCAGTTCCCAAGACAGAGTGGGCTGCTGTGCTGAGCCCTTGTGGCCTCCTGAGGGTAATAGAAATCGGAACCTGTTCTATAAGGAACCAGGTAAAATAAGAACAGCTCGGGTACATGAGAAGCAAATGCCTCAGCTTCCTGGATTCGGGGAAGCTTAGTCCCTGAACACTGGAGTCAGGAGGCTGGCACTTTTCCATTTGTTACTGTTTTAAAATCTTATACTTTTACATATTCAAGGATTAATTTAAAAGGCTGAGTTGAAAGCAATGGAAGGTTTCCTAGTGAGGCAAAGACAATGCCTGTCCCCAGCACCTCCTTCCCTTCCATATCTGGAAGGCTGCGGTCACATTTTCCTCAGTTACCCAACTGTTGCCATGGAGAGCGCGACTGTTTATTTAGCAGGACAAACAGTTTCTCAGGATTGCAGCAGGCTGGCCTCAGGGAGTAAGCTCATACCAGGAAGTAGAAAACATGTTATAATATTTGGGGTTGTAAAACACTGCCAGGCTTGCAGAGACAGAGGACAGGTTTTATGATCCCTGTTACGTAAACTTCGAGAACAGGCAGAATTAACCAGGCTGTGAGAAGCTGGGCTAAGGGGGACCCTAGGCACGGGCAGTGGCTGGGGGGGCCCCCGGGAGCCTCTGGGGGCTGGAGCGTCCTGCCTGCAGATCTGGGCGCTGATCCGGTGCTGTACATGGCGTGCTCAGTGTGTGGACACACATCAACCTGTGACCTTACGATGTGGGACTTTTCTGCATGTACCTGTACTTCTGTTTCAAAAAATGACCACCTTAAGTGATTAAACCATATGCTGACTTCTGGTTTCCATAAAGAAATAAATGTATTTCTGCCTTAGCAGTGAGGGTAGTGTGAGAAGGCTTCACCGGTCCCGGTGGTGGTGGTGGAGGCTGGAACTGAGGCCCAGGCTGTGCTTCCCAATTTTCTTTAACCATTTCTTGTGGAAAGTATGACTGTCTGCAAAAGCAGAGAGGAAAGCGTAAGGAACTCCGTGAACCCATCAGCCAGTTGCAAGCACTTGGGCTCCTGGCCCCATCCCAGACTCCATGATCTCATCGTGGACTGCGCCTTCTGAATGTTCCTCTGTCTGGTCGAGGTAAAACTTTCCCTACCAAAGACATGGCCAAGTGACCCGGTCAGGGGTCTGAGCTTAACGCCTTTCCTTCTGTCTGACTGTTCTCGGGGGGCAGAGCCAGCGGCAGACACGAGAAGCAGGGAAGGGGGCCTCGAGGGCAGGCTCACCCAGCTTCCCGCAGTCCTTTTCAGCCAGGCTGTCATTTTCCCTCCTGTGCCCTGGTCTCCTCCTCTCAGGAGCACACCCCCAGCCAGCCCCCCTTGGGGTAGAAACAGGTTTCCCCAGGGCCCTGGCAGTGCTGGCACGAGCTCGCCCTGGGCAAACATTTGTGGAAGGAGGAGGCAAAGTCCGCTTTGACGGGCACGTCGGTTTTGCCAACTGGGCAAAATGAGGTTGGTCCGTTAGAGTCGCTGGTGCTCAGAGACACATTTTCTGGAACGATAAAGTTTCTGATGATTTGGCTTAGTTTGTTGTCTCACATTTCTGCCAAGTTTGCCTGACCCTCTGCAAAAATATTTGTATTCATATTTCCACCTAAGGTAATCATGTGACACAAATCATATTCAACCAGGTTCCTGAGGACGGACCTATTGGGTGCCTCCAGGGCACACGGGCATAGTGCCTTGTTGAAGTGTGTGTTGTTCCCCCAACAACATCTTTACTGCCTGGGCTTGAGGTGGTGCTGGCTCTTAGTCCTTTAAATACAAGTCAGAGATAGCTCTCATGACAGTGAAATCTCTTTTAATTACTTTTGTTACTCCTGTCTGTTTTCCTGTGATAATAAAAGCTAAAACTGCATTCCAGATACTTTGTACAGGTTCTGTCATTTGATCCTCCAAAACCCAAGAGGAGGCAGGAATTATTGTCATCCCCATCTTCCAGATAAGGACACAAGGCACAGAGAGGTTAAGGAACTTGTCCAAGAGCACACAGTCAGGAAGTGGTGGCTCCCAACCGAAACCCTGGCTTTCCAGGGCCTGCTCACTTAACCACTCTGCCGCCACCTCTGATTGCCTCAGTAACTCGCCCACGGCAGAAGGGCCAGCTGCTGTCTGCGGGAGGGCACGGGGGAGGCCGGGAGTGAGAGAATGCCCTCCACACCCTGGACCGCCCCCTGGCAGCTCTGCTAAGCTGGAGCCCCATAAGAGGTCTCCTTGTTTCCACCTTGTCCCCACCCTGCAGTCCCAGTAAACTATAAGTCAGATATTGTCACACAGAACATTCCAGCAGTTCCCCATCTCATTCAGAATAAAGCCAGAGTTCTGACTCTGCCCCTGCAAGGCACACCGTGATGTGGCCCTGCTGCTGCTCTGACATCATGTCCCTCACCCACTCTGCTCCAGCCTCATCCGTCTTCCTCAGGTAGGTTGGACAAACGCTCACCTGCCTCAGGGTCTTTGCACTTGCTGTCCGCCTGGCTAGAACTTTCTCCCTCCCACAGCCCACTCTCTCACTGTCTTCAGGTCTGAGTTCAGGTTCTCTTGAGAGCACAGTCTGGGGCAGGTGCCTTCCTGGGAGACGCAGTCCCGGGTAGCGAGAGGGAAGTGAGTGAGCATGGAGACAACATGCAAGCTGGCACCTGCTGAGGTGGTACCTGCCCCACGAAGACACTCAGGTGGTCGCTCAGCCCCATGGCCCCATCAGAAAGGCGTCCTGAGAAAAGGAAGGGCAGGGAGGGGGTGGAAGGAGGGCAGGCAGCCTCAGAACAGTCCATGCCAGGGGGACGTGGAGGGGGTCTCTGCCAGCTCCTTCCCATCTCGTCTCCTGTGGTCAAAACTCACCCTGAGGAATGAGCTCTCCCTCGTGTCCAGGTCCCTCCCGGGGCCCTGTGGCAGCCGCTGGGGAAGTAAGGCCCATGCCACGGTGTGGCACTTCATCCCAGTCCTCACCAGGCGGTGGAGCCAGGTGCTCTGGGTGGCCTCAGGTGTGAAGCCAGGAGGAGCCACTGGGGCAGGTGCCCGGCAATGGTTGGGAGAAGCAAGGGTCTGCGGGCCAGGGGGATGGTGAGGCGGAGGGACTCAGTGAGCACACAGGAGGGCTCATGCACAAGGTCCTTGTCAAGTGCCACCCACACGTGGGCCTTCCCTGGCCACCCTCCCTAAAACCTCATGCCCAGCCCCTCCCACTCCTACTTCCTTGTCACCTGCTCTTTGTCTTTCTCCCTAGCACTGGCCATTAATGTGCCACATGCTCTAGTTCCTTGTTGCTTGTCTGTTTTCCCCTAGAATTAAGCTCCCTGAGGGCCGGGAAGGTGGCTGTTCCCTAGTCCGCCCTCACGCCAGCCCTCAGAGCTGCGCACAGTAAGAGAAAGTTAACCAGCAGGAAACTGCTGGCACACGGCAAGCCCTGTGTAAGTGCCACTTGTCCTTTTTATTATTGCTGTTAATTGTTCTGCGACTTGCTCATCTCTGAGAGTCTGAGAGTCTCCCACATCTGTAAGCCTGGTCTCCCTCCTTTTAGTGGGTGCCTAGTATTCCACAGAGCAGATGTCCCAGGATTTGTGCCTTTGACAGTGTGTGCCAGGCCCTGGGGGCCCCTGCCCTCGTGGAGCTTACGTCCTGGAGAGGGGCGGATGGTAAACTGCCCAACACATCGGTGTGAGGGAGGAGGAGCAGGCAGCGGGGAGCCGGTGCTGTTCCTGTGGGCTGCTCAGGGCATCTGCAGAAGAGTGCTGTGGGCTCCAGGAGCAGCAAGTGCAAAGTCCCTGAGGTCAGGGCACAGGGCTGGGGCCAAGGGGTGGGCAGGGCACAGGAGGTAGCGGGGGCTGGACCTTGCAGAGCCCACAGCCCCTCGAGTCAGAGGAAGGGTCTGAGCACCGGCGGTGTGAGCTGACCTTCTTTCCACCAGGATCACTCTCGACACCTTGCTGACCTTGCTGGGCCAGGTGCAGGCAGGAGCCCAGCCTGGAAGTTGAGGCCGGCACCTGACCAGGGTGGTCAGTAGATGGGGTGCCCTGGGTAGGATGCAGTTAGCCTCCTGCTGGTGGTTCTTTCCAGGCTTTTCTTACTCTGCACACTATGCCCACACATCTCTGTGCACACATACAAGTATTTCCTTGCAGTGGATTCCTAAAAGTGGGAAGAGTATGAGCGTGCAGATTAGCAATGTTGCTGGGCACTGGAATTTCTCTCCAGAAAGATCTAATATTACAGCACCGTGCACAAGAGCCCGCCCCCCTCTGCCTTTCCAGCACTAGATGCAATCAGCCCGGTAATCTTTGGTAATCCGACGGGCAAAAATGCCCTACCCTTTGCATTTTCCCCGTGCTGATGAGGTCGAGCGTCTTTCCACAGGTTCACAGATCTTTGGTGTTTCTCTCCGTCACAGTCTTTGTGTTTAGTCTCTCTCTTCCTAAAGTGACCTTTTGTCTTTCATCGAATTAGCTAGAACTTCCATAAAATGTTTTAAAAGACTGGAAGAGCAGCCTTGCTTGTTTTGTTCCTGACTTTAATTGGAATAACAGTGGCATTTTAGGTTTTGTAACTCAGCGTATTGATCCATCCAGCCATCTAACTCATAATAAGCAAGTATACTCTAATTGATATTTCTTCCCTTTGACCGTAAACTTTTCCTTTCAAAGCTATGGGTAGACATTATCTTCTGGAAATTTAGTACTGCACAAGAGATGCCCAAGACTAGTATGATTTTCCATACTTTATAGGCAGCCTGTTTGTTTTTCCTCTTTGGATGTTGCCAGGATTTTCTTCATCCTTGAGAATGTAGCTCTTCATCAGGATGTCCTGAGGCACTGGACTCTTGTCCTCTGATTGGGAGATTCAAACCTGTCTTCAGCTCAGGATGGTTTTCTTCATGTGTCTTTCATTATGGTCTGTTTCATTGCTCTGGTGTCTTTTTCAGAAAGAGCTGTTATCTGCAGGTAAAAACTCAGCTTTGGGCCTGGCGCAGTGGCTCATGCCTGTAATCCCAGCACTCTGGGAGGCCGAGGCGGGTGGATCGCTTGAGCTCAGGAGTTTGAGACCAGCCTGAGCAAGAGTGAGACCCTGTCTCTACTAAAAAAATAGAAAGAAATTAGCTGAACAACTAAAAAAATAGAAAGAAATTAGCTGAACAACTAAAAATATATAGAAAAAAATTAGCCAGGCGTGGTGGCGCATGCCTGTAGTGCCAGGTCCTTGGGAGGCTGAGGCAGGAGGATCGCTTGAGCCCAGGAGTTTGAGGTTGCTGTGAGCTCTGATCATGCCACTGCACTCCAGCCTGTGCAACATAGTGAGACTCTGTCTTGAAGGAAAAAAAAAAAACTCAGCTTTCTCTATCTCTCTCCTTTTCTTGTGCGTAATATTGGTTCTTCCCCTTCTCATTCTATAAGTTTCTCACGTGTCTCTCGTTCACTGAACCCGTTTTCTTCCTTATTCACTCTGAACGTTGTCCTTTCTTTTTTTTTTTTTTTTTTTTTTTGAGACAGTCTCGCTTTGTTGCCCGGGCTAGAGTGAGTGCCATGGCGTCAGCCTAGCTCACAGCAACCTCAGACTCCTGGGCTTAAGCGATCCTCCTGCCTCAGCCTCCTGAGTAGCTGGGACTACAGGCATGCGCCACCATGCCCGGCTAATTTTTTCTATATATATTTTTAGTTGGCAAGATAATTTCTTTCTATTTTTAGTAGAGACGGGGTCTCGCTCTTGCTCAGGCTGGTCTCGAACTCCTGAGCTCAAAGAATCCGCCCACCTCGGCCTCCCAAGTGCTAGGATTACAGGCGTGAGCCACCGCGCCCGGCCTTGAACGTTGTCCTTTCTGATTTTCTGTTCTAATGTGGCATTTCCATCTCGGTCTGTGGCTTTATCTCGTTCTTCATTACTTGTTTCATGGAATCCATCTTCTCTTGAATTTTCACTCGGGATGAAAATCTGCCTGTTTCCTCCTTGCCGTGAGGGTTGTGTTCACGTGTCTTTGTCGTGTATCTTTTCTAAAGCCCCATGTCGGCTTTTCTGCTTATTAGTCTGTGAACAAGACAAGGTCTTATCAGCCCTGCTGGTTTCCAAACAGGAATGTGGTTGGACTCTGTGTGGGTCCGGCTCTCACCTGGACGCCCCGGAGCGGTTCCCTCAGCACGGGCTAGACCTGGGCAGGGAAGGGTCATACTGAAGCTCAGTGGTCCAGTTGTCCCCAGCTGGTTCCTCGCTTGTGTGGCCTCATAGTATTTCCTGGGTGGTTTTGGCCCCTTTCTCAGAGCTGCCTTGTGGGAGACGGGACCTCCGGTGTTCAGTGGGGACGCGTGTCCAGGAGAACCTCTGCTTCCCACAGGCTTTCTGTTCTGTGACCGTGCTTCCCCCGCTGCTTCCTCACAGGCACCTTCCTGGCGGTAGAGCGCCCTGTCTGGCTGCGCCCCTGGCTCCGCCCTCTCCTTGCGTGGCCAAGGGTGGCAGGAGTCTGCAGCACGGGGCCACTTCCTTAGGACGAGTCGGACTCCAGGGTGGCTGACGACGGTTCCCCTCCCCCACCAGTTTTGTAATGCTTGGTTATTCCACGTGGGTTCCAGTGAGAAGGAGGTGATGGGAGGGGATGTTTTCCCAGAGTTTGGTGGGAACTTGAGGGTGAGTTTTCACAGAGACTGGGGTGCAGAATCTCGAAGCCCTTGTCTCCCCCTGTTCTGCCCTGGGAAGGGCTGAGCAGATGCCACGCAGAAGCAGCATTGCCACACTGGGCCAGAGTCAGCGTCCAGAGATACCCCGAGTGTGGGGCAGGTGCAGGAGACCCTGCCTGAGCGATCCTGGGGGTGGGGGTTGGGCCCTTCAGAGGCAGGTAGCCTGGAATCCAGCCCTGTCACCTGCTGCTGTGTGGCCTGGAGTGAATTGCCTGCCCCAGCTGGCTCATCCATAGACCCGCATCCTGCACACAACAGTGGGTGTGGGAGTCACAGAAGCTGTGTGTCTGTCCCAGTCATCGGCATCAACCAGAGCCCTCACTCAGCACCTCCCAGCCGCACTCTGCAGGCGTCTGGTCTGCTTCCCTGAGCACACGGAAGCTGTGAGGGACATTCTGCCTTCTGGGAATACCCCCTTGGTGAAGGGACCCCTGCCACCCAGCCACCAAGCCCAAGTCAGCAGGTCCCTTCGCCCTCTGGCTTCCCATTGAGTTTGGCAGATTGGAGGCCAGGTGGGCTCAGGAGGAGAAAGGCCGTGGGTTGTCGGGGTCGAGTTCCCCCAGCCCCGTGCTCCCGCCTCTCCCGGCTGGGGCGAACAGCCTCTCCCCGACCCCTGGCTTTGGTTGGTTTAAGCATGACCACGCCCTGCCATGCAGTGCCGTTGTCACATACTAGCTGCCGGGCCCCCCTAGAAACACCATCCTGGGTCCTCCTTTCTTCTTCTGGTGACATCGAACTGTCCCCATACTTGGGCTGGTGGCCCCCCTGCTAGTCAGTCCGACCCCCATCCCGTTTGTCTTCCGGGGATTACTGTGACAGCCTGAGGCTGGTCTGTCTCTATTTCCAGCCCCTTTCCACCCCGCTCTGAAGCCCCGAAGGTAAAGTTTCTGCCTAGCACCAAAGTGGGGGCCTGTCCCCATGCAAACTGAGTTCCGGGGGCTGGTGCTCATGGTGCTCCAGGGGCTCCTAACTGTTCTCACCTCACACCGGCCCCTCCCCGGCCCCCACTCGCACCCTCCTGCAGTGCCTGGGACCCCTGAGCTCTGAGGGGGCTCTGCACCTGCTGGGCCCGCTCTGCCCTCTTCACCCATTAAGCCTCATCTCCCCCAAAGTCACCCACCGTCCTCGGCTTCTCTTGTAATTTGTACCGTGCTCTGATGGCCACGATTTCTGAAGCCTGCTGCTCCCCACGTCACCTGGGAGACATACAAAATGCAGACTCCAGGCCCTGCCAGCCACTCAGTGGGACTGTGTTTTCCCAGAGCTCCTGCATGCTGGGAGTCATCATCAGTGCTTTTGTCTGCCTTCTGAGGAGGCCCTCGCACCTCAACTGCCTAGTTCAGCTGCTTCCTCACTCCCGACAGGCAGGAGCTCAGTAAATAAGAGCACGAGTGACGTGGTGAAGTGATATGTGTGCAGTTCATCCCAACTGCTGCGGTTCGTTCAGAAAATGTGTAGAAAGATTCAAACAGCTGCTCCGTTCGATGGCGCCGTGGTCACCTGTGTGTCTTTTCAGTGCTTAACAGTATTGCTCTCGTTTGCAGGTTTCACCCCAGCGCCTGACATGAACGGGTACGCGGAGTTCCCCTCCAGACCCGCTGACCCCACCAGGGGGCCTGCAGAGCCCAAGCCCAGCCAGGCCCTGCTCCAGGACGATGTGGACATGAGCAGCGGCTCCAGCGGAAATGAGACCAGTGAGAACCGCTCCACCGGGCGGGACTCGCGGGGCAGCGACTGTGACGACAGCGGGAAGGAGCTGGGGATGCTGGTGGAGCCGCCGGGTGCCCCCCAGAGGTCGGTGCCCCTCCGGCTGGGCTGAGGCTGGACAGGCTTTTGGTTTTCTCAGTATATCTGGTTTCCCTTGTGATTTGATTGCGTTTGCCATCTTTAAATCGGGATTACCAAATTGTTCAAAATTTTTGAAAATCTTATTAATGCAGAATAACTAAAATTTAGTTAGAGTGGTTTATTGAAAATGAACTTACTCCTTTTGTCTTGTGTTTCCATCTCCCAATACTTAGTTTTTCTGTTATCTGAAAGTTTTATGTTCCATTTTTATCTTACCCTTGTATTTTTTAAAAATTATCTTGCTGTGGTATGATCTAGCCTGTTATCATTGGCGGGATGGGGGAGGAAGTGGATGGAGCATACAATTGCCTAAATTTTGCTTTTATTCCTTGTTCTTACAGTCCAAGTGCCTTCAGCCTGATGATGGCCAAGTCTGAGCACAACCCGTCCACAAGCGGCTGCAGGTAAGGCCAGTGAGTCCCTTAGTGTCTTCAGAGACCTTTTATTGGAGGTTAGTTTTTTGGGAGTGACGTGACTTTTTTTTAGTCTGCATGGCTGTGTTGGTGTGACTTGGCCACCTCTTGGCCTCTCAGACACTGACTGTGTCCCTGCGGCTATTCAGAGCCCCCAGCGTTGCACCAGAACCGGTAAAGCTCCTCCCAGCCCTACTCTAAGCAAACCTCGCCTGAGTCTTGGGCATGTTCATCTGGAACATTCCTCACCCTTTTGAGGGTATTTGTAACAAATTTATCCTTACGTCCACATTTTCCTGTCACCTCCGGAGCAAAGTCCAGCTCCTAGTCTTGGGCATGTGGGCACTTTGCCGCCACCGCAGAAACCAGATCCCTATCCTCTGGAGCCCTTTGCTCTGATGGTCCATCTCCATCGGCCGGTGCCCACTGCCTGCCCACCACCTCTGTGTGCTTCCATTTGAGGACCCTTCTCAGAAACCCCCCTTCCTCTCTTCTGTGCTCATGGTTCACATTTATGTCCCAGGAAGTCACTTGCTGTCCTCTGTAATCCCATCACGCGGGCCTTTTGTGCCTGGGACAGGGGAGGAAGGCACAGCTCAGTAGCACCGTCTGCCCCGTCAGGCCACGGTTCAACCAGCAGCTCCTCCTCGGGGGAAAAGAACCCAGGTGGAGGGACTTCTCCCGCGTTCACTGGGGTTAGAGCAATGATTCTCAACTGGAGACAGTTTCTGTCCTGGCAGGAGACATTTGCCAATGTCTGCAGACATTCCTGCCTGCCACAACGGGTGACGGTGCTGCTGACCTACAGTGGGTGGGGCCTGGTATGCAGCCAGACATTCTGAAGAGCCCACAAAGAGCTACCCAGACGAAAATGTCTAGTGAGCCCCGAGGTTGGGAAAATGGGACGCTAACATTTCATCGCTTCTTTCTTGAATCCGCAGTAGTGACCAGTCTGCCAAAGCAGACGCGCACAAGGAACTGATACAGACGCTGAAGGAGCTGAAGGTCCACCTCCCTGCAGACAAGAAGGCCACGGGGAAGGCCAGCACGCTGGCAACCCTGAAGTACGCCCTGCAGAGTGTGAAGCAGGTGAAAGGTGTGTCTGCCCCACACTGCTCCAAATCTATAGAAACGAGTTTTAAATGACCTCAAACTACAGCTTGCATTGTGTTGACTTTCTGAAACTCATTCCTGAAATAGCAGAAGGAAATGATAAAAATCTGACCAAGCTGCCATTTATTGGGAATCTCAGCACACTGGAAGTATTCTATTTAAAGGAAAAAGAAACTTTTTGTACTCTGGGCTGGGTCAGGTCATGATCAGGGGAGTCCAGCATCATCTGGGTTCTGGCAGGAGCATTGGTGTTTGGGACGATGACCCTGAGACCAGGAAGGTTATCCCACACTGCTCGTAACCCGTGACAGCAGCCTGATGCCGTGAGCAGTTCAGAATGGAATTAAAGCAAAACATCCCTCAGCATTTAGCTGAGGACTTGCCCTACCTTTAAAATATAATGTGAAGAGATACGAGAGGGAAGCCATTGTCAGATCTTATCCTTAAAGGATCATTACTTAGAGCTTCTTGGTTCAAGACCTCAGGCCGTTCATTTCTTGTTTATATAGAAATGCGGGAGTTTCTGTCCTGGTAGTCATTTCAACCGGGAAAGGAGGAGGCAGGTGGAATGCCACCTTCCACCACACACGGGCAGTAATGGGGCCTCCAAATTTCATTCATAGATCCTGCTTCCATTTGTGTATATATTTGGATTTTATTGTTAGACGGCAGAATATGAAAGAACTTTTAGAACTGGTCAGTCATGTATAAGACTAAGGCTTTTACGTGAGAATACACATGCCGAACTCTTCAAAGGTGCGGTGCAGGAATCTATGAACAAACACTGCAAGTTCCAGAAATATTCACATGCACAAGCTCAGATGCTTTACTGCTCCATAAACTACCAAGCCCCTTAAGTATCTCCCAGTAGAATGTTGTCCTCCAGCTGCTGCCAAGCCTGGCTCTCCCACCGGGAGCTACCCTATCTCCTGGTCTCAGGGAGTTGCAGGTGCTTCTGTCTCCAGGAAGGGCAGGAATACACTTCTGTGGACGCAGAGCCTGGTTTCCCACAGCCCGTCCCTAGAGTTGGGGGCCGAGACCCCTGCACTGGGGTCATCGAGGATGGTTTAGCTGTAGACGTTGGTCACAAAGGTCCAGGAGCCCTGCCTTTAGTCCACGGGCTTCAGGAGCATTCAGCTTCCTCCAGCGTTTCAGAGAAAACAGCAGAAATCTTGGAGGTGGCATCCACATCTGCACTCCTGACCCTACAGCACTGTGGGCTTAGGTGCGTCCTTTTTCTTTACCATGGAAACCACCTGCTCCTAAGCTGTGCTGGTCACCCAGGGTGGGGGAGGGGGGGCCTGCAGAGCTGCTGCACCCCCGACCCGTGGGTGTGTGAGCACCGCCCCCAGCCCCCTCTGCAGACCTGCACCTTTGTCCGTGCTTGCACAGGCGCCCTGCAGTGCTGGAGGGCCCTGACATTAAACACATGCGTAAAAAGGGAAGAATCTGAAAGGCTGAGATAAAGGTAGCTTTACTCTGTTATCATCAGTCACTGCCTCGAGGCACAGTGTGCAGTTAGGGCAGGCTCATCGCGCATAATTGTGGGTATAAGCCCATGTACCCATGTTTCACACAGTCTTCGTATTTTTTGATGTTTGGGCAACTTTTCATTGGTAAAGAGCAGGTCATTGGCACTCTGGGGTCCCTTGAGCTGGGGGTCAAACAGCCGCTGCTCTGCAGTGCTCTGGCTGGTGCCGGGTTTTGGGGTGTCCTTTTCTGCCCCAGCTTCTCTGCAGGCTCCTCCCTAAGCCCACTGTCCATTTGGTGAGGGTCGTTGTAGTCAGAGCAGAGTGTCTCTGCGGCTGGTCTGTGCTGGTCCAGCCCAGGGGTGCCCAGTGGGAATCTGGTGCCCGTGGGGTGTGCACCTCGCCATGGAGGGCATGGCGCTGGGGAGCGCACCTGCAGAGGGCACCCCGTTCTGGAAGGAGGAGCTGGAGGGGAAAGAGGGTTGCAGCTAACCGGGCTGCTCTGCCTTCATGTGATTATATCTGTTGAGGGTGTTTCATTCTTGGCATCTGCAGTAACTTCAGAGCCTGAAAATGCTATCGAATGGAGACAGTCTCTGTGCTTTCCAGCAGTTTATGTCTTGATTTGAGAGCATGCTGAGAAATTTACCCATTTTTGAAGTTTCTGAAGGTGGGGAAATCAAAAGCGGATGAGACACAGCTGTGGGTCCGAAGGTCTCCCCACCACGTGGCGGGAAGCACATGCTTGATGGGAACCCGGGTTGGACTCTGGGATGCCACTCCGGTTCCATCCGTCTCAGGGCCTCTTGGGCCCTGAGGGCAGGTGGCAGCTCCTTTGCTCCCTTGTAGGGTGGGGGCTGCTATAGCCTGTGAGCTGCGGCACCCAGAGACAGCCTTGGTCACCCCCAAATCCTGCCACATCTGAGGACTCAGATCAAGTGACCTTGTCTTCATTTTCTATTCTGAACAATTCCTCTCAAA
The DNA here is from genome assembly GCA_028533085.1 of Varecia variegata. NCBI lineage: Eukaryota > Metazoa > Chordata > Mammalia > Primates > Lemuridae > Varecia > Varecia variegata. The sequence goes on from CM052439.1 coordinate 1,788,475, forward strand.
TGTCATTTCTTGTGCTGTTTGTTTAAGCAGTTGGCCTGCCTGGATGGGAGTGTCTGATAGGGTCCCCCAAGGAGTCAGATGCAGGAGCTGCCACCTGAGGTCCTGTGTGGACACACTGGTGTTGCATCATAGTTAAAGACCCTTCTGGAGAAGTGGGGGTTAGGCAGACTCTGTGGCCATGTTATTTAAAATAATGCATTTATCATTTTTAAAAATTCTGTAATCATCCCAACACAGATTTCGAGGTTTAAAAAAAAAAAAAAAACATTCTATAATCAAAGGCCACCTGATTTTCAGGGGAAAAATGCAGGTTTCTGTTTGTGAGTTTGTGTCGCCTTCACATCTCTGTGTGCTCTGTGCCCCAGGAGCACAGTGTGTATGTCCCACTTTTCACTTGAGAAAGGGCAGCCCCCGGCGTGAGAGTTAGCGACAGTTTTCACTCACTGCCCGGGGTCTGCCGTGGGGCCTGAGCATCGTTTCTCCTGCAGCTAATGAAGAATATTACCAGCTGCTGATGTCCAGTGAGGGCCACCCCTGCGGGCCGGATGTGCCCTCCTACACCGTGGAGGAGATGGAGAGTGTGACCTCCGAGTACATCGGCAAGAACGCGGTAAGCGTCCCTCTCACACGGCACGAGTTCTTCACCCAGCAGAGCTAGCTGAGCCACTGCGGCCGGTGACTTTACCGCAGGAGCTGGGGCTTCAGGAGAGGGGTTCATAGCTTTAATGAAAAACATGAAGTCAGTGATTCTGGAAGCAGCAGTCATGTTCTGGACTTTGCCTCTCTTCTGCGAGACTGTCCTTCCCGTCCCTGGCCAACTGCACCCTACAGCTCACGGGTGCGGGAGCAAGCCCAGTGCAACCGAGCCAGGGGATCTAGGCGTCATGGCCTCAGGGAGAGGGGACAGACCTGGTGACAGTTGCCTCACGTGTCCAGGGATTCGCGGTCATGAGGGGGAGCTACGATTTGAGACTCCAAAACCCATGTGTTTTTAAGTACCCCATAAAGGCGGGCCCCTTGGAGGGGGTATGGGCCACACACACACCCCCAGCACCCCAAGTTCTCAGTGAGAACAGATGTAAGGGCAGGTTGGGGACTAACATGTGCTGGGATCATGGTGAAGCTGGCCTGAGAATGGGACTCCCTAATCCTTCTCCTTTCCCCAGCGTGAGCCCCAGGCAGCCCCAGCCCTGAGCCCAGAGGACCGGCGGCAGGGAGAGAGCCCGTGGTGGGGTGGAGGGGCCTGGCCAGAGGCCTTTGCCTCCCCAGGCAGCCCCAGAACCCTGGGGGAGGCAGGGCAGGCAGAGGTTGCTGTGACAGGCCAGGCGAGCAGAGGGTCTCCCCGTCCCATCTCCCAGTCACTCCAGCCTGGACACCGTGTCCGAGACAGCGGGGTGAGTGGCACCTGCCAGAGAGTGGGGATGCCCAGGGTTTCTTCTGGCACAGGAACCCTGATGCGTTTCAGATAATACCATGTTGCACCCCGGATACATAACAGGACGGTAGAGCTGGTCTGGCCAGGGCTGAGCTAGGGGCCCAGAGCCCCCCAGGCCCTTCCAGTGGCCAGCTCCAGCCAGCCGGCCTGCCAGCCTGTCGGACCACCGTCCCTGGAGTCACATTCTTCCTTCCCAGGATATGTTTGCTGTGGCTGTGTCCCTGGTGACTGGGAAAATCCTGTACGTCTCTGACCAAGTCACGTCCATATTTCACTGTAAGAGAGACACCTTCGGCAACGCCAAGTTCGTGGAGTTCCTGGCGCCTCACGACGTCAGCGTGTTCCACAGCTTCACCACGCCTTGCAGGCTCCCCTCGTGGGGCGTGTGCGGCAGAGCAGGTGAGGTACCTGTGGCCGTGCCATGTCCTCTGCAGGGTGGGCTGGGGACTTGTGGTGGGGTGAGGGGCCGGGAGGGAGCTGGGCCCAACCCCAGGTGAGGTGCCACCGCCTGTCTGTCAGAGCTAAAAGGTAAGCACTGTTCCTCTCTTCAGAATAAATTCAGAGAAAAAAATAAAGTCTTTTGATAAATTGCAGAGACAGAAAAGCATTTCAGAAGATTTCAAGAAATGTCAGACAGTTTAGAAATGAAGTTGTTGTGAAGCTTTGGAATCTCGGCCTGACTGCGGAGCGTGTCGGGGCTGGGGGCAGTGGGGAGCGTGGGAGGCTCCCTTTAGGCGGGTACCTCTCTGGGGGCTCGCCACCCTGAGCTAGGGGCTCCCACAAGTTTGCAAACCCCCACCATTGGCCCTCTTCCCACCTCCCCCACCCCCTTCCAGTCTGCAGTGGGGGCCGGGGAAGGGATACCGCCATCACGGCCCCCCGCTGGCTTGGCAGCTACACACTCTACCTGCAGGCAGCGGGGACGTGTGTGCAGTTTGGTTACGGTGGCTCAGAAGGAGGAGCGCTTAGCTTCAGATGTAGTCCGCCTGCTTTCTCCTAGTCACGTCCCGTCAGACCATCAAAGCTTGCAGGGCAGGGATCCGGTCGGGCTGGGCCACTGTGTGGGGGGAAATGGCTCGCGAGGACTTACAGGGCCAACCTACAGTGGTAGCCCCTGGCCCCGTCTCCCCAGGATGGAGCCAGCCAAACTTCTGTCTGAGTAAAAAAGAACCAGGTGAATTCTCAGAGGCCTTTCCAAGGTGGTAATTTTATATCATCGTCTGCAACTAGTAATCTTTCCTCATTTCTTTTTTTTTTTTTTTTTTTTTTGAGACAGAGTCTCACTCTGTTGCC
>CM052439.1:1791702-1828422 GCA_028533085.1 Varecia variegata
GGGCTAGAGTGAGTGCCGTGGCGTCAGCCTAGCTCACAGCAACCTCAAACTCCTGGGCTTAAGCGATCCTACTGCCTCAGCCTCCCAAGTAGCTGGGACTACAGGCATGCGCCACCATGCCCGGCTAATTTTTTCTATATATATTTTACTTGTCCAGCTAATTTCTTTCTATTTTTCAGTAGAGACGGGGTCTCGCTCATTGCTCAGGCTGGTCTCGAACTCCTGACCTTGAGCGATCCACCCGCCTCGGCCTCCCAGAGTGCTAGGATTACAGGCGTGAGCCACCGCGCCCGGCCTCCTCATTTCTTTTGAGTAAATTTTATATGAAAAAATCAAGGTCTAAGACTTTCTTAAAAAATTTTTCTTTTTAACACATTTTTTAAACTACTATGGAAAGACCCATTCCCTCATTTTTTATGAACTTGCCCAATTGAGTTCATGTTTTTACTAGACATTTTAAATTTTAAAGGAAATTAACATTTTACCAAAGTATTGACGTAAGCTTTGAAATGCCCTGAATTTTTTCTGTTAGAACTGAATATCCCCAAAATACATAGCTTGAAATGTTTAGGGCATATTACAAAATACATGTAAATATTCTGCACGTCAGTTAGTGTGAGTTCCAGAGTCCAGTGCTGGTGTCCGTGTAGCAGCATTACACACCAGGGCAAAAACGTAAGGTTCCTGCTGCAAAATTTCAGCACTCTGTAATTGGGTGTGCGCCACACTTTGAAATGCATTTGGTCTTCATCAGAAAGGCGATGAATGTTTCTAACCTAAAGGACAAACTTGGTGCCTGGGCACGTTTGCAGCTTAGCACCTTGGCTCTTCATTCTGTGGCTTCTCTTTAGCCCACGAGCAGTAAAGAACACCATTTTTATGGGGTTGTTTGATTGGTTGAGTGACTTCAAGCTTTTTCTTTTAGATTCTTTTGCTCAAGAATGCATGGAGGAAAAATCTTTCTTTTGCCGTGTCAGGTAAGCCCAGTTCCCAGTTTCCCTAGATTAGAAAACAGCACATTGGGCCGTGCACAGTGGCTCACACCTGTAACCCCAGCACTTTGGGAGGCTGAGACAGGAGGATCACTTGAGGCCAGGAGTTGGAGACCAATCTGGGCAGCATAGCAAGACCCCATCTCTACAAAAAATTTAAAAAATCGTCATGCATGGTGGCACACACCCATACACTTGAGCCCAGGAGCTCCAGGCTGCAGTGTGCTAGACCCGCACCACTGCACTCCAGCCTGGGAGAGAGAGCAAGACCCTGTCTCAAAATAAGAAAACAAAACAGCACAAGCGTTTCACCCCCAACACCTGCTGTAGGGTTTAGGAGGTGCGTGCACGCTCCCCCATGCTCCAGGCTGAGGGGCCTGAGCCCTGCCTGCTCCCCAGCCTTCAGGGGCAGAGGCACTGCCGCGTGGACGCAGCACGTGTGTCCCTGAAAAGTCTATATGAAAACACATTTGAGTAAGTTACATTTTAAATATGCACAGGGTGCTAAGAGTGTGACCGACAGTGGAGTGCTTTAACCTGCTTGTGGAGAATGCTGGCCGGAGGACCCTGCACTTGCCATCTGTCACCCCAGAAGTCATGTTTCCCAAGGTCCTCAGGGACTCGGAAAGCATGTGCATCCTTCGGTTTGCACGTGCATTTTTCTGGGGAAGGCCCACAGCTTTCTCAACAGACTCTTGGCCCGAAACAGAGTGACTGATTGAGTGTCCAGTTGTGTCAGGAGTCCCTAGGCCAGACCCTGGAACCCTCAGGAGTCGAGACCTGGGACCCCACGGTGGAAGAATCATTCCTTTCCTGCCCACTTAGCCCTGCTCAAATGCAAAGTGCTCTAGGGAAGGGCTGGGAAGACCCCCCACACACCAGTCAGGGTGTCGGCTCTTTAATTTGTCCTTCAGTGTGACAGGACTGAGAGGAGGGGCTGAAGAGAGCAGGTGGCAGGCCCAGCTCCTTAGGCCAGTCCAGCATGGCCTGGGTCCCCATGTGAGGACGTTACTGGCAAACGAAGGACTGCTCCTGTATCGAGATTCCAAACCTTTGGTGTTGCTCTTCTCTGCAGCATTGGGAAGAACCACGAGAATGAGATTCGCTACCACCCATTCCGCATGACGCCTTACCTGGCCAAGGTGTGGGACCAGCAAAGTGCGGAGAGCCAGTTCTGCTGCCTCCTGCTGGCAGAGAGAGTGCACTCTGGCTATGAAGGTAACAGCCACGCCCTCAGTAACTCCCATGGTGCAGACCTAACCTCTGCAAGACTGACCCTGGCCCCAGTTCTCCAGCCTTGGCCTCTCCCCCGTCCTTGGGCAGAGTCTCCATCTTTCTTGGGACTCAACACACCCGCCTTCGTCATCCAGCCCTCCTGTTTGAAGTTAGGGGTGCTGGCATGTCTCGCCCTGTCCAGACCATTGCTATGACCCCTTCTCCCTCTTACCTTTCGTCTAAGTGAGAACAGCCCTGACAGCTCTGGGTCCCCCATCCCTCCCATCCTTGTCCCCCTGACCAATGCCTCAGCCCCTTGGGCCCCTCTGTAGGGCAGCGACACCACTGCCTGCTCCAGAACGCTAAACAGTCCCTCACCCCCGAGAAAATGAAGTGCCGGCCACTCCTCCCTCCCTGCCTTGGCCCATCCTAACCTCTCCCTGAACTTCCCTTCCTCCCAGCCATGTGCTGGCTTCTCTACTAGTCAGCTGACTTGCTGTCACGCCTGCACACCCAGTGTGTTCTCCACCCCTAGTCTTTGCTCCCCCGTCTCCTTTGCCTGGCACTGTACCCCCGATCTCACCTGGAGAAGCCCAGTCACCATGCTGCCTATCTGACCTGTAACTCTCCTGCTCCCACTGGCTCCTCAGGGTACCCCAGCCTCCAAAACTAAATCTGGGTGGTTCCTTTAAAACCCAAAGGACCCAAAGCACTGTGCCACCTCGATCATGTCCGTCTTGTAATCTCTCTCAAGAGACTGCTTTGTCGGCCGGGCGCAGTGGCTCACGCCTGTAATCCTAGCACTCTGGGAGGCCGAGGCAGGTGGATCGTTTGAGCTTAGGAGTTCGAGACCAGCCTGAGCAAGAACGAGACCCTGTCTCTACTAAAAATAGAAAGAAATTATCTGGCCAACTAAAATATATATAGAAAAAATTAGCCAGGCATAGTGGCGCTTGCCTGTAGTCCCAGCTACTCGGGAGGCTGAGGCAGGAGGATCGCTGAGCCCAGGAGGTTGAGGTTGCTGTGAGCTACGCTGACGCCACGGCACTCACTCTAGCCTAGGCAACAGAGCGAGACTCTGTCTCAAAAAAAAAAAAAAAAAAGAGACTGCTTTGTGACACCTCAGTCCTTGCACCAGCCACCATCCAGGAACCGTGGGCACTACTGAGCGAGTCACATGATTTCAAAATTCTGTGAAAGCAGGTGCCGCCTGCAACTGCTTAACCACAGGAATCCAGTTTAGCCCGTGTTCCCTCGTACTGTGATCCTCTGTCAGTAGTTAACGATGTCTTTTTTTAAAAGAAAGCACTTCTTAAGGCCAGGCATAGTGGCTCACGCCTGTAATCCTAGCACCCTGGGAGGCCGAGGCGGGAGGATCACTCGAGGCCAGGAGTTCGAGACCAGCCTGAGCAAGAGCAAGACCCCGTCTCTACTAAAAAAAAATAGAAAGAAATTAGCTGGATAACTAAAAATATATAGAAAAAATTAGCCGGGCATGGTGGCGCATGCCTGTAGTCCCAGCTACCCGGGAGGCCGAGGCAGTAGGATTGCTTGAGCCCAGGAGTTTGAGGTTGCTGTGAGCTAGGCTGACGCCACGGCACTCACTCTAGCCTGGGCAACAGAGCGAGACTATCTCAAAAAAAAAAAAAAACGCAATTCTTAAAAGCAAGGAAATGTTTTAAGTATGTGACATTTCTTCATTTCTTTAAAATGTTTGATGTGTCCCTACATATGGAATTTTCATTCTCCTCCAAATATCCAATAAAGATTTAGAAAAGCCCCTTAGTGTTGAACAAGTTACTCCTCCAAATTGTCAGTCTCCTTCAAGAATGCAAAATTTTGGAATTTGAATGTTTCATCCATGAATTTGGTAGTTGAGGAAAATTTTGGATATGTGACTTTTGGATATGCAAATTTACCTTTGCCCGCCTTAGAAACTGTAAAGTTCTCCAACACAATGAAATTTACTGAGAATTTTGCATCCAAGTATGTGATTCATTTTCTAAAAATAATTTGTTCATGTCGTCGTTTCATCTTAAAAATCACGAAGATGGCCTTCCGGCATGATTTTGCAGAGAGAGGTCTACATGTGGTGCGTGTGGTTCTGTTAACGTGCAATTCCTAGTTTACTAAACTAAAACTAGTCCACGGCTGGCTGGTGGTTACCAGCGTAGGGTCCGCCTGCTCTCCACATGTTGTTCAAAGTCCATGTTTTAATTTTTTTAATTTTTCTTTAGCTACCCATTACTCTGAATCTACATGGTGTTTTCTAGTAGTTTTAATATAATGACATTAAGTATGTATTTCTTACAATCAGAAATGTGTGAAATATTCTGTTCTTTTAGCCCCTAGAATTCCTCCTGAAAAGAGAATTTTTACAACCACCCACACGCCGAATTGTTTGTTCCAGGACATAGATGAAAGGTAGGTGGCATTGGCCTGTCCCCTCCACCTGCACTGCCTCTCTGCTGTGGCTTATCTTGGAGTCAGTATTTCATTCTTCATATCACTAGATTCCTTCTCAAGATACTTGGTGTTTTATCATCATCTTGGTAATTACTTAATAAAAACTAAATAAAGCTCAAGGAATTTTGATGTTTTTGATATGAAAGCTATTTAGCTAAGCCAAGGATGTTGGTTTTATAATTACGTGATAATGTACAAAAATGTTTAAGTATATATAGGCAATGAAATAATTATGGAGTTATGCTAGAAACTTTGTAAGATGTGATCCAGTGTAATTGTGGCCTTTTGGAGAGGTGGCGATTGTTCTAACTGAGCCTGTCTTTATTATCCGTTTAAAGTGGTTTTGGGTAGATGATGGGACAAGCGGGGACAATGCGCCTAGTGCCAGAGTTAGGACTGAAGCTGGAGGTGCCATTGGCAGGATCCCAGCGGAAGCTCGTCTTCCAGCCCGCATGCTGGAGGCTGCCGCAGGCACAGGGTCCTCTCCGTACTTCGGCTCAGAGCCCGGCTCGGGCCCCTCTCCCTGGGTCTCTCACCCTGGGTGTTTTAGCAGGTGTGAATGACCCTGCTCAGACTCAGGAGCACCCGGTTCTGAGTGCTGCCCCGACCGCAGACGTGCCTCCTCCAGCCCTCCACAGAGTGGGGAAGACACGGAGAGCGCTGTGGGCTACGGGCAGTAGGTCGGGGGTGGTGTCCTCAGAAGACACCACAGGGAGTGGACTGAGAAGCACCAGCGTGCTGGGCTTCCCGGAATGGACCAGGTTGCCTAGAAGCTGTGGAGGATCAGGTCCTCCCCGCCATCCACACCTGGCCCAGGGACACAAGGTCCCCACCCCTGGAGTCAGGCCATGCAGCCTCCTGGGGAAATTCTGCTCTGTGAGCAGACAGGAAGCTGTCACCTCCAGGTTGCTCAGGTGTGTTCTCTAGACCACCTGCGGCAGAATCACCAGAGAGACCAGTTTCAAGATGCAGATTCCTGGGCCCCACCCTGCCCTGCCCACCCAGCATCTTGGAGGGGGAGCCTGGGAACTGCATTTGTGAAGCAACCCCAGGAGATTTTTATTCCTCCAAAGACCTAAGAACTGTCTGCAAACCCCTGAGGGGTCTGGCTCAGTCTCGTGCACATGGCACTTCCGTCAGGAAAGGCCCGGCAGGCTCACGGAGCCCCAGTGCTGGCCAGGGCTCCTCCCTCCTCGCCTGTCCCTCTTTCTTCTCCCTCCTCTTCCTCCTTTCTGTCCTCCTCCCACTCTGCTTCCTCCCCTTCCTCCTCCTCTGGCCGAGCCTTGGTGGGGAGGGTTCCAGGAACATTGTGTACTCCTGTCCGAGGGGAAACATGAAGCCTGGAGAGAGAGTGCCTCAGACAGGAAGCAGAAAATCAAAGAATAATGCCAGGCCCGTGAAAAAGTTCTGCGCCACATGGAGTAGGGAAGCGTTAATATAAAGACTCACAGGGAGAGCGTCCTCCCACAGGAGCGGAAGAGTTTGAGAAACCTCTGTTTGGGTGTGAGGAGGAGGCCACCCACTGCGGCGCAGCTCCGGCCTGTCCGGGGCAGGAGGGCAGAAAGCACAGCAGCAGCTCAGCGAGAAGGCGGGCGCGAAGGGCACAGGCCCAGCCAGCCACGCGACTCCTGGAGAAGCCACAATAAGCTGAGTAGACACAGTGGCCAAAGCGATACGAGAAGGAAAACGTCCTCGGCTGGAGAAGACGCACAGAGAGGGTGTTCCCGGGCCTGGGCAAGACTCGTCAGACGGAAATCCACACCAGGCCCCGTGTGACCAAACTAATGAATGACATAAAAAAGAAAAAGATCTTAGGGGAAGAAAAACAAAAACATTATCATGATTTATTCTTTCAGGAGATAAGACACAAAGCTACAGCACTCAGGCCCTAACGAACGGAGCCTCGCTGGGTCCTGGCCTCTTGGGGACACTGGAATCTGCATTTGCTAATGAATTGCAAGGCCAGCTGGTCTCTGTTAGCCCAGCTCCCAAATTTTGACCTCTGGGGAACTTGGAGTCTGGCTCCTTTTTCCAGTGAACAAGGTGGTTCTAGAGACGGCCTCCCCCAGTTTGGAGGGGGCGTCCTAGCGTGTGTCTGCTTGCCTTCCAGGGCCGTGCCCCTCCTGGGCCACCTACCTCAGGACCTGATCGAGACCCCTGTGCTCCTGCAGCTGCACCCCAGTGACAGGCCCCTGATGCTGGCTGTCCACAAAAAGAGTAGGTCCCCTTCTCACGGAAACCCTCAAACACTTGACGGAGCTGGTGTGCAATTAGGGCTTCTTCCTGAGACCAGTCCCGGCCCTGGCAGGTCAGATCAGCTCAGGATGGGCGGGTGGGGGTGACCCCTCCCCGTCTGAGTCCCCGCGCGGTCAGCGCCAGGTGGAGTCGAGAGAGCAGTAAACTCATGGGGGCTCCCTTGTGGCCACTTGTGCCTCAGCCGTGGCCTGAGTCCTTGGCATCTCACTGTTAAGTTGGCGTTGGTGGCAGAGGGGAGGAGGGAAGACCAATTCAGCTAGGAAGGCACCGACCGGGCCCGGGGAGTGGACCACGCACGTCCCCACCAAGCGCAGCTGTCACAGGCACAGGCGAAATGCCAACAGAGATGAAACGACCCCCGCGGGAAACAACCTCCCTGTTGCAATTTAAAGCAAAAACGGGGTTGAAAGCAGTGGCTCTGAAGAGGTGTTTGCAAGTGATCCCGGACACGGGTGTGTCCTGACTTGGTTTTCTCTCTTGTGAGCCACATTTGCTCCCGTTCACACTCTGAACGCTGTCTGTCACCCTCCCAGTCCTGCAGTCTGGCGGGCAGCCTTTTGACTATTCCCCCATCCGGTTCCGTGCCCGGAACGGGGAGTACATCACGCTGGACACCAGCTGGTCCAGCTTCATCAACCCCTGGAGCAGGAAAATCTCCTTCATCATCGGGAGACACAAAGTCAGGGTGTGAGTACTCTGGGCCCGGGGCTCCAGGTTTTCCTGCGGGGTCCCGGGCCATCCTCACTGCCCACCTGCATGGCATAGGGAGGGGCTGGAGACCAGGACCAAAGTCAGCTCCTGCCACCTACCTGTGGGGGAGCCCCACGCAGGTGGGTGAGGGGGGACCTGCCCCCACCCTCTGGGGAGAGGGACCTCATTCGGGCAGAGTGGGTGGCGGGCGGGCGGCAGCCTGGGAGGCTGCAGGCGGGAGGTGGAGGCCCGGCACGCAACGTGGGGCCGCTGTACACGCGGGCCAGAGAGACCCTCCTATGGGGCCCTTCTAACAAGACAAATTCAAACCCACAGGGGCCCTTTGAATGAGGACGTGTTCACAGCCCACCCATGTGCGGAGGAGAAGGACCCCAACGCCAGCATCCAGGAGCTCACGGAGCAGATCCACCGGCTGCTGCTGCAGGTGGGTGTGGGGCCTGCATGCACCCCCGCCACGTGGCAGCCAGAGAGCCCCCTGCGTCTGCAGTCCAAACCCCTCTGGGGGGTGTCAGCTCTGCCTTGCACCCTGGTCCTGGCACCCCTGTTCAGACGGCCCCTTCTGTGGTTCTCTGAACATCCTGAGCGGCCAGTCTGGGCATAGTCTGTGCCAACCCCAGACAGCCCGCCACATCCTTGGCCTTTCCCAGCCTGGCCTTCAGACACCTGTTCTGAACCGCAGCCATGAGGGACACGCCCAGGCGCAGGCTCCAGCCCCACACCCTGACAGACTGCAGGGTCCCCAGGGCCCCCCCCCCACAGTGTAGGGCTCACTCCAGCCCAGAGTGCTGGGACTTAGGAACATCATACTCAAGAAAAGTCAGTATCAGCACAGTCCACCCCATGCCTGAGTGGGTTTCTGCGTCTCAGTTCCCGTAGGCTGTGGCGTGAGACTGTGACTGCATCCTTCTTTGTTTTTAAAACCCCCCCCATAGACTGGTGACTGGCCGCTGCTACACATGGATAAGTGGGTTGAACAAATTCTCTGTTAGTGGAGTCTCCCTGGTGGGCCACATATCTGGGGACAGGGCACTGGAGGTGGAGGCCAGGAGTCCACCTCTGGAGCCTGACCCAGGGGTTTAAACCCAAGGCCCCCTCATCCTTGTCATGTGACCTTGGGCAGGTCACCAGCCTCTCTGCAGAGCAGAGCTTGCTGGCAGGGCTACCATGCAGCGCGGCTCCCTGGTGAGCTCGGGGGCCCCGGCTGCGTCCACAGCACTGTCTGCTCTCTCCCCAGCCCGTCCCCCACAGCGGCTCCAGCGGCTACGGGAGTCTGGGCAGCAACGGGTCCCACGAGCACCTCATGAGCCAGACGTCCTCCAGCGACAGCAACGGCCACGAGGACTCTCGCCGCAGGAGATCCGTACGTCCCACTCTGTTCTTTCCCTGAGAAAATACGTCCGCCAATGCTCGCTGGAAGTTAAAACGCACGTTGAAGGGCAGCCCCGGGCAGTTACTGCAGCCTTTGTAACCTCGGCTATTTCTGCCCACTCTGTGAACTTTGCTCACTGGGACTTAAGAGTCGGAGCAGCTAGGAACTGGGCAAAGATTTAGAGAAAACTTATTTAAAGCAGGCAAAACAAGCAAAAGCGAAGATTTAGCTGTGGGACAGAAGGAAGAACATGCCGTGGGCCATTTCACTTTATTTTTCGTGGTTCTTCAGGGCTGTCAGATCAGTTTATGCAGCTGTGCGTCTCAGCTTCCTCACTCAGAATCCGCTGTGCTGCTGGAGTTATTCCAGCGACTCTTTGTCCTCCCTGCGAGACAAGCCGAAGGGTCTCCCGGAGTAACATGTTCATTTTGTTTTTCTTCAAGGAAACTGGTAAAAGTGGCAGCAAGAACAAAACCAAAAGTCATTATTCTCATGAACCTGTAGAGCAAAAGGAAAAGTCTGTTTCAGGTAAAAAAGAAAAAAAAATTCACCATTTCCTTAGTAAAACTTTAGTGTGGCCAGGTGGACAGAGGGACCGGGTCTAACGCTCATTCTGGGTGGCAGGGGCTTACCTTTTAAACGTGTGCCCCGCCCCTGCTTGTCCAGACTCCTGCGGGGAGGCCGGGGCAGCGCGGGCCTCCACGCACGCAGCAAGTGCAGACGCCCACAGGCCTGCCGCGCGTGGCCAGGTGTGGCCCTGTGCTCACACTCACACGCTTAACTCACACGTGCACTTGCACACACCGCCAGGAGTCTGCCCAGCGTCTGTCTGGCAAACACTCAAACCTGTGTGAAGTAGAAAGTGTGGCCAGGGGCTGTCAGTCCCCCACTGCAGAGACCTTGCCTCCCCACACTGCCACACTGTTCAGGTGGCTTCACATCACCATGCTGGGCTGTGCTGTCCCCTCCGCCCAGCACGCATTCCTCACGTGAGCATGTGCACACACACGTGTGCGCCCCAGGCCTCTCAGCCGGTGAGTTCTTGTTCATCCTTTGTGCTCAGCCTCGCCTCCTGCGGGAAGCCTCCCGTGGGGACCGTGGTGGCCCGGAGCACACTCTGGCCACCCCATGTCTCCTCCTGGCCACACGTCGCCAGGAGTTTTAGCCTTTGGGACACGTTGGTGGATGTGCTGCGTGCTGGGCTCTGCGGGGTGTTGGGGACACACTAAAGAGCTGGACATGGCACTTCACTTGAGGGCCCCGAGGGGGCTGAGCATGTTCTGTATGCGGTGAGGACAAGAGTAGAACCCAGGGCACAGCGTGTGAGGTGGCCCTTGTGCTCGTCGTGCCAGCCGTCACTCTGGCAACACTGGCCCTGCCGGAGGAGCGTAAAGCACCGGGATCTTATCGGGCCCTCGAGTTCAGGAGTTCCCGCAAGAACTGGCCCCTGCCACGGCTGAGTGCCTGGTCCTGGGGACAGCATGGACCCCAGAGAAAAGCAGGCCCAGCCCTGGGTCACAGCTCTCTATGAGGTCCCTCTGCAGAGGGCACCAGGGTGCTCACGCCAGCAGGCTGCTGTGTATGTACCCAGCTCTCACTGGGTTTCTGTGTCTGTGAAGCATGTTCTGAGTCCCCAGCCTTATCTTTCGGTATAAGTATTGTGCTTTATAGAGTGTGCTCTTTGGGGCGAAAAGTACTAAATGAAAGAACAATTTTGTCTTCTTTCAGAAATGCAAAGTAGCCCCCCAGCTCAGATGAAAGCTGTGCCTGCCACAGAAAAGGGCAGCTCAGGGGCCAGCTTCTCCAAGGCCAGCTCCCCCGAGGAGCTGGCCTGCAAGAGCCAGCCCGCCTGCTCCTACCAGCAGATCAGCTGCTTGGACAGCGTCATCAGGTACGCCAGCCGTTCTGACGTCCCCGCCATCTCACGCACCCTCCCGCCTCATGTTGTGTGATGCCACTGTTCACGCCTTCCCTGCAGGTACTTGGAGAGCTGCAGTGAGGCTGCCACCCTGAAGCGGAAGTGCGAGTTCCCAGCAAACATCCCAGCGCTGAGGTCCAGCGATAAGCGAAAGGCCACGGTCAGCCCCGGGCTGCCTGCCAGAGGTAACTGACGGGTTTTGAGCTGTTAAATGTACAATAACGTAAATCCCCGCCATGGAATCAGATGCTCTTTTAAGCCCAGAAGTGCCCTGTCCTCCCTCCCAGGTGAATTCTGGCTGGCTTCTGTGGATATAACGTAAGGGTACGGGCTGTTTCTAAAATGATTGGAGTAGTTCAAAAGTCAGCAACCTTCTTACGAGCTAAACGTGACAATGATTCTGGTCGTGGAGGCCTGGCTTTGAGAACAGGAGCCCAGGGGGGGCTGTTGGCAGCCTGGGGATGTCCCTGAGCCCTCCTGCAGCTTCACGGGTCCTGAGTTGTCATTCAGGGCAGGCTTCCTTCCCACTGCCTCTCAGAGGAGCCCTGGCCTAGGAAGGGAAGCATGCCTCGTAAGTCCGATTAAACCTCAGGCTGCTTAAAGATTACGAACGCGGCCGGTGGTGCTTACCAGGGTCAGAAAGAGTATCCGATGGGTGAACGAAGCACAAGAGGTTGGCCAGCCACGCTGTGATTGTGTGGTCTCGGCCCTAACCCACAGCGCAGAGCAAACTGCTCACTGGCATTGCCCAGACCACTGCTGGCCCCCGCAGGCCTGCAGAAGGGCCGCCTGGCTCCGGACAGAGCCCTCACCCCGAGTTCCCTGCAGCGCTGAGCTGTGCCTCCTCCCAGGGGCCCGGGATTTAAGCGTGTAATGATTCCCACTTGAGGATTTCCTTGTGCCCACTGTTCTGTGAGCAAACCCTGAGGACAGAGCATACCAGGCCTGGGTGCAGGCGGGGCAGGTATGTCCCGCGGTGTGGAGACTGCAGTCGCGGAGGTATTGAGTGCAGCGTGTCAGCTGTGCTCTGCATTTGCTCCACTTTCTCACAGCGGCAGTGTCACCCTCCAAAGTGAACAGCCATGCCGAAGTTAGCACTCACCTAACCTCACTGACGCTGCCCCGCAAGGCTGAGAGCGTGGTGTCCCTCACCAGCCAGTGCAGCTACAGCAGCACCATCGTTCACGTGGGGGACAAAAAGCCACAACCGGAGTTAGGTATGATTGTGGGCTCTTTGATCAGAGGACAATCTGATTTTAAAAATGAGACGTTTGAATGCTATCTTAATTTTTCTTGAAGTTTATCTAAGTGCAGAAGAACCCTACCATAGCCTAGTGAGGGGTTCCAGGAAATCCAGTTGCATAAAATGCAGGGGTGGGGTGTGGCCAGCCAGGGCCCAAGCACCACACCTGTCCAGGTCCCCGTGTGCTCTGGCGCCACCTGGTGGCAGTTGTCTGCTCTGGCATCAATAGGGAAGGGTGGGTTGTGGGGCAGGAGCCCCCTGGAGAAGGCGGGAGCGAGGCCCACCTCCCTTTCCCCAGGGAGGCTGGGGGCCTTTCCTCCACCCAGCCTTGCAGAAGGTGGTCCCTGTTAGCCCTCCTTGTCACCTGCAGGGGCCGGTACAGGTTGCAACAGGACTTCCAGCCAAGGGCATTTGTGGCTGAGTTTTCTTGTTCTTCAGAACACTATGATCACAGTGAATCCTGAATTCATTTTAGGGAGACGATGAAGAAAAAGTACATGTCAGAGATGCAGTCCCCAAACACTCCCTTGCAAGATGGTCGGTGGGCTCCGCCTGTCCCCTGTCCTGTCTGCCCCCATGGCCCCATAGGGTCCCGACTGCCACTGTGCATGGTCCTGAACCCAGGAAGACCGACTTTGTTGTAGTCTGAGCCCTGAGGCCAGCCTAGGGGTAAGCCCTAAGGTTCCTGACCTCTCAGCTTGCGCAGCTACCTGGTCCAAGCCAGCTGGTAATCAGGCCTGTTTGTCCACTGTTTTTGCCTTTTACTGTGAACGTTCTCAGAAACAAGGACACTGTGAATTTCTTCCTTATGTCTCGAGCATCATTAAGTGATTTTATAAGTGGATGATTTGTCTTATTCATAATTATAGTGCGTGCCTATAGTCTCAGCTACCCGGAAGGCCGAGGTTGGGAGGATCACTTGAGCCCAGGAGTGTGAGGCTGCAGTGAGCTGTGACGGCCACTGCCCTCCAGCCTGGATGACAGAGCAAGACCCCATCTCCAAAAAGAAATAATAATTTAAAAATGAAACACCAGGGGCACATGGCTCAGAGGCCTGGGTGTTGTGTTGCAGAGACGGTGGAAGACGCCGTGAGCGGGCCTGATTCCCTAGACTGCCTGGCAGCGCCCGCCCTGCCCTGCAGCCTTGGCCGGGAGGAGGACCCCTTCCGGAAGCTCGGCCTCACCAAGGAAGTGCTCGCAGCGCACACCCAGAAGGAGGAGCAAAGCTTCTTGCAGAAGTTCAAAGACATAAGAAAACTCAATATTTTCCAATCTCACTGCCATTATTACTTAGAAGAAAGATCCAAGGGGCAGCTGAGTGAACGAAGTAAGTAATAACACCTGCTTTAAAGCCGGGCTTTTTAAAAACTTTATTCCTAATGGTACTGAGTCCAGGGGGGGTTTCAAAATGTGGAATGTTCCTGATTTCCAAAGCGTTAATTTGCAAGACAGCTGTTGGAACTTCACTGGCGATGCAGTCTGTTTCTGTGGACCTTGCCACCTGGGGAGAGCTCTTGGGATGTAACCTCATGTCCCCCGGGGAACAGTGCTGTGGAGACCGGCTGTGTCCCAGGCTGGCCCCTGTGGCGTGCAGAGTCTGGGCGGGTCGTTGCTGCTGTGTCTGACTTCCCTTGCTTGGGAAACTGTGTAGGGCAGGGGCCCCCTCTCCACCTGCCCACCCAGACGAGACCCTCAGAGAGTCAGTTAACTCAGCGCAGTGACAATGGGCATTTGGTGCTGGGTCCCTCTGTCCGGGAGACCTGCCTGCCTCGCCGGACCAGCCTCAGGGCTGGGCCGCCAGCTGCAAAGGTGGGCAGAGCCCATGATGTGTGAAGCTGCCCTTTAAGCTGAGAGGCCCTGTGGGGTGAAGTGGAAGCAACTAGCCTCTTCACCCCCTTTCTGGCCCAGGAGCCGGCTCCTGACCTCCAGCACCTGTGCGTAACCCATAGGCAATGCCTATGTTGGTCAGATGAGCCACCCTTCCCTTAGCTCCCTGAGGCACTGGCACAGGGATCCGAGCTGGTGAGCCCAGGAGAGAGATAATTCCATAAGGACCAGCTCCCCAGGTCTCTGGGCAGACACTGAAGGGATGTCTAAGAAATCAAAGAAACCTACAACCTTCTTAGGGATTATGCCTTTTCTGCTCTTTTCTTTCTCTCCATCTTCCCCAGATGCAGGGTTACTGCCAGGCCATAGGGAACTTCGTAGAATTTAGAAAAAGGTGCCTCCTGCAGCCCTGCCAGACCCAAATGCGTTATCCCAGAAATCCAGTGCCTTAGCCACGAGTCCCACTAGGGGAAGGCTGAATTGCAAAACCTCCACTCACTAGCAGTTTGCCTTCAGCACGTCACAAAGGCGTGGATGGGACTTCTTGGCACAGCTGATAGATGCCCCCAAACACCTGCTGCCAGAGCCCCAGCTTACTCTGTGAGATGCGAGAGGGACTAAGATTCCCTGGACCCCCCCTAGGGGGCATTGGGGAAACACCCAGAGTCCCTTCTGTCACCAGCGGAGTCCCTCCATCCTCCTGGAGAAAGCCTGTGTCAGCAGCACTTGTCATTAGAGAGGAAGAATTTGGTTCCGAAAGCAGACGTTCCTCTCCGATACTGCACTGAGACTTTATTTGACGGGAGAAAGAGGAAACATCTCTGTTTAATAGTGATAAAGCCTGTAAAATTGAAAAATAAGGAAGTTAGATGAGGTCAGTGGGTCTGCCTTTCAGATTTCATAAACTAATTTTTTTACCCAAATATCGGGGAACAGCAGAGACTTGCCTGCTTATTTATTTATTTATACAAATAGAAACATTGTACCTTTTAAAATACCACTTACTAGCATTTCATGAAAGAAAAAGAAATTTCAATACCAGAGGAAAAGAAGGAACGTGATCCTACAATTAAGGGCCGTCCTTCAGATTGACTGGGCTTAGTTTTATGGAAAACCTATTGTTTTGCCCCGACTTTTCTCACTCCACCCCGAGGAGCAGGGGAAACCATAGGTGGCCCCTGGGCTGGCATTTGGGAACAAAGGACTGTGGACCTGAGAGGTGCCTGCAAGTTTCTGAAATTGTGCAAGTCCCTGAGGATGGACGTAAAGGGAATCACATACGTTTTTAAATTTTAACTTGGGTGGTTTCTCCATATTTTAGCTGCCTCTGGACTAAGAAATCCTTCTGGAATAGATTCATCTTGGAAAAAAGCTGGAAAAAACAGAAAACTAAAGTCCAAACGGCTCAAGCCTCGAGACTCCTCTGAGAGCACTGGGTCTGGGGGTCCCGTCCCCCACCGGCCGCCGCTCTTAGGCCTGAATGCCACTGCCTGGTCACCCTCGGACACGTCCCAGTCCAGCTGCCCCGCCATGCCCTTTCCCGCCCCTGTGCCAGCTTACTCCCTGCCCGTGTTCCCGGCAGCAGGGACCGTGGCAGCCCCGGCTGTGGCTCCCCATGCCAGCTTCACGATGCCTACGGTGCCCATGGACGCCCAGCACCAGTTTGCAGCCCAGTCCCCGCCCTTCCCTACACCCTTGGCCCCTGTCGTGGCATTCGTGCTGCCCAGCTATCCCTTCCCCCTGGTGCCCCCTAGCCCACCACAGGCCTTCTTCCCCAGCCATCCTCACTTCCAAGGCCACCCCACCCTTGTGTCCGAGATGACGCCTGCCTCACAGCCCGAGTTGCCAGGCCAGACCTCGATCCCCAGACAGCCAGACGCTTGTCGGGCCACGCCAGCCACCCCACCATCGGCGGCGGGCCAGACCTCCCCGCCACTCTTCCAGTCCCGTGGCAGCTCACCCCTGCAGCTCAACCTGCTGCAGCTGGAGGAGGCCCCCGAGGGTGGCGCTGGGGCAGTGGGGACAGCAGGAGCCACAGGGACAGCAGCTTCGGGGCCAGACTGCAAACCTGGCATGTCTCGGGACCGGCAGCCAAAGGCGTCTCCAACTGTAAGGATCTGATGATGCTCCTTTCCCAAAGCAGGCCGCGCTCCCCGGCACGGGCACGGGCTCTGTGTGCTTTAGGTCTCCACCAGACTGTGGAGCTTCCACTTGAATATGTGTGCCTGAAATTAGTGTTCCCCAGTTAAACGATCCTGTCAGAATACATTATTCGGAGCCTTTTATTGTCCAGGGACCTGAACGAAACATGATAGGTGGTCTATGTAAATGCAGGGTCCAGACAGTGACTTATTGACAGTATTTATGGGCCTCAGATTTCTTTTGAGATGGGGGTCTCGCTATGTTGCCCAGGCTGGTCTTAAACTGGGCTCAAGCGATCCTCCTGCCTCAGACTCCCAAGCAGCGAGGACTACAGGCTCGCACCACTGCACGCACCTCTGGGGCTTAACTTCTTACATGACTCTGCAAAGATAAAGCACAACCAGTTAATGCTAGAAGTCAGGTTCCTCGGAGGGCAGTGCCAGAGAGCCTGGCTCAGGCGCCCAGGGAGGAGGAGGAGGAGGAGGAGATGGTGCTTTCGCAGCTCGAAACCAGCGTTCCCCTAGTTTCCGCCCTCTGAAGCCTTAGGGTCACCCGTGTGGGATTCTTAATCAGTTCACGAAATTGTAACTTTACTTCCAACCAAGTGCTTGTGTGTTTCCAAACGAGCTTGGGTGTGTGGAAGCATTAGCCGAGGTGCAGCCCACAGGCCCTCAAAGGAGGGTGCTGTCTTGGGGGTCCCTGCCTTGCCCGAGTGCTGGGGGCTCCTGCGTGAGGAAGCAGAACCTTGGAAACATACTGGTTCTCGTCTCCCATCTCCTGACTCTGGGTTCTGGGGTCCTGGGCCCATGGAGGGCAGGGATGCTTTCCAGGCCCACCCCTCCGTCATTCCCAAGGCAGCCCCCACTCAGCAGTGCAGCCCCCCACGGTGAGGGGCAGGCCCGGGGTGCTGCAGGGGCATTCTCCCAATCCCCGTCTGCCGCAGGGCCAGGCTGTGGCTCTTCCACGCGGGGACCCAAGCACTGCAGGCCTTGGTGCGACTCTCTCGAAACTCAATGTGACTAGATGCATTCATAGCACTCCAGCGAGGTCCTCACTGTGGTCTCAGTGACCATGTGATCTGTTCCCGCGGCACACGAAGGAAGGACGCATGTCCCCTGAGGACCCCGCAGGCCACTCGGCAGCTCCCCCTCTGCCCCCACCCCACTCGCACCCCAGCCTCGCCGCGTGCTGTGTCGTGACTGAGCCCCCTGAACAGCGATGTCTTCTTCTCCCTGCCCCTGAAGCGCCCTGAGCCCTCAGACGCCCAGAACAGTGACGCCCTGTCCACGTCCAGTGACCTGCTGAACCTCTTACTGAACGACGACCTCTGCTCGGCCTCAGGCTCGGCGCTGTCTGGGAGCGCGGCCTCTGCGGCCTCGGATTCGCTGGGCTCCAGCTCTCTGGGCCTCAACGCTTCCCGCGGTGGGGCAGGTATGTCGGTCCTGGGGGCGTGGGCCTGTGTCGGCCGCTTGGACATCGGATGCGCCAGAGTCCCAGGCTGACCTGCGCTCAGGGCAGGCGCTCTGTGCCCCTGAGCAGCCCCGCAGCGTGCGGGGTCCACACGCTCTCCCCAGCCAGCTGGAGTGCGCAGCCCACCTCTTTGCTTCCAATCGCCTTGTCACTGCGGGCCTCACCCTGCCCGCCCGTCCATGGACCGTCCCTTGGACTCCCCGGGGAGCGGTTTACCTTCCTGGGTTGGCTCCACTTGTGTGGACACAGGGTGTGGACCACCCGCAAGCGTTCACTGACTGGGGTCTTTCCAGTGTGATCTGGAACCACCATAACCAGGAACGCACACCCAGTCCACAAACCTCAGCTCCCGTCCTTCCCCGGAGCGAGCCTGCACCGCACCTGCGCGCCAAGGCCCCTCTCCTAGGGGAGGCTGTGGTCTGCGCTGAGGCAGGGGACAGCGCCAGCTCGGGAGAGGGGCCGAGCTTTCCAGGGCGCCCAGGAAAGCTCCCCCTCCATGGTGCTGGTGAATGTCCTGTTTTCTGACCTCCAGATCCTCCCAGAATTGGAAAGAGAAGGGAAAACCCACCAACACAGACACTTGTTACCTATTAAAAGTCTTCTGTCCTCTAAAATTGTCACAACTTTACATAAGCACATTAGGCAAGGTTTAATTTTGTATTTCAAGGTTTTGACCCACCGCATTTTGTGTTTTTAAAGGCAGTAGTGACACATGTCATACCAGCAAATATTTTGGGAGCATCGACTCTTCAGAGAATAATCACAAAGTGAAACTGAGCACAGGCCTGGGAGAAAGTGAGCACTTCATCAAGTATGTCCTGCAGGACCCCATCTGGCTGCTGATGGCAGACGCGGACGACAGTGTCATGATGACCTACCAGCTGCCTTCCCGGTAACCACTCAGCCTCTTCCTAGGAACCACAGAGAGCTGGGTTTAAGGAGCTCCCAAAGTCAACATGACAGGGCAGGACGCCACTCTGAAAGATCTAGATTTAGTGGAGCACTGCAGAGAGAAGCAGGCTTCCCTCTGGGTGACGCCGAGGGTCAGCCGAGCCCTGTGGAGGAACGTCCTGCAGCGGGCAAGGAGGGAGGCTCGGCGCTGATGAAGCATTGGCGCCAGGGTCAGCTCTTTGGCTCCGCTGCCCGTAACCTTGTGGGGCAAATGAGGTGTCTGTCTGTGTGTCTTAGAGCTGAATAAGCCAAAGGTCGAGGTGGGTGACCAGCCCAAGGCTGCCAGCTGTTTGGTAGTGACCTGGCTCTTGCCCAGGCTCTGAGCCCACGTCAGGCTGCTGTGTGGAACTACGTGTGATCCTTGCCCTTGCATGGCCCCCCTGGCAGGGGAGCCTGGGAGGGAAGGAAGAATTAACCCTGAAGCCTCTGGTTGGCTGGGGGAGACTGCATCTCCGTCTCTGGGGCGGCTGCAGTCCCGCCTAGTGGTGGCCTAGTGGTGGCCGGGGGCAGGGGAAGGTTGCCGACCCACCATCTGGGCGGTAGGAATTTCCCAGATTAACCTCACCTGTGCAGAACCAAGGCCGTGGGGCGACCCACACCTGCAGATACCCCCAGCCCCACATTTAGTTTAAAATATGGTAAAATTAAGTCTTGACCCTCATTGTCATTTTAATGGAAAGACTACAGGTTATTTACTAGGGAGATTAAGTTAATTTAAACAGGGTAATTTATTTTAAATGGAAAGAAAATTTACATTGAACAAAATCATCTAAAACTACATTATTAATATTGAAAGAGTTGATAGAAAATGAGTGTATTCTTAAAAAAAAAAACCTTAGAACATTCTGAAGCTTGCCTATTTCTAAATATTTTGTGAAGAAATTTAGAAACGGTGTTGAAGGAGGACAGAGAGAAGCTGAAGCTCCTGCAGAAATTCCAGCCCAGGTTCTCGGAGGCGGAGAGGCGGGAGCTGTGCGAGGTGCACCCCTGGATGCAGACGGGCAGCCTGCCCGCGGCCCTCGGCGTGGCGGTAAGCTCACGGCGCCTGCTTTCTGCTGTGGCCTAGGAGCACTGTGATGGGAGCTCTCAGTACTGTCTTCATAACTTTTCTGTAAATGTAAAACTTCTGAAATTATTATTATTATTATTATTTTTTGAGACACAGTCTCACTCTGTTGCCCGGGCTAGAGTGAGTGCCATGGCATCAGCCTAGCTCACAGCAACCTCAAATTCCTGGGCTCCAGCAATCCTCCTGCCTCAGCCTCCCGGGTAGCTGGGACTACAGGCATGCGCTACCATGCCTGGCTAATTTTTTCTATTTTTAGTTGTTTGGCTAATTTCTTTCTCTTTTTAGTAGAGACGGGGTCTCGCTCTTGCTCAGGCTGGTCTCGAACTCCTGAGCTCAAGCAATCTTCCCGCCTCGGCCTCTCAGAGTGCCAGGATTACAGGCGTGAGCCACCATGCCCTGCCTAAAATTAAAATTTATTTTAAAGAAAGGTACTGTGAGACTGTTAAGTCTGCTTGGAAGAACTCTCCTCCGACGGCTTTTCAACATTGTTTCTACAAAGGCTGAAAAGTCTAATCTCAATCCCTTGCTGCAAACTGAATGTTTTCCCCTTTGCTCAATTCTGTTTTCTGTTTTCAAAAAACAAGACCTCCCCTGTCATAAATGCTCAGTATCCATGGAGACCATTAAGCGGTGTCACTGCCATCATGCTCCCACAGGCGAGTCCCTCCAGCCCTTCTCTCCCGCGTCCCACCCCAGGCAGTGTCGCCCCACCACGCCGTGTAGGCTACTCTCAGCAAGGCCTCGAGGTCCCCCAGCAGCTGAGCTGTCCTTTCTCTGTCCTGGGGGCAGTGAGTGGCAGTGAGCTGGGGGTCCCTTGCTCCTTGGAGCTCTGCCTCCCCTTGGCCTCAGGGCTGCTTTCTGGCCCCCTCGTCTCCCCGCTCAGGCTCAGGGTCCGCACCTCTCTTCTGTCTGCGCTCCCCCGGATCATCCCTTCTCACCTACCGACTGGAAGGAGCACCTGTGTGCAGGGACGCCCTGGCAGCCCAGCCCTCTGCTGAGCTGCTCATTTCTCTCAGAGAACGCCAGCTCCTCGCTTCCGTCCCACGCGAGGGCACCTGCATCCTTCCCTTGCTCAGGCCACAGACCCTGGAGTGGTCCTGAACCCTCCTTCTCCCAGCACCCCCCACCGAGTCCATTAGCAAAGTCGAGCTCAACCTTCTCGTCACCTGCAGTGCCACCACCCATGTCCAAGCCAGGAGGATGCTCCCCCGGATGTCAAAGTAGCCCCCAGCTGCACTCAGTGTTCCCTGTGTCCCCGGGCAATCAGACCATGTCACCTGCAGCTCAGACCCTTCCAGCGCTGCCCCGTCTCCATCAGAATAAACGGTCGCACGGCCACACGGGCCTGCCCCACCTCACGTCTCCCCCCTCGGCTGCCTCGTCTCTTCCTCTCACTCTCCTCCCCAGCTCCACTGCCTCTTGGCTGTTCCCCAAGAACCTGTGGCCACAGGATGTTTGCACCTGCCCTTCCCTCTGGAATCCTCTTTCCTCAGATGCGTGCGTGGCTCACTCTTTCTTCAAGTCTTTTTTCATGTGCCACTTACTAGTTATCTGTTGTTGCGTAGCAAATGGCCCCAACACGTAGTGGCCTCAAACAGGAGACATGTATTTTCTCTCCGTTCCTGGGGGTCAGGAGTCTGAGGGCAGCTTAGCTGGTGCTTCTGACTCGGGCTCTGTCCTGAGGTTGAAGGCAAGGTAGTGGTGGAGGCTTCCATGGAGGCCCACGCGCGGGCCTGTCGGCTGTGCTGGCTGGTGGCAGGAGGCCTCACTTCTTTGCCATGGGGACTTCTCCATAGGGCTGCCTGGGTGTCCTTGTGATATGGCAGGTGACTTCCCCAGAGAACAAGAGGAAGCCCAGTGCCTCTTACAACCCAGAATCAGAGGGCAGGCTCTCTTTGTTAGGGACAAAGCTGTAAGTCCAGCCCAGGCTGAAGGGGAGGGGAGTTAGGTCCCATCTTCTGCGGAGGGTGGCAGAGAATGTGCGGACATGCTTCAGAAGCACTGAGTCACCTTTCCTGTGGCCTGTCCTGAGTGTCCAGGTGAACATCACAGATGTCCTCCACACTCACTGTGCATGCTGCTCCATGTCAACACAGCACTCTGCCTTTTTGAGTATACCGTGGAGCCCTTCTTATTGAGGTCATTGTCCCCTCTCCTCTCCGGGAACGTCATCTCCCTGTGGCAGGGATTTTTGTCCTTGTTGCTGGCAGCCTCACGGCTGACACCTGGTCACCTGCACCTTCCTCAGTTTGAACAGCTGTTTTGTAACAAGGATCTCAGATCTCATGGTTGTTACTGATGTCACATTTTTTCTTTTAAGGAATGTGTTTACTGTGAAAACGAGGAAAAAGACAACATTTGTATACCATACGAGGAAGATATTCCTTCTCTGGGACAAAGCGAAGCATCAGACACCAAAGAAGAGGAAAATGGGCCCCCACTGAGTCACAAGAACGAAGAACAGACATAACCGCCCCCGCCCGCCCTGACAGCCAGTGATCTACATTAGATGGTGCTTAGAAGAGAGAAGGATCTTCACATTTGTTTCTAATGAAATGGACACATATACTTATGTTGCTTTTTTGTTTTAGAAAAAAAACCATAGTTTTCTGAAGGGGTGACTTAAAACTGTGGAGGGTGGGGAAGGTTGGGGAAGAAATACAATTTTATATTTAAAATATAAATATGGAGTTTCATGGGATGGGGGAAGAGATTTTATTAATAATTGTTATTTAACTTGAGAAAGACTGAAACACCTCTATGTGAGTGTCAGGGAAGCCTCGTGGCTCTCAGACATCCTTCCCCTGTGACGAGCCCTGTCCAGTGCCCCGCCGCCCCTAGGCGCTCCCAAGGCACCTGCCAGGCTGCCACAAAGGCCCAGGACGCCATGCCACGTGGGACTCCAGGCTGAGGACTCCAGCCTTTCAGAGCTTTCCCAGGGTGTGTTTGATCAGATCAAATTCTTGGCGGCTGCTTTCTATCTAAATTTTCCTTTAGTCAAGCTAGATTTCTCTTTAACATACCAAGTGGAGATTACAGCCTCTCTTAATTTTCTTTTGAAGTGTTTCATGTTAAATGGTGAAAGCATAGTTTGGCAAACCAGCAGCTTTGGCTTTAGGCTCTGTAGTGGTCAATATTTCAATCCGATGTCGCTTTTGTTTATAGTGAACAAAGTTGAAGCATTTGCTCTGGACTAAAGGAGCCTGGTGGTTTGTGTGACCAGCTCCGTCAGATAAACGCACCAGACCCTCTTTGTACCTCGTCTTGCCTCCTTCTCAGACCACGATGGCCAATGCATGGGTGAAAACACGTTACCAGTCATCTCTTTACGGTGACTTCCCCCTGCCAACTAGGCCTTGACCAACACATTTGGAACCCAGTTGTGTGTGGTTTTCTCCCGGCAGAGAGCAGCTGCTGCCACTGTGAGTGTGTTCCCTCAGCTTCCAGCCACATCTGTGCTCACCTGTCCCACTGCACCTGGGCTGGGTGCCTGGCCCTCGTCATTGTCATGAGCCCGAGCTCACTGGGTGCAGCCTCACAGCTCTGCCAATATCACCAGAACTTTCAGGTCATTTGGACACTTAGGGGAAAGTGAGGTCGATCTGCCCAACTTTTTACAAAACCTCATGTCGCATCATATATCCCAAAGATTCCTTGGAAAATTTAATAATGGTCCCTGGTGTGAATGCAAAGTTACTACTGATAAAACAATTGACTTAAAATCGGACCAGTTCTATGAAGCTTAAAAGGAAGCAGGGTTTTCCTTGTTCTTTGATGGGGAAATGGCTACAAGAAAGGTGAAATGTCCTTGTAATACAGTTGGTTTTCATAGTAAAACCGTCTTATGCCTAAATGTTAACCTTATTAAAGGAACACTTTAATTATTTTCCAATTTACAAAGTAATGTCACCTTCAGATGCCCAAGATAAGGTTATAGCCTATTTTTATGGAAATTAGATGTTAGAAACTGCTTTCTGCCCCGAAGTCAGATCATAAGGGTATAGGCGGTAATCTAAGGTAACATTTTTGTTACCTAAACACAAAACTGCCAAAAACGTTCTCACTCTACTGTTATGTATGTTTACCATCAGCATTATTTTATCATTTAATGTATGCTCTCTGATTGTTAACTGTGTAGCTTCAACGTGTGTTGAGAAGTTGACTTAATAGGGTCATTTTGTGATTTTGTTTACATGGGAGGCCAAGCGTCATTTTCTTTAGTATGTGTGCTTACATGGGTGTTAAAAACTTTTTCTCTCTTTTAAACTGAGCCTTCTTTTTAATATATTCCTAAAAAGGTATGTAAATAAGCTCTCAGAGTTTGTGTAATGATTTGTTGAGCCTTGCCGAACAAGTGGTTTGTTCGTGTGCAAACCAAACTTTCTTCACTCAGTGCAATATATTTGTTTGACTGCTTATGTCTTTTTATGACCTTTTTGCCTTTTAGAAAATTGGTAAATAAAGCCAGTATATTTTTATTTTTAGCTGTATGTATTTTTAATAGAGGAAAACCTGAATGGAGATCAAAGATTATGAAAAGATTTTTTTAAAAAAAGAACTCCAGAAATTCTGCATTAGGAAACCTTCCATCCCAATGCCTCAGACTGCCCCCCTCACACAGTTCGATTCCTGCCGGTCTCCCTTCTGTGTGTGTGAGAGGGTGAACTGTTCTATAATGCAAATCTAATCATGCAATCACCCTCACGGTCTTTTCACTTGCAAATTGAGGGCTGTGCTGCCTGGCTACACCCCTAGAACTCCCCGACTCTGACCCCAGGCTCCCACTCTGTTCCCTTGTCCCCGCCCCTGCTTAGCTGGCCCTCCCACTGGCTGCCTGTGTTCTGGCCACCGGGGATAATGGCAGCGAGGTCAGAAGGATGCTCTACCAGAAAGGCCTCGTATCCCCATCGGGGATGACACAGGCAACACGGCACTGTCTCCCTCCCAGCCCTTCTTGCCACAGTGATGTAACCTTGTGAGACCAAGACAGGGGAGGCCTGAAGAGCCCACTCCCCCCACTCCACCTCCCACTTTTCAAACCAGGACCTTGGGAGTCAGAGCAGAGAGATGAAGGGGTTTGGACCCAATGTCCAGCCTCCCAGAAGCTCCCTGAGCAGTCCCCTTGGCCTGGCTGCCTAACTCCAAGCGCCGACAAGGGACAAAAGGCATTGTCCTCCTTGGAAGCACAGGGGCCTCTGCAGACTGCCCTAAATGGCCAGCTCTGGTTGTTTCACCGAACTTCTGAGTGCCTTTGGCAGACTCTTAATTGCATTTTTATTTACCACATAACCCCAAGGGTACCCCCCTCCTTTATTTCCAAACCAAAAGGAGATTCTCTAAGTCTCCTGGACAGACTGTCCACAAGGGGCCTGGACGGCTGCAGACTGGCCGCTGCCTTTGTTCCCCATGGATTTATGGCCTGCCACCCCTGCTGCTAACTGGTCCCCCAGTGGCAACCACAGCCCTGCCCAGCCTCTGCTGGCCTCTATTCCTGGCTCGGGGGGGATCAAAGTGCCCAAATGCTCAGGAAGTCTGTGCTCAGGCAAACTTTGAAGGCAAGATTGGCCCAAAGGACAAATGGCAGGAAGTATCAGCTAGGGCAGGCTGTGTGAAGGAGGGAGGGAGGGCTAGGTGGCCCCAAGACGGGGTAGCCAGGCTTCTGGGCCAAGCTCGTCAGCCCATAGATCCCTAAAGGAAATTGAAGCTGACTTTGTAGACAGGACCTTGGGCAACGTCCAGTCCAAGCAAGAAGGGTTTTGT
Organism: Varecia variegata; assembly: GCA_028533085.1. Lineage (NCBI taxonomy): Eukaryota > Metazoa > Chordata > Mammalia > Primates > Lemuridae > Varecia > Varecia variegata. The sequence continues at coordinate 1,817,092 of CM052439.1, forward strand.
GCACTCGCACAGCCTTTTCTACTTATGCTCTTTCCCCTCAAGACCACTTGGTCATACTGAGGCATACCCCAGTTCTTAATTTCTCTTTCCCTCAACTCTAGACAGTATTCTTCAACATCCCCACTGTGTGAGACAAGGCTTTTGAGGCCCTAGCCCTCCCTTCAGCCTCCTCCCTCTCCGGTGTCACCTGTCCTTTTGTTTTCACAGAGTCAACTTTATATCGTGTCCTATAACCATAAATAAGCCTTCCTTGCCTTTTCTATAGATTGATTCCAAATGTTGAAACCCTATGAACAATGTCACATTGTTGTGACTGTAAAAGAATTGTCACTTCCTAAGCCAAGTAATGTGCTAAGGTTACATTCCTTTTCTTGGGCACCTTTTTGTTTTTCCTGGAGTTCCTAGTTGCCTTCCATTTTTTGCTTGCACCATTTGCCTCTGTTATGTCCCCTTTCCCCCCATATACCCAATTCCCCATCCAATCAGATGTTCTATTGGGCTCTTCCAAGAGGCCTCCCCCAAGGCCCTGGTCATCTAGTTCCAGTATGAATTGCCTTTCATGGAGAGTGTCCTAAAACATCTGTTGGGCCTTGTTCACTTGGATAATGGGAGGAGTATAAATCAGTTTGCAAACTCGGGAGTACAAGAAGTATCACTGAGTTTATGTTTCCCTACCTCACTTTTTCAAAGGAGTAGAAACTTAATTGTAGCACTTGGAGTCTCCTTTCCTGGGGTGATGTCTAAGTAGGGAAAGAGAGTAGTCACAGGCCAACTACGCTCCCGAGGCACCCACCACTGCAATCCCCCCACCAGCTCCACCACGAGCAGTGGGACATGGGGGAGGGCAGCTGGGTCTCTGAGCAGCCCAGGCAGGGGTGGGTGGAAGCAGCTCAGATTTTTTCACACTCCTTCAGTGGTGGTGGGCTGCAGGAAGTCTCAGGGGCCTGCTCATAGAGGAGCAACCAAAAGGCAGAGCTGGGGCAGGTGAGAGTGGGCAGGAAGGGCTCCCAGGTGGTTATAAAGGTCGGTGAAGTGATTCTGGGAACCTTGAAACCTCTCACCAAACTTGCCCTGCCTGAAGCCTGCGGGAGCCGCTGGGGGGGAGCCATAAGTGAAGGTGCCAGACCCATCTTCAGGAGGCTTGGGGGTGGTCTGTGGCCTAGTCCTGCCACTCTGCTCAACCGCTGCAGTCCCTCCATGTCCCCTCTCTCGCAGCCCTCCAGTCAGGCTAGGGACACCCCTCCCCTTCCTACCCACCCAGTGCTTCTTCGAGGCAAGGATCTGTGCTGGGGTGCGGGAGAGGTGGAGAAGGGGTTCTAGGTCAGACTGCCCTTGACCAGGGACGCTCGTAGCCTAAAGGCCCTCGGAAAAGACCCCAACAATCCCATCCCGGTGAGGGGCGTGGGACTGGGCAAAGACTCGGTGCTGCCGCGGGGCAGGCCCGGCGGGCCAGCTTCCTAGAAGGCATCCCAGTGTTTGGACTCTGCCAGGCGGCAGGCAGCGGGACCAAGGCAGGTGGAGCTGGCGCCGGGCCAGGGTCCCCAGGGCGCTACCCAAGGGCGCGGCTCCACCGCCCACGCACCCCACCCGCGGCGAGGCGGGCGGGCGGGCAGATGGGCGGCCCCGGGCGGGGGTCGCGGGCGTCTGGGCGACACAGGCGCGCCCGCCGCCTGCTCGCGGGACAAAGCGGGCCCAGACAAAGGCGCGGCCAACACCTGTCGCTCTTGGCGCAGCCGCCGCTTTTCTCAGCCGAAGCGGCTGCAGCTGCCAACTGTCACGGGCATCAAGTTACGGGGCCAGACGGCAGCCTCGGCGGGCCGGGAGTGGGGACGGGGGTGGTCGCGGAGGGACAAGGGGGACGGGGGCACTGGGGGGGAGGGAGGCGGTGGTAGGGGCCCGGGACGGACAGGCGGGTGTGTTGGGGGTGAATGGGGGTGACGGGGAAGGAGAGCCCAGGGAAGAGCGGGGCGAGCGGGAGCACCGCGGACCCCGCCCCACTGGGATCGCGGTGCTGGCGGAGGGCGGCGCCGGGGTCAGCCTGCAGCCAGGATGGATCTGCAAGAAAGGCGGGGGCGGGGCGCCACGGGGCCGCCCCGCCTCTGCTGTCGGATTCACTCCTACAAACCTGGAGCTTCGCAGCCACCCTCTCCGAACCCGAAGTCCCCTCTAGGTCCAGAGACCGCGGACTGGACTGTGGCTCTATCCCCCGGACCCGGCGCCTCGGGACCAGGGCCACCCGCGGGCGGGAGAGGGAGAGCGAGTGAGCGGCGGGAGGACGGTGGGCGCTGCGTGAGCCCCTGACGCGCGCACGGCAATCCTGTGGTTTCAGCGCAGCCGGGCGAGGGACACCAGGCACCCGGGGCCGCGGCTCCCCGGCTAGCCGCCCCCCGGGGCCGCCCCCTGGGGGTCGCGCGGAGGCCGGCCTGGGGCGCCGCCCCGCCAGCTGGCGGCCGGCCGAGCCACGGGCCCACAAAGCGAGCCACTCCCATTGGCTGCGGCGCGCCTCCCTGTCGCGGCCCGGTCCGCACGGCCAATTGGCGAGTTCAGATGCAAATCAGCGGCTATAAAGGGGGCGGGGCCGCCGGGAGCCGGAAGACGCGGAGCAGTGCGGGCCGCGGCCGGACTGCCTAGTGGGCTAGGGGCTCCGCGCTCCGGCGCTCCCGCGGACGGGCATGGCTCCGCCCCTGGCGCCCGGCCGGGACCGCGCGGGCCGGGAGGATGAGGACGGTTGCGAGGCGCGGGGGGACCGCAAGGTGCGGGCCGGGCGGGGCGGCGGGCAAGCGGGCGGGAGGCCGCGTGGGGCCGGGACTCAGGGGTCCGCTTCCCGCAGGCCCGGAAGCCCCTGGTGGAGAAGAAGCGGCGCGCGCGGATCAACGAGAGTCTGCAGGAGCTGCGGCTGCTGCTGGCGGGCGCCGAGGTGCGGGGCCGGTCGCAGGCTGCGGGGCGGGCGGGGTGCGTCCCGGGCGCGCGGCCCGCTCACCGCCGTCCCCCGCCCGGGCAGGTGCAGGCCAAGCTGGAGAACGCCGAGGTGCTGGAGCTGACCGTGCGGCGCGTTCAGGGCGCGCTGCGGGGCCGGGCGCGCGGTGAGTGGCGGCGGGGCGGGCTGCGGGTGCCTGCCAGCCGGGCGAGGGCGCGTTCGCCCACCGGCCTCTCCTACCCCTCTGGCTCCCCTGTCCTGTCGGCAGGGCTCCCCACGGAGCATGGTATGCCCCGTGTCTCCAGGGTGAGCCCAGTCCGGGTGGGCCGGTTGGGACGCCGCTCTCTCCCTCCCACCCCGGGCGCAGAGCGGGAGCAGCTGCAGGCCGAAGCCAGCGAGCGCTTCGCCGCGGGCTACATCCAGTGCATGCATGAGGTGCACACGTTCGTGTCCACGTGCCAGGCCATCGATGCCACCGTCGCCGCTGAGCTCCTGAACCACCTGCTGGAGTCCATGCCGCTGCGTGAGGGCAGCAGCTTCCGGGACCTGCTAGGGGACGCCCTGGCCGGGCCGCCTGGAGCCCCTGGGCGCAGTGGTTGGCCTGCGGGAGGGGCCCCGGGGTCCCCGATGCCCAGCCCCCCAGGATCCGGGGACGAACTGTGCTCCGACCTGGAGGAGGTCCCTGAGGCTGAACCGAGTCGGGCACCTGCTGAGGGGCCGGACTTGGTGCCTGCAGCCCTGAGAAGCCTGACTGCCTCCCGAATAGCCCAGAGTGTCTGGAGGCCTTGGTGACCAACGCCAGCCAGGGTCCTCCGGTGGTGGGCCCGGCCTTCCCGTGCTCTACTCCCTTTTCCCTGGGGTTCACATGTGGTGGGGCAGGGCCCTGGGTGTCTCCAAGATCTGCCCTCCCCACTCCTCCAACGGACGGCTTGCAGGCAGCACCCGACCACCAGCCCAGTCAGGTCCCCAACCCTGTTTCCTGAGGATGTAACATTTATAGACCCTGCAGCTCTGGGGGGGTGGGGGTGGCGGGAGGGAGCTAAGGCAGGTGGAAGAATCCTGTAGAGCCACCAGGGCTCTCCCAGGTTCACCCTTCCCAGCCTTCTCTGGCACTGTGCGGAGTCTGAGGGCAGGGGTGACAGCAGTGGTCCTGGGTGCTGACTTCCCAGGGAGGGGCACTCAGGCCCTGGCAGCCCTGGGCTAAACAGAAGCTTGAATTTGCCACTTCAGCAGGAGACAAGGGGAGGCAGGTGCATTCCGCAGCACTGCTCCACGCTGCTGCTCCACGCTGCCAGAAAGAAGCGAGGTTCTGTCCATCTTGACTGTAGCACACTTGAGGTTGTGTATTAGGTTGCCATCAAATGTTACAATTTTATTAAATAAAGAATTTTGGAGTTAGTTACCTACCCTTGAAGTATTACTGGATGGTGTGGTGTCGTTAATGTGTCAGATATGTAAATGATAAACCTAAGCACATTTTTCCTGCATCTGACGCCTGTGAATGTCCTTTAAAGCTCCACCCTTTATCAGTGGAGCAAGTAGCCTGAGGAGAGTAGTGTGAGGGTGCTGGAGAGGATACTCTGCGGCTGGTCTTGCAGGAGGTAGTGCTCTGCATCCCCGCGGCTGGGCAGGTCCTCAGGCCTGGCCACTCTCCCTGGGAATTTGTGTGCGGCCTGAAGGACTCCACTGGCATGGGGTCTGTCTCTGGGATAACTGAGCGATAGGGAAATGACCTGTCTGTACCATTTCCTTGCTGTGAGCTTCAGGAATAATAACACTAATGCCTAATTGCTAGCTGCCATTTGGGTGGAAGTATCTTTCAAAGACCTGTTTTCCCATCCATAAGTGTGATGCAGGTGTCAAGTCCACTTGTGTTCATTGTCACTTTTCTTGACTGAAGAACGAATGGTGCCCCCTGGCGCCAGGGACAAGGGTACCCACCCAGTTCATGGCTTGATATGAAAGTGCCAAGGCCCCAGGGGGCTTGAGCCTGAGGTTGAACTGGGCCCAGGAGGTCAGATCCCTCAGGGATGGGGGTGATGGGATGGGCAGCTGGGGTGCAGGAGCCTAACCTCTTGGGCTGGGTCAGGCCTGCAGATAGCATGTGGTCAGTTGGCTGCAATCACTGCCACAGTTAGCCTAGTCCCTCCTCCTGCTTCAGGACCCCGGGGCAGCTTGTTCTCACTTTGGGTTGGTGGTACCCAGGCTGGGGCCGAGGTGTGATGACTTGGAATTGAAATCTGGGTCTCCTCTATGGTTGTGTACTTTTGCTTTAAGAACATCTTCCCTGTTACAAAAGCCCCCAAGCAGATCCTGGCCACCAAAGGTGTTTCAGAGTTTGGGGTTCACTCTGGCTCCCCTGCAATTCAATCATAGACCAAAGCCACTGGACTATAACCAGATGCAGCTTAATTTTAGCTACTGGGGTTGAGCTGTTGAGGGAATGGTGGGTGAGGCAGGTCCACCGATAGGGCTTGCAGAATGGAAATATCATTCCTGGAATTATTTTAATTATCCCAGGCAGACTGATGTAGGGCATGTCTGCAGGGACATGGATGGATAACAGGCCACCCTGAAAGCCCTGTCCCATGTGTTCCCAACACACCCAAAGGCCACTGCAGTAAGCTCTGATGCCATTTGGGGAGCATCAGGGAGGGACTGCTTTGAAGGAACAGCTCTTTCCTTTCACATCCACTCTCATCACATCTTCCCAGGGGCCCTGGAAGGCGGTCAAGGATGCAAGGTACAGGAGGCTGACCTGGGGTTAGTGTTGCTAGGACCAGGACCAGCCCAATGTCAGATACCGCTAACCATCCCTGGTCCACTGTATTAGTTTTCTATCACTGCCACAACAAATGACCACAAACTCTGTGGCTTAAAACAACACACAAACGTTTATTATCTTGCAGGTTAGAAGTCCAACACAGGATTCACTGGGCTACAGTCAAGGTGCCGGCAGGTAGGGCTGCTTTCCTTTCCGGAAGCTTGAGGGTAATCCATTTCCTTGCCTTTTCTCAATTCAGAGGCCACCCACGTTCCTTGAACAATGGCCCCTTCCTCCATCTTCAAAGCTCCTTTAAAGTGTGGCATCACTCTGACCCTTCGTCCACCCTCATGTCTCCCCCCACCTTCTTCTGCCTCCTTCCTTATACTTTTAAGGACCGCTGTGAACACATCGGCCCACCTGGATAATCCAGGATAATCTCCCTATCTCAAGGTCCTTAACTTAGTCCTTAAGCATATTTGCAGAATCTCTTTTACCATGTAAAGTAACATAGTCACAGGTTCTGGGAACTCGGATGTGGTCACGGGGAAGGCATTATCTGCCTCCCATAGCCACCTGTGCCTGGGACCAGGCATTCTGACTTCCATCGTGAGGCAGTGTGATGCCACTTTCCCACAGGGGCATTGGGTCCCCTACCCTCTCCTCTGCTTAGTGACTCTGCCCTCTCCACTGTATCATTAATTTCTCCTTTCTGGATCATTCTTGTCAACCTACAAACAAGCTGTAAAAACCTCCCTGGACCTGACATACCCCGTTAGCCTCTGCCTCGATGACTCCTCCAACCTCATGCCCACCACCCTCCTGGGCTGTCCTTCCTCACTGGCCATCTCTGCCGACCTCTGTGGGCATACCCGTCTCAAGGTTCTGTCCTCAACCCTTCCCTGTGCCCCCACCCAGTGACCCCATCTGGTCTGTTTGTTCCACCCGTGTCCGTGATTCCAAGCCCGTCTCCAACCTGCTGGCTCCCCTATATTCTCCTGTCTACTCAGTGTCGCCACTTAGGTGTCAGACGGGCATCACCACCTTACCGCAGCCAAAACAACTGATGCATACCCGCAAAGGCGCCGTCGTTTTCCCAGGCGTCGCCATTCGATTGGGCAAAAACATCGAGAAGTCGCCCTCATGTTCTTTCTTTTCCTGCCGTCCCACTTCAAATCAGTCAAGCCATGAGTTCTACTTCTAAATCTTACCCCGATTTGTCGTCTTCTTTGCCACCAACCGAGTCCTCTTCTCTGGGCCCTGGCAGCAGGTCTGACTCCCCTCTCTACTCCACTCCTGACCGCGGCCTTCAAGGCTCAGCGCCGCTCGGCGCCGCCCAAGCCTTCCGCCCTCCCTACGACCTGCTCCGGACTCGGGGCAGGATCTGGCCAGTCTCGCTCAGCCCCGCGCGTCCCGCCCTAGAGCCCTCCTGGGACTGCCCGGAGCGGCGTTGGGGAATCCGAGGGATTTGGGAATAAGGCAGCCGTAACTCCACAGGCCTCCGGGAGCAGGGTTCGGGTAGCACGCTGCGCTCGGAGGCGCTCGGAAACGCTCGGAGGAGCCGAGGCCTTGGCCCCGCCCCGGCCCGCCCGCGGCGAACCGCGGGGCCTCCTGGGAGCTGTAGTTCCAGCACCTCGCCTTCGTTTTTGTCGAGCCTGCCGCAGGGCGAGCCGGGACTGCGACTCCCAGAGGCCTCCGCGGCTTGGAGGCCGCGACCCTAGAAGCCGCGAGCTCTGAGCCCGGGGCTCAAGCGTGCGCAACTGAGCGCAACGGTGCCGAAGGGCGCGTGCCGCCCGTTAAGCGGCTTTGTTGCTGCGGCGGCGGCTGGGGTGCGGTCTCTCCCACACCCCCGGGACCGGGAGAGGACGCGAAGAAAGCGCTGGCGTTCTGCAGCTTGGGCCTTTCGCAGCTGCAGCCGCCCGACTTACGGGAAAAGTGGCGAGGGCGAGAGGGCTGCGGCCCAGGCCGCCCCTGGGGAGCCGGGTCGCGGGCTGCGGTCTCCGGCGCCGGGCGTCGGGAGTGTTAAAGCTGTCCACGGGGTTCGGAAGTGCGGCCAAAGTCAGCGACTGAGGTCGAGGAAGGAGGGGTCGTTTCAGGCTGTGAAATGGAAGCAGGCTTCTCGAGGAGGGAAAACACTGTTGACTGTGCCAGAGACCAAGCGTCAGCTTTGCTCAGTGTTCATCCCACACATGTGTCTGTAAGTAGGAAGGGAGGGTCTCCAGAAAATACGGGAACTCAGCCCCTTGAAAAAGCCGTCTGTTCTGCAGCCCTTGTTTACGAGGCCCGTGGCTGCTCAGCTGGCTAAAACTAGCCCCTGGCAGTCTATAAATGAACTCTAGTGAACTTTCCTTATTGCCGTGCTAACGTCTCCACCCAGGAAGGAGCGATAGCTTCATTACCATAACACGTGACCTGCCTGGGAGCAGGACGAACGAACAACACATACCTAAGGGAAACCACCCCCTTCGTGCAATGATACTTTTTCATTCTCTACTACCCCATAAAAACCCCATGCCACTCTCCCTTGGAGACCCTGCTTTGGAGACTATTCCCAAGGCTCTCCTCACTTGCTGCAAGTGGGTAAAACTGAAGACTCGCGTTCTCGTGGAGAGTTGTCACTCACCAGGTGAACAAACCCCAATCTTTCGAGCAACATGTTGAGCACCTGTTACATGCTGGGGGTTGAGATGAGACTGACAGGACCCCTGCTGTCGTGGAACATGCAGTCTCTTAAGATCAGCAAAAGCCCACAGAGAAACAGTCGAACACAGAATTCCCAGAGGTAGACGTTGGCATTCCTTGAGAGACAGTGGCCAGGGAAACCCAGGTTTTATCAGATTATTAGTGCAGTACTTGGATATGAAGGTATTTGGAAGGAGGAGGAGTGAGGTTTTAACCTGTGGTCCACAGGCCTTTTAGCTCCTCATGGAAGCTCCCAGGCTTTTTGCTCTTGCAATCCTCAGGGAAAAATACTGCCCTCCCTTGGTACTTGTTCTGTTTCCTGTTGGCATTGCTATCCACTGACTTGTCAGTGATGACACTTGGGGTACTACATTCCTCTCTTCTTCAGATCCTGCCCCACCTTAACCTCAAAAAATATTGAACATGCCCGTAGGCATCTTGGTCAATAGCCCTACCGTGGACCTTGTCAGCACTCACAGTTGAACCAGTTCCAAACCTTAAGCACCAACAGCCTTCTCTCTTATCCACTCTGTCCCAGGGACCTAGCACCCCAATGAGGTCTGCTAGTTATCCTACTGTTTCCTTCACCGTCAGGTTTCTTGAAAATAGTCTTCATTCTCATTTCCTTCATTTCCTCACCTCCTGCTTGCTCTTCACAAAAGTTTAGTATGGTCATGTTTCCTGCCATTCTACTGAAAACTTCTCACGAAGTCTCCAATGAACTGCTAATCAAGTAGGCGCTTCAGTTCTCATTGTACCTAAATGTTGCAGCATTTGACACTGCCAACAATGTCGTGCTTAAATATTGTGTCCCACATTTCTTTCCCTGGCCCTCTGGTTATCTCTAGGCTATAATCTGTATGATCTCCATGGGTTCACCTATCATGTCACCAACTCCAAAAGCTACTTCCAGCCCAGTCCTCTTTGGAGCCATCATAGAGTTTATGCAGATGCCCCTGGTTGTTGCCACTTGGGAATCCCACAGGTTCTTCAAATTCAACAAGTTGAAACCTGAACTCAGCTCTCTTGCAAAACCTGCACCTCCTTTCGTGTTCTGGATCCTTGGGAACAACATGACCATCCTCAGTCACTCAGGCCAGAAACCTGATAGTCCGTGGAGACACTTCCCTGGATATGTCCTTCTGCCCCACCATGCATGCAGTGTCCAGGAACTGTGAATTCTTACCTCCCTGATAGGACGAATGGATGAGTGAATGAGTTTTCACCTTATACCTTGTCCTTTTCCTTCTCTCCTTGCTGCTGCATTCTTAATTCAGGTTCTTATCTCTCACCTGGAGAATGGCTGTGGTTATTAAGAAAACACCCTACATCCAGTTTTACCACCCGAGCTTCAGTTCTTTCAAAAGCCCCACACTGCAGATTCAGAAAGTGCAGTAGGCCCAACACTCCCGTGGGTCAACTCAGAACTTAACTAGCTTTGCCTCCAAGTCCCCCTCGCCATCCTGTTCCACCCCTTGCTTGAGTTTGGTCTGCTGCATTGCCAACCTGCTCCTCTACTCTGCTTGTCTTCAGCATTGGCTCCCCCAGCACCACCTGTGTGAAGCCTTTCCTGGTCATCCCTGGTTTTATGCAGTTTCTGACTTTTGTTTTATTTCCCTGGTGGCATATTTCAGGTGTTTATTCATTCCACAATTATTTGTTGGATGCCTCTCTTTGTCAGGCATCATTCTAGTTGCTGGAGATAAACAATGTTTCATCTCGAGCTTACATGGTAATGGGGAGGACAAACAATAAATATATAATATGGCAGGCGGTGTTTATGTGCCAAGAAGAAAAATAAATCAGGTCACGGGCACAGGGACTGATGGTGTGGCAGCAGGGTGCAGTTGAAGTTGATCATGGATGGCCTACCAGGGGTGAGAGAGATATTTTGAGGTTAAGGTGGGTCCGGATCTGAAGAAGACAGGATTATAGTACCCCAAGTGTCATTTGAGCAGAGAATCAAATGACGTGAGGGAATGAGCCAAGGAGCTGTCTTGGGAAAGAATATTCTGGGTCAACAGCAAGTACAGAGGCCTGGAGGAAGGACTGTGCTGGGCCTGTCCCAGGGACTGTGAGGCTGGAGCAGGATTCCTGTAGTCTTTTTTTGTTTTTTTTGAGACAGAGTCTCGCTTTGCCCGGGCTAGAGTGAGTGCTGTGGCGTCAGCCTAGCTCACAGCAACCTCAAACTCCTGGGCTCAAGCGATCCTACCGCCTCAGCCTCCCGGGTAGCTGGGACTACAGGCATGCACCACCATGCCCTGCTAATTTTTTTTTTCTATATATATTTTAGTTGGCCAGATAATTTCTTTCTATTTTTAGTAGAGACGGGGTCTCGCTCTTGCTTAGGCTGGTCTCGAACTCCTGACCTCGAGCGATCCGCCTGCCTCGGCCTCCCAGAGTGCTAGGATTACAGGCGTGAGCCACCTTGCCCCGCCTTAGGTGTGCTTTTGATGCTTTCTATGCATTTGCAAGCATAGGTATCTAGGATACATGCTTTTTTCTTTTTTACACAAATGGGACCATTTTGTACATACCATTCTTCAACTCTGTAAACCTAATGATACACCATTTGTTTCAACAATATAGACTGAGCACCTGCTATGTGCCTGGACTGTCCTGGGCACCGGGGACACTGTGGTGAGGAAGACAAAGCCCCTCACTCATGGAACTTACCTGGGCCACCTTCCATGCTGGCACACGCAGATCCTCATTCACTCTAACCCTGGGGTGTCCCAGTGTGTGGGTGTCCCCCACCCATGAAGCAGAAGGGGATTTCTGAGGTTTTGCCAAGATCGATACTCAGCGAACATCCTTGTATACTTTGCAGCTATGCCATGTACATCTCTGGAATTAGAATGCCTGGGCAAATGGTACATCATTGAGCAATTTGTAAGTATTGTCAGATTGCTGATTAAAATGGTATCACTTTATACCTCTACCTTCAGTGTCTGAGGGTGGCCGTTTT
>CM052439.1:1828922-1886118 GCA_028533085.1 Varecia variegata
AAAAAAAAAAAAAAAAAAAAGATAATTACGTTTCCTTATTTTTGTCCTTTGGCCTATCAATTTGGGGTATTTTGTGATCAGATTCACCAACACTGAGCTGCCATGCTTGCATTTTCGTAATGAACCCCCGCAGTCATGGTGGGCCAAGGTCCAGCTGAAGTTGGTTTGTGTAGGATTTTTAAAAAAGAGACTTCTTTAGAGCAGGTTTAGGTTCACAGCAAAATTGAGCAGAAATTTCCCATCTATCCCTGCCCCCCAACGTGCGCAGCCTCCCTCATTGTCAATATCCCACACCGGAGGGTACATTTTTCACGATCGATGAACCCACGTTGACACATCATCACCCCGAGTCCATAGTTTACATTACGGTTCACTCTTGACATACATCCTGTGGGCTTGGACAAATGTACAAGGACGTGTCCTCCATGCTAGTGTCACACAGACTATTTTCACCATCCTAGAAGTCCTCTGTGCTCCACCTACTCGTCCCTCCCTCTCCCCAACTCCTGGCAACACTGATCTTTTTACTGTCTCCATAGTTTTGCCTCTTCCAGAATGTTGTGTATGATTTTTGCATCAAAATTTCTTGGGGATGATCTGTAGTTTTATGTGCTGTCTTTGGTTTTGTGTCCATGTTTTGCTGCCTTTGTGAAAAGCTTGTGAACCTTGCTTTTCTTCCTCTGTGCTCAGAACACTTTAGCGTGAGGGCGACCTCGCCCTGCGAGTGTGAGCAAGTCCTCCGTGAAGTCCTCTGCATCTGGACCCCTAGACCACATGGAAGTGGATGGGGGGGATGCTTTTTGGTTTTTGTGTCTGGATCCTTGAATAGGCGATTTCTGTCTCTTCTCTCTTCCTGCCTCTTCCGTTTTCTCTCTCCTGCTTTCTCCTTCTCTCCCTCCCTCTTCATCTCTTCAACCTTTGTCTCCATCTGCGTAACAGGATTGCAGCAGCACCTCCTTTGCTTTGAGAAGTCAATGCTGTCGGTAAAGCCCCTGTCACAGTCTTGGGTAGAATTTCCTTTCTTTTTGTTCCCACCTGGCTCTCTCTCCTTCCTCATCCTCACCCATTCTTGTGTCCTCTCCTTTCTCATCTCCCTGGCTCTGTCTCTTTCCTTTCCCTCTTCCTCTTTTCTCTCCACCTCTGTCTCCTTTCTTCTCTCTTCCCTCTTTTTGTCTCTTCCTCCACCCCCAGTCCCCTGCGTCTGTCCTCTGCTTCTGCCTTTCCTGCTTTGTCCTTTTCTAGCCTTCCTGTGTCATCCTGCACCTCCAGCAGTGGGTGCGGAGGGTGGCAGTCCAGGGTCTGCCTCTGCCGGGCAAGTGACTCCCTCCTCCTCATTCCCTCCCGCAGGGCGTGGGCTCCTCACTCACTGGGGCAGTCCCTCGGCTACCATATTCACCCTGCCCTGCCGAAAGAGTTGAAAGCAATCCGCAGGGGACAACCAGGGAAGTGTGCCAAGCACTTGTCAAGGTGAGTGCTCAGGGGGGTCAGGCCACCCATGTGGAGAAGTCCACTGAGAATGGGGGGGCACATGCTACTCCTTCCTCTGTTCCTTCCTGCAGTGCTCACAGACAGCCCCTGCCAGTCTTGCCTCTGGCTGCTGGAAAGGGTCCACCCAGTCCATGTAGCAGAGGACCAGAGCCTGGCAGGGCTCTGTAATGGGACTTCAGGCTTCGTTAAAGGACCACAGACTTGTTTAGGGATGCTGGGACAAAGGAGAGAGAAGTACCATTTCCCATATGAATTGGCACATGGAGTGGAATATAATATCTACAGGGCAGACCAGGTGGAAACCCCAGACCGTGAGACTCTCAGAGGAGCCTGGCTGCTGGCTGGTTCCCCGTCCAGAAGCCCCCTGGGTTGCAGGCACTGGGCTCTTGCTTTTTGTCCTCTGGCTTTGCCTTGGCTTAAGACCCCGTCTACACCAAGGCTCCGAGTCCCTGGACTTCTTCTGGAGGCTCGGCTGTCCCTGTGTACTCTATAAGTGCAGAAAGGGTGTGAGATGCCTCCACTGGGCCCTGAACAGGTTCTGTGGCACAGGCAGGGTGCAAGTACGAGGTGGCATGGTGCATGCCCTGCTTTAGGGAGGCTGGGAACAGATCCCTGGAGGCAGCCTGTGCCCTGTTACTAGGAAGAGTTTCAGCAGGAAGTTTTACCAACTCCCAGGGGAGCAGAGCCTGGGCCTTAAGGGGAATGTAATTTCAGAAGGGCAGACATTTCCTAATCATCAATGTGTAAGAAACAAGTCCGGCTGGGTGCAGTGGCTCACACCTATAATTCTAGCACTTTCGGAGGCTGAGGCAGGAGGGTCACTTGAGCCCAGGAGTTCAAGACCAGCCTGGGCAAAATAGCGAGGCCCCATCTCTATATAAAATTTAAAAATTAGCCAGGCATAGTAACGTGCACCTATATTCCCAGCTACTTAGGAGGCTGAGGCGGGAGGATGGCTTGAGCCCAGGAGTTTGAGGCTACAGTGAACTGTGGTCCTGCCACTGCACTCTGGCCTGGGTAACAGCAAGACCCCATCTCAAAAAAAAAAAAAGACAGAGAGAGAGAGAGAAAGAAACAAGGCTATGAGAGAACAGCAATCGTTAGGGCACAGGGATTGAGAAAAAGGTGAGATGACCTTGGACAATCAGGCTTCCAAAGGAAGGCTTCCTGGAGGAGGTGGCATGTGAGCCCTGCAGGACAGGTGGAGGTTGGAGGATGACATACGAGGAGGCTTGCCTGTCAGGCCCCAGAGGTCACCATGCTCCCGATTTTGATTTGGGACCTCCCAAAGGACAGGGCGGGAGTAAAGCACAGAGGCCTTCTCCTTGGCGGGCCTGGGCTGTGTGGGGCCAGCCCTGGAGAGCGTGCTGCCTTCTGTGGCTTCACCCGCTTCCTTCTCTCCCCTGTTCCCCCGTTGGATACAGAGCCCGCGCACACTGGGTCTCGCTCTTCAGCGCTTCCTGGGCGGCAGCTTCCTGGCGGTCAGAACTGGAAGGCATGTCGGACTCCACACAGTCCCGCCACGCTCCCCACGCTCCCTGCCTTCGAGGGCCGGGGGTCGGGGGAGCGCGCAGCCCACCCTGGCCAGCAGGACCTCACCACTCCAGACTCCTAACCCTGTCGAAGAAAAAGAACAAAAACAGATAACAAGAAAGTTATCTATTGCTGTGTAACAAATTAACCCACAGTTTAGCAGCTTAAAACAAACATTGTTTCCACAGCTTCTGTGGGCCAGGAAACAGGCCCAGCTCAGCTGGTGCCTCTGCTCGAGGTCTCTCCCGAGGCTGCCGTCGGGGTGTCCGGCTGTGGTCCCGGGCGGAGGCCGGGGAGGGCAGCGACTGCTCAGCTCGCCCGCAGGGGCTGTGGGCAGGATTCAGTTCCTCACAGGCTATTGGACTGAGGGCCTCGTCCTTTTCTGCTTTTTGGCTGGAGGCCTCACTCAGTTATAGGCCACATGGGCCTTTCCAGAGGGCAGCCCACAGCATGGCAGGCGGCTCCCGTCATGCAAGATGGAAGGAAGGCCACCACTTGTGACCTACTTTAGAAGTGACATCCCCTCACATGTGCTGTATTCTTTTGGTGTGGGTTCAGCCCACATTCTGGGCAGGGGATTACACAGGACGTAGTAGGACCTGGGGTGTCGAGGGCCGTGTCTGCTGCCTCCTGTGTCTGTGCTCTCGCCCTTGTCCTCGGGCTCCGGGAGAGGGTCTCACCAGAGCGTGCCACACTCTGTTCAGTACGTTGTTACTCTGGTGTCTCACTGTTGATTTAAAAGCTGAAACCTGAATTTTATCTCACGAAATAGGTGTATCCAGAGAGTCATAAGCTGCAGAAACAAGGATGCACGTGTTCAGAAAGCCTTCCATCCACAGCCTTCCCTCCGAAACCTCTCCAGGGCATCTCATTATTTTTAATTCCCATAGAATTAAAAATAATGAGTGACATAGAGCATCTTTTCTTAAGCTTATGACTTACTAGTATTTTCCTCAGAGCTGGATGGGGCCCCTGATCTAGTTATACTTCCGGAGGTCCCTGATGGTGTAGTCTTGGGACATTAGGGAAATTCCAAAGCCAAGTGCAGGAGAAGAGCTCCGCCCTAGCGCCCTTGCGCGTATCCACATAGGCCACGCAGACAAGGCCTGGACCACAGCATGGTGTCTCGCCATCCTCCCGGGCAAAGCCTGGCCCCACTTGCCTCCCTGGGTCCCCTCCTTGCCTAGCAGGCTGTGAGGCCCGAGACTTCCCGCCATGCCACCTTGGGCACAGGCTGGAAACGAGCCTTGCTAAAGCGTGGCAGCAGCTCCTCGCAGCAGGGTGTCCCGGCATCCTCGTGCCAGTCATCTGGCCGCTTTTTTCGGCATCACCCTGCTCAAGGTCCATGGGAAGCTGGCACCTCTGGCTACTCTTCCTTTTGTTGTCTGTGCAAATAATAAACTGAATCTGAAAAGGGCTCATATTTCTTTACCAGCAAATCTGTCAGCCTTGGCCTCGTCTTGTGCTTGACAGAGTGGAAGGAAAACTAGGGGAGATTCAAGGGGATGGGGGAGAAAGGGCACAGGCCCAGGCCCCACCCTGTTTGGGGAGCAAACTTCTTAACTGCCCTTGCCTGCTGAGATTCTGCTTTCTGCCCTTTGTTTCCTCCAACACTTGATCATCTCTCTTAAGCTTCGGTCCCCAAGCCCCCCACCACAGCCCAGCACCAGTCTACGGCCTGTTGGGAAACAGGCTGCGTTATCACCGCCTGAGCTCTGCACCACCTCCCCGCAACCCACAACACCCCCCACCCTCGGTCCATGGAAAAATTGTCTTCCATGAAACCAATCCCTGGTGCCAAAAAGGTTGGGGACCACGGCCCTTAGGGCTTGGCCACTTCTCCCTTAGGGTGTTTTAACCAGATCTACCCCGTTGTCCCACCTGGAGAGACTCTGAAGCTTAGAGGGGGCTCCTGCTGGACCTTCCCGGCTCTCAGACGGACCAGCATTTGAAGCAAAGGGCTAGAGGACTAGAGCTACCTTCTCCCCCACCTCCCCAAAACTTTGTTATGGACTTTGCAAGTTACAGCAAAGTTGAATGAATTTTACTTTGCACATCTGTATACCCACCACCTGACTGTACCACTCATATTTTACTTGCTTTATCACATCTAACCAAGCCTCCATTAGCCCATTTTATTTTTGATTCCTTTCAAAGTCACAGACTTCAGTCTGCCTTCCCCTAACTACTTCAGCATGCTCATTAACTAGAGTTCATTATTCTCAGTTTTTTTTTTTCATTTGATGTAAAACTTAACATCAAATGAAATAAATGCTTGTAAGTGAACATTTGCTGAATTTTGACAAGGGTATATACACCTCCGTACCTCAAACCCTTCTCATCATCCTGAGCATCACCTCACTTCAGCAGGTTCCCTCAGAGTCCCTCCCAGCCAGTCCCCACTCCACGTAGGGGAGCAAGACCGGAGCCTGAATAAAATGTTTTTTTTTTTTGAGACAGAGTCTCGCTCTGTTGCCAGGGCTAGAGTGAGTGCCGTGGCGTCAGCCTAGCTCACAGCAACCTCAAACTCCTGGGCTCAAGCGATCCTCCTGCCTCAGCCTCCCGTGTAGCTGGGACTACAGGCATGCGCCACCATGCCCGGCTAATTTTTCTATATATATATTTTTAGCTGTCCATATAATTTCTTTCTATTTTTAGTAGAGACGGGGGTCTCGCTCTTGCTCAGGCTGATCTCGAACTCCTGAGCTCAAACAATCCACCTGCCTCGGCCTCCCAGAGTGCTAGGATTACAGGCGTGAGCCACCACGCCCGGCCAAAATGTATTTTTTAATATTTTTTTCTGGAATGTTAAAGTAAGTGAAATACCATTGAAAAAATTGGAAAGTTAGGTATATTAAAACTCAAAATATTAACTTCAACTTATTGAAATTTTTTTAAAATATGCCACTGTGCCTGGTATTATTAAAAGACTTCTCAAAGCCACTTCTGAAGCTGGTAAGATTGCATTAAGCAAAATTTGTGAATCAGTTTTGGAAGATCCATACAGAATGTAAATTTGTTATCACAAACTTGATTTCATACTGCTTAAAACCATTTCAGATGAAATTTCTATAGGACTTAAATCATGAGAAAATTTAAGAGTCAAATAAGTGGCTGCTTTGTGTAAATCAGATGTATTCATAGAAAATAAAGTCTCCAGTGAAAAATTCAAAGTGTAAAGACATTTTAATTTTTTATATCTCCATTTCAAATGTGAAATTAAGGCATCTATAATCTTAATTTCTATTTGATATGCACTTTTCCCTTAATAATTGACACAGTCATTCAGTGATTCATTTCCAATATCTATACTTTTAGTTTATTTTAAAATTCAGGCAGTGTTTTAATATCTTTTCCTAAAATTTAACATTCATCAAATATACTTTGAAAGTTACTTTTATTTGTCGTAAGCAAAGGGACAGGCTTATTAAGCATTCAGCTTTATGTATAAACTTGCGTTTTTTATAGCATAGCTTTATTAACGTTTCCACTTGGTTCAGAATATCATCCCACACAGATAGAGTGATAAAAATTTGTAATCTGTTTACACCAAGATGCTTTTGATGTCAGCATAGTGTGTTTTTTCATTTGGTAAATAATTCAATATTTACAAATGTCTTTAATTTGTGAAGGGCCTTGATTGCATTTGATGTTGATCCTCATGAGGCATGTGTACGTGTTTTTAATGTAATTTTGTTTTTGTTTGTTTGTTTTTTCTTTGAGACAGAGTCTTGCTTCTGAGTGCAAGCCATCCTCCTGTGTCAGCTTCTTGAGTAGCTAGGATTATTTTAATTCTAAAATCTTTCTGATTAATGTAGTTTCTAAAACAGACATAAGAATATTCCATCTGCTCATTGACTTCATACACACAAATACACACAAATATACAATGCTAAAAAAAGTTACTCAATTTTATTTCATGGCTGGGTGTAGTAGCTCATGCCTGTAATAACAGCACTTTGGGAGGCTGACACAGGAGGGTCACTTAACACCAGGAGTTCTAGACTAGCATGAGCAACTTAGTGAGATCCTGTCAAAAAATAGAAAAATTAGCCAGTTGTGGCACACACCTGTACTCCCAGCTACCTGGGAGGCTGAGGCAGGAAGATCGCCTGAGCCCAGGAGTTTGAGGTTGCAGTGAGCCACGATCATACCACTGCACTCCAGCCTGGGCGACATAGCAAGACCCTGTCTCAAAAATTTTTTTTATTTCATGTCAGTATTTTTGGATATTAAGATTATGAGCTGAGAAAGACAAGTTCAACATAATCATTTTATTGGGGAAATAGTGGCTTATTTCCACTTTTCCATTTTATTGGGCAAATAGTGGCAGCCTTGCATAACCTGCCATGTTTGCTCCATTATATTCTTGACCGCAAGCATTTTTTATGCTAGTATCTTTTTCCATCCTCTAATTTCATAAGCTATACCTTTCAGTTTTTCCTTTCATTTCAATAAAGTCATTTCCTTCCTTCCTTCCTTCTTCTTTCTTCCTTTCCTTCCCTCCCTCCCTCCCTCCCTCCCCCCTCCCTCTCTCTCTCTCTCTTTCTTCCTTCCTTTTTTTCCCCCTTGAGATGGCATCTGGCTGTGTTGCCCAGGCTGGAGTGCAGTGGTGTCATCATAGCTCACTACAACCTCATATTCCTGGGCTCAGGTGATCCTCCTGCCTCAGCCTCCGGAGTAGCTGGGACTACAGGCACACAGCACCAAGCCTGGCTAATTTTTAAAATTTTTTTATAGAGATGGGGTCTTGCTGTGTTGCTTAGGCTGGTCTCAACTGTACTCAAGTGATCCTCCGGCCTTGGCCTCCTGAAGTGCTGGGATTAGGCATGAGCCACTGCACCCAGCCTCAATACAACTTTTTAAATTTTAATTACAAAACTACAAAGTGGGAACAACTTTTCTTAGGAGTTTCTTAATGTGAGCATGCTTCATAGTCTGGCATGCTTGCTCACAATGGGCGTCTGGTATACAATCAAAAAGTAAGTATTGGCTGCTTTTATTGTTGATAGTACTTCAAATCTAACATGATTTTCTAGTAGCATTATACATTTGTTTTTAATTTTATTGTACATATAAAGCATTCTTTTTATTATTAGCTATAAATTCACCTAAAGTTAAAAACATGCCATGATGTGGACTTCCAATAATTTTTTTGTGATTCTCTAAGATGTAAAATATTTTTTGCTTAAAGTGTAACATCTAAAAATCACTCCAATTATCTATTGTTGTTTATTTGATTTTATTGTATTCTGCAAAGCATCATTTATTAAACTGTCAGTTTGAATATTTTATTTCTTTTTTATTATTATATTTTAGAGACAGGTTCTCACTGTCACCTAGGCTGGAGTGCAGTGGTGTGATCGTGGCTCACTGCTGCTGCCTCCAACTGCTGGACTTCAAGCCATCCTCTTGCCTCAGGCTCCTGAGTAGCTGGGACTACAGGCATGTGCCACCATGCCCAGCTAATTTCTAAAAATTTTTTGTAGAGACAGGGTCTCGCTGTGTTGCCCAGGCTGGCCTTGAATTCCTGGCCTTAAGCAATCCTCCTGCCTTGGCCTCCCAAAGTGCCCAGACTACAGGCGTGAACTGCTGCACCCAGCCTGAATATTTTTTTAAGGACACTTCCATTTTAGAAAAGCATCACAATAAAACACAGAAGTTTCCTGGTCAAAAATTCTGTTTAGGCCAGGCCCAGTGGCTCTCACGCCTGTAATCCCAGTACTTTGGGAGGCTGAGGTGGGAAGATCACTTGAGGCCAGGAGTCAGAGACCAGCCTGGGCAATACAGTGAGACCCCCATCTCTACAAAATAGTAAAAAAAAAAAATTAGCCTATAATCCTAGCACTCTGAGAGGCTGAGGTGTGAGGATCAGTTGAGGCCAGGAGTTTGAGACCAGCCTGAGCAAGAGCAAGACCCCGTCTCTACTAAAAAGTAGAAAAATTAGCTGGGCATGGTGGTGAGTGCCTGTAGTGCTAGCTACTCGGGAAGCTGAGGCAGGAGGATCCGTTGAACCCAGGAGTTTGAGATTGCAGTGAGCTACGATGAGGCCATTGCACTCTAGCCCAGGCAACAGAGCAATGTTCTGTCTGAAAAAATTAGCTAAGCATAGTGGCACATGCCTATAGTCCTAGCTATTCAGATGGCTGAGGTGGGAGGATCACTTGAGCCCAGGAGTTCCAAGCTGCAGTGAGCTATGATCATGCCACTGCACACCAGTCTGGGTGACAGAGTGAGACCCCATCTCTAAAAAAACAAACCAACAAAAAAAATCCTGTTTAAAGTTTTACAATTTTTGAAACGTTTTTTGAGTTGCAAAAATTTGATTTTGTTGTATTACTACAGAAAATTACGCATGAAAAATAAAGACAAACTTTTGGAATAAATAAGCTACTCACACTGAATTCACTTGTCATTAGAACATTAAAGAAAAAAGTCTTTAGAAAATCTTTGACCATTATGTGAAATAGATTCCCTAAAATCTACATCTTGTTCTTTTTTAGATTTGTGTTCTATTAAACTCATTCTTTTCTTATCACAAAGAAGCAGCCACAATGGAGAATTATTAAAACTTATTTCAAATGGCATCTTTTTACTTTTTATTTACACATATGGTCACTAGTTTCTGAAACTTCTAACATTTCTCTTCATTTTCTTGAAAAAGATTCTTTAGTTAACTCTGATGGCAGTTCTGTTCTGATAACATCAGTGTTAAAGGACTCAGTCATTTTCAATAGCTGGAATACTGTTTTTCTAGCCAAACTTATAATTGTCCCCTATAATTTTGATCCATTTCTACATGTATTTTCCTTCTTTTCCTGAACATTGCACCACTTGGCTTTTTAGATACCATATTGGTCTAAAAGCTTTTAGTATGAATTTAAAATATATTTATTTTTAATATAATGTTCCAAATGTAGATATTGATTTACATTAATCAACTTAATCTGAATTATAATATTTAACAAGTAGGTGTTCATAAGCTTTTGTATCAAAAATACAGAAATCAATTGTTGGTGGGAATGTGTTTAATAAAATGATAGAGTCTTGTGGAAGAAAATGTCATGATTCCTCAAAAAGCTACACATAGAATCACCATATGACCCAGCAATTCCACTCTTAGGTATGTGCCCTAAAGAACGGAAAACAGGGTCTCAGACACTTCTAGACAATATTCATAGCAGCATTGTTCACAATGGCCAAAGGTGGAAAAAAACTAGTGTCCATCAATAGATGAATGTTCCATCAAATGGCAGTATATCTATATTAGATACAATGGAATATTATTCAGCCATAGAAAGGAATGAAGTTTTGATACATGCTGCAAGATGGATGAATCTTGAAAACATTATGCTGGGTGAAATAAATCAAACAAAAACATATGGTTCCACTTACATAAAGTACCTAGAATAGGCAAAGTCATAGAGACAAAGTAGAATAGAGGTTAG
Source organism: Varecia variegata (assembly GCA_028533085.1). Lineage (NCBI taxonomy): Eukaryota > Metazoa > Chordata > Mammalia > Primates > Lemuridae > Varecia > Varecia variegata. The sequence goes on from CM052439.1 coordinate 1,839,392, forward strand.
GAACTGGAGAGATGGAGAGATGGGGAGATATTAATGAGTACACAGTTTCTGTTTAGGATGATGGAAAAGTTTTGGAAATTGATAGAGGCGATGGGGGCACAATACTGTGAACATACCTAGCACCACTGAATTGTACACTTAAAACTCCTCTCTCAGTTTAAAACAACCGCTTTACTTCGCTCATATTTCGTGGATCAGGAATTCCAGAAGGGCTTGGCTTGGCAGTTCTTGCCTGAGATCCTTCGTGTGATTGTAGTTGGTACTTGCAGCATTTTCCCTGGAACTCTCCTTAGCAGGATTCATCCGTTCATTGGATACATATTCTATTTCCCATATTACTGCGGACAATAGTTTTACTAAACTTTCCACACTACAGAACAATAATATTCTTTTCTCCATCTTCTAATAACATTTTCCCCCCTCTTCTTTAAGCTCTCAACAGCCTCAGAGCCCATCAGAGCCCACCAGGGTTCCACCAACATTCTTCCTGGGCCCTTCCAGTGTTTGCCGGCTGCCCAGTCCCCAAAACAATACTGTATGTTTTGGGTTTTTGATGGATCAGCCCCCCACTCTTCCAGTTACTATTGTTGTGTAACAAATTACCTCCAAATTTAGCAGCTTAAAAAAAATTAAACACTTAGGCAGGAGGATCGCTTGAACTCAGGAGTTAAGAGTCCAGCCCAAGCAAGAGTGAGACTCCGTTGCTACAAGAAAACAGTAAAATTAGCTGGGCGTGGTGTTGCGCGCCTGTGGTCCCAGCTACTTGCCCAGTCAGCCTCCACTTCTGGCTCTCAAGTCCTTGACGCGTGGTCCTGTTCATATCACAGCCCACAAGATGGCAACTTACTTCTTCAAACTCTCTTAAGAAGAGTCTGCTGGTAGGGTGGGTATCACAACCCTGTATTGAAGAATCATATACACATCATCATATACATCCTGTCACTTTTGCTGGATTCTATTGGCCAGAGCAAGACTCAGGTCCTGCCCACACTCAAAGGAAGGAGACCACGCAAGAGTTGAATACTCAGAGACAGGGATCCTGGGGGCCACGTTAGGGTCTGTCTTCCCAGGAGGGGTCTGGAATAGGAAGAGAGGGAGGTGTCAACCCTGGAAGGGGAGCAAATTGAAGGGGAGAGGGTGGGGAGGGGAGCAAATTGAAGAGGAGAGGGTGGGGAGGAAAGAAAATTCATTCATTTGGGGACATGTTGAGTTTGAGGTACTTTTGAGGCATCCAAGAGATATCGCATGGTTACTTATTTGAACATGTAGATCCGGAGATGGTAGGAAATGTTAATTAACACACCACTACAGATGGGTGGTGATTCAAGCCAAATGTGGATGAGATTACCAAGAAACGAGTATGGAATGAGGAGAGGACTCAGGATCAAGTCCTAAGGAATTTTATCAATTATTAGCCAGGCAGAAGAAGTTGAGCCTTCGAAGGGGACAGACCTGGAGCAGGCGGAGAACGGGAGTAAAGCCAAGAAAGTCATGTGTCCCACAAACTAACTGGAAAGAGAGGCCAGCAGTATTCAAAATTGCTGGGATTCATGTGAGATGACTAAAAAAGTCAGTTTAGTTTAGCAAGAGTGGGAAGTCAGTGGTGAGCAGGGCAAGAGCAGTTTTGGAGGAGTTATGGGGTGAAGCTAGGTTGGGGTGTGCCGAGAAGTGGGTGAGAGGTGAGGGACTGAAGATGGTGAGTGCCGTCACTTCAGAGTATTTCTGTTGTAAGGGAGGAGACAGCAGCGGAGGTTTCAAACAGTGGCAAGTGAGCAGCTAATTAGAGAGAAGCATGAAGGCTTGCTGGACCTGCCAATGTCCTACAGCTGGACAGCACCAGAACCGCACCCACAGTTGAGTGAATCGGGTTTATTAACTCACTGCATCAAGGGAGACCACTGTAATGTGGGAAACCTGGGCAAGGAGACGTTGTAAAGGACTTAAAAGATTCAGGTTTGTGAATTGATTCGGGGGAACGTTTATGGAAATGGGGCTTGTTAGGTCTGGAGCGGAGACACATGAAGCCTCAGGTGTAGCAAAATGCTGTTTATTTGAGCATCTAGGTGCAGATGGGTGGAGGCAGAAAAGAGTTTCCATGCCAGGAAGGGGAGAGTGGTGGGTTTTATAGGAGGTTTGGGTGGAAGTCTGGGGAGGGTGAATTTTTTTCTAAACCGGTTCCTGCTGTAGTTGCCTCAGCCGTCTGTGGTCACAGTTGGATTTACAACCTCCCGACTCTCCAGACTCCTGCGGCTATTGCTTCACAGGCCTTATGATCACTAAGTTTTCCATTAACCGCTTTCCATCCTACACATACTTTCCGGGTTTCCACCCCGAGCAAACCTAACAGGGCTTTAATCTGGATTGGACGATGTCAGGAAGAGGAGGTAACTCCATGATCTTGATAAAGCTTATCTAGAAGGCAGGAAAACTAGAGAAGGCTAAACTTGTAATTGGTGAAGAAGCAGCAATCACTCTTATTAGCAGAGGTGGAGCATGTTTGGTTATTTTTGTGGCTTGGACAATGTTCATATATTTTGTCTGTATTCAGACTTGGTTACAGAGTGGTCTCGGTTTTTTTGTCTTGATCTATATCATAGCCTGACGTTGATGTTTTATGAAATTGTTTATGTTCAACAAGAGAACACCAAGGCCCAGCTGTGTCTTGCTGCGGCCCCGCCGTCCGTGCCCGCTGCAGGACCGGCGAGGCCGAGCCCCTCTTCCCGCTCCCCCGCGAGACCGGCGGGGAACAGACGCGTCGAGGAATGCCGCCTCTCCCTCCGGCATCTTATGAGGCTCCCGTCCTAACGCACAGGGCCGCTCCATCCAAGCCTCGGTTTCTCAAGTCTCTAAAACGGGCCAGGAACCGGGACGTGCCACGGCGCTGAGGAAGAAGGGCCACAACGATGCGATGTCAAAAGCTGCGTAAAGCCTTCCAGACATCAGGGGCTGCCCTTGAGCCCAGACATTTCTCTCTCGACAGGCCTTCTTGGCCAAGAACTCGACAAAACTGGACAGAAATCCAACGTCCCCGCCAGGGAAAGGGAGGAGGGTCCCGCGTGTCGCCAACGCGGAAAACACCGCAGTGGGCAGCCGGCGCCACACGCCCGGCGCCAGCTCGCAGCCCGGGCGCGGGAGAAGCCTGCGCGCATGCGTACCGCCCTGCCCCGCCCCCGCCCGCGCGCGGCACTCTGGGGCGGCCGGGCCGCGCCGCGCGTCGATTGGCGGCTCCCCGGGCCCGCCCCCCCGGGTGACTGACGGCGCCCGGCCGCCCTCGCCCCCGCCCGCCCGCCGCTGCCGTCCGGGTGTGGAGCGCGGCCGCTGCTCGCGGGCTGCGCGTCTGCCGCCGCTGCCGCCCAGCCTCCGCCATGGACCTGTTCGGGGACCTGCCGGAGCCCGAGCGCTCCCCGCGCCCGGCTGCCGGTAAGCTGCGTCGCCGCCTGGCCGGCGAGGGGAAGGAGGGCGGGCGGGGTGGCGCCGGCCTGGGGCCCGCGGCGGCAGAGGCGCCTGAGGCGGCGCGCGGCCGCGGTGCGGGCTGCACGGGCCTGCTCCGGCCTGGCGGGGCCCGGTGCGGCCCGCTGGCCGCCTCCTGGCGGCCGGTCACTCGCGGCGCTGCGAGACGCGCCTCCGCCATTTTCGCGACGTAGGGAGGACGGGCCGGGCCTCTGCGTGGCGCTGGGGCCGCCGCGGCCGCGTGGCCGCCCGCAGGGAGCGCGCGCTCCAAGGCCGGGTCCACCCGCGGGCCCCGCCGTCCCTGCGAGCGCCCGGCCCGAGCCACAGCCGGCTGGTCTTGGGACAGCCGCGTTCCAACCGAGATACGCATTCAGGGGCTCGCGTTTTTTTTTTTTTTTTTTTTTTGTTTGCACCAGACATTGAATTGCTGACTTAATCCTTCGTGTTCTTGAAGCCCGGAAGACAGATGACACTGATTTTATGATTAATAGTAGTTGTTTGTTCTTTCCTGGATCACAAGAAGTTCCCCCCCCCTTGAAAGTTACGAGTGCTAGCCTGGGTCCCTGACCCCTGCCAGTGTGGAAGTTCCTGTAGGCTGTGGTTTGAGCCCAACATTAGCAGTGTGAAACAATGCCTTTCGTATTGCCGCTGGCATAGCTGAGTTTGGAAAAAACAGCAACATGTTGGGGTTACTCTGTGTCCGGTGGATTATAGTCACTCCAGGTTTGATTTGGCAGAACGTGCTGGTGTGTTCACACGGAAGACATTTAGCTAGATGTTGTAGTTTAGGTCCTTATTTCCAAACCTATCTCAGTGGCAGATAAACCTGGGAAACTTTAAAAACAAATTCAGATTTACAGGCCCACCTCAGCCCCACTAAATCCGAATCCATAACATTTCTGGATGGTATTAAATCTCCTGGGGGATTTTGACTGGACAGCCCAGCGGGGATCTGGAGACGAATGGTTTGGGAAGTACTGTTGTAGGGCATAGGAAGGTGACTAAGACCCAGTCTTTGCTTTCTAAGAGCTTAATTCTGGATGCAAGTGATTATACAGTAATTAAAACTGCCAAAAAAGTTAATGACTGTGGGAAATGCCCAGTACCCTGAGGAGTAGTATTTGTCCTCTTGATGGGAGATACTGGGGAAGGAGGCAGTGTTTGAATTGGGCTTCTAAAGATGGGTAGACTTGTGGTTTGCACCAAATCTAGGCAAGAGAACAATGTGCTCAAAGAGGGAACACTTAGTTCTCCAGTTCTCCTGAGCAGAGCATGCCGGTGTGGAGGATTAGTTGGGGTTTGGGCCCTAATGAAGGGTCATTCTGCCCTCCTCAGGACTGGGATTCTGGCTTTTCACCTGTGCACGGCCAGTCTTTGTGGGACCATTTTGAGGTTGTATCTTTTTGCCCCTGTTCTCAGTAATGCGCAGTTACTTTTCCCCACTGACCATTCTGATGGTACAAAGCATCTAAATAACTGGTCCATGAATCTGTGAACTTGACTCAGCCATTCATTTTCAGGATAACCACAGTTCTAGTTGTGGGTAAAGAATGGCTTTGTGTAGGCAGTCTTTTTCTATGTTGGTGGAATATAACTTCTATCTGAATGTGTTTGGGTTCACTAATATGCCTGTAAACCTCTCATTTTAAAAATCCCCTTTACTTTTTATCCAAAATTAATTTTGTTCTGCTCAGGGGATGGCCCCCTGGACATGACACAAAATCTGACAACTTGAAATCTTACAAGTTGGCACCTTAGTAGCGGATATGGTGGGTAGTGCGTATCCTGCTGCTGTTTTTTCCAAGCTCAGCTTCCAACCTTGGCTGAGCTGACAGGGCAGCAGAGGGAGTGCATGGTGTTTAAACCCCTCTTCACTGAACGTGGATTAGTAAACTGCTCCTCATCTGCCTGAAGGATGATGACACTGTCCACAGGCCCTGCCTGGCTGAGTGCATTTTAAAAAATAGATTAAAACAAAGACATACTTTCAGAATTTGTAGATGACAGGAAGCTGAGAGACAGCATTGAGATCCAAAGTTATCATGACATGCTAAAACCAACAAGATGAGATTTGATGGGTTAAAAAAATCATTTAAATAAGAACAATCTGATTTCACATTCTTGTGAAAATACTGATATGAAAAATTAATTTATATACCATATTTCTCAGTAAATCATATTGTTTGCTAAAGTGGATGGAAGAATGAAGCTAAACTGGATCATGACCCTCATACATGATATGTGCTTACCACAAATCTCTAAGCTAATGCAGTGAACAATAAAGGACCTAGTTATCGTCACAATCCCCAAAAAGAGTTGTTTGGGAAATGTAACCAGACCGTTTGGTTTCAAATCCAGCTCTTCGCTTACTCTGTGCCTTCTGTGGCTGTTCCTGCATCTGTAAAACGGGTGATGCCTCCTACTGTTATTGTAGGAATTAAAGCGTGTACTACACGTAAAATTGAGCACATAGTGTTTTGTAGATGTTAACCATTATCATATGAGGCGTTAACTTTTACCAGCTGTTTAAAAGGGGGGAAAATGCAGTCTTAAATGGATTTTGTAAAAGCACTAAATGTCCAAAGGGAGAAGATAGTGTACTGCTCAGATCACATCAAGTGTGTTTTGTTCAGTTCTTTTGATTTTTGTTTTGTTTTAAACATTGCATCAATGTTTTATAATCTTGGAAAAGATATAGAAAGAATGCATTAAATGTTTGTAGGTATTGTGCTAAATTAGTAGTTTTCATCCAAGCTCTTAAGGGTTTTAATTGCTAAGTGAATCAGGTTTCTTAAAAGTGGTTCATGCATGTAATCTCAGTACGCTGAGAATCTGAGGTGGGAGGGGATTGTTTGAGGCCAGGAGTTCAAGACCAGCCTGGCAACATAGACCCTGTCTCTTAAAAAAAAAAAAAAAAAAATTAACCAGTTGGAGTGTAGTGCACCTATAGTCCCAGCCACTCAGGAGGCTGAGGCAGGAGGGTCACTTGCGCCCAGGAGTTCAAGGCTACAGTGAGCTATGATCGAGCCACTGCACTTCAGCCTGGGCAATAGAGTAAGACCCTGTCTCAAAAGAAAAAAAAAAAAGGTATATATAATGTATATGTATATATACACACACATCTTTTTTATTAATCTAAAAGAAGTATGTCCATGTCAGACAGAAATGGAATTTTTCTATGTCTTGCCCATAAAAGTGCTGATTTAATGTGTTTAAGATTGTTAGCTTGTATTTGGCAATCCATACAAGTTGGTTAAAGGTGCTGTGGTTTAAAGCTGCTTCAGCAGTAATTTGGTTCCAGTTTATAGGGTGGTTCTTTCACATATTTGGTTGCTACACCAGTACATTTAAAACTGATGGTCAGCTGTCAAGGACTAAATAAATATTTGTTTAGCAGACCATCTTAAAAATACTTCTTTAAAAAATTGGAGATCTAAACAAAATAAAAGTTAAGATAGTGTACGAAAACAGACTAATTGTAAAACTATGGGGTTAAGCAAGAAAAAACTCGTCATAAAATTTGACTATGTAAAAATTTAAAATTTTTACAGGACAAATGATACCACAAAGGCAAAAGACAAACTGAGAGAAGATAATTGTGATATACATTACTAAGGGTTAATATCCCTAATAAGTGAAAGACTCACAAAATTAATAAGAAAAAAAACAGATAACCCATTAGAAAAATGGTCAAAGGGTGTACTCTAACAGTTTAGAAAAGGAATACAGATAGCCCATCAACAGGAAATGATGCTCAGCTTCCCTAGTCACTGAGGAAAGGATTGTTAGGTCGCTGACGTTTCTTTCACCCATCATATTAGCAAAAATTGGTAACATACTGATGAAGGTGTAGGAAAATAGACGTTCTCATAAAGTATGTCAGGAGTGGAAGTTATTACAACTTTTTGGGGTAAATGTTGGCTTCTGTCAGATTTAAACCACTCATACACAAGCAGTCTGGCAGATTAAGGATATGTGTGTCAGGTTTTTTATTGTGGTACCATTTGTCATGTGAAGAACTGTAAACGGCTTGAATGCCCATCTCTAATGGAACTATACAAATGAGATGCTTTCCGTATAGAATAGTGTGCAACTGTTGGAGAGAATGAAGTTAGACTCCCGGGTGTTGGCCTGGAGCATGCCCTGATGAATTATGTGAACAATATATGTGCAGTAATTGTGTAGAGTATGATTCTGCCTTCTAAAATTAAAATGAGCTGGGCATGGTGGCTCATACCTGTAATCCCAGCACTTCAGGAAGACAAGGCTAGAGGATTGCTTGAGGCCAAGAGCTGGACATCAGCCTGGGCAATAGAGCGAGGCCCTGTCTCTACCAAAAAAATATACATCTACATGAGCATCGAGGAAAGTGGAAAGTACACACTAAACTGTTACTGTGGTTGGAGAATGTGATGGAGCTCCCTGCCCCTTTGCCTTTTCTGATAAACCTCTGTGGTGTTTGGAAAATATCTGTATCATGTTTGTAGTTGAAAAGAAAATTCTAGTGTAAAAAATAATTTAGGCCAGGGCAGTGGCTCACATCTGTAATCCTACCATTTTGGGATGTCGAGGCAGGATCACTTGAGCCCAGGAGTTTGAGAACAGGCAGAGCAATGTATCAAGACCCCGTCTCTACAAAAAATAGAAAAAGTTAGCCGAGCGTGGTGGTGCACGCCTGTAGTCCCAGCTACTTAGGAGGGTCACTTGAGCCCAGGAGTTTGAGGTTGCTGAGCTATGATGATGCTACTGCACTCCAGCCTGAGCAACAGAGAGAGACCCTGTCTCTTAAAAAAAAAAAAAAAAACAACAAAAAACAAAAACAGTATAGCCAAAATATTATAAAACCTTTTTGTTACTTTATCGTACATAGCAATCTTTTAGCTAACCTGAATATGATCAACTCGAGTATTTTACTCAGCATAGTATATAACTTCCAACTGAAAAAAAAGTTTTAGGTGAAATTAATGAAAAAACATTTTCAGTCTATTAGGTTTCTTACATTAGAACTTGGGGGCATCTTCCAAAATTTTGGGTCAAGTCACACTTTGTCCAATGATTGCAGTCCCCAGTACTTTGATTGATTTTCTTTTAGGCTAATTGGGAGTTCTCTTACATAGTGTCTGTGACTTACAGATTTTGTTTTTTAAGGAATCCAGATGCAAACTTCTAAGTTTTACCCTTTTAGTGATAGAAAAGGTATTCTAGAGATTTGGTAGAGCCTCAGGATGATCTAAGGGTAAAATGAGATGATCTTTGTGAAGTTTCTAGAAGGGCTTCCATGTGTAGAGGCAATGTAGCACCTCTCCAAGAGCATGGCGAGGGAAACCATACTGCCTGGGTTTGAATCCCCACTCTACTTTTCCTTGGCTCTCTGACCTTGGGCAGGTATTTGACCTCAGTGCCTCCGTTTTTCCATTAGTAAATAACAATAATAATAGTACCTACCTCATAAGATTATTGTAAGGATTAAATGAGTTAAAATATGTTGAACCCTTAGAATAGAGCCTGACAGGCAGGAAGTATTAGTTATCATTTTTATAAGCCATTCTCAGTTGTGGCCAACAAAATTTAAGATGGTCTCATTGTCGTTAATTGAAGTACCCCTTACAGTATTCCAGAGTGAGAAAGAAAGTGCTAGGCTCGTTCTATGCAACATGGGTAGATAGGTCAATCTCTGGGGATGGTACTCAGTTTTGGGTACTGTCTTAGACTGAATTGTAGCCAAAGAAGAGGGGCCAGGCTAGTGCTAAGCTGGATATTGTGTTGTGAGGAATGCTTGCAAGAACTGAAAATGTATTTATTACCTGGGAGAAAGACGACGTCCCCCATTATGTTGTCACAGTGGAAGTGGAAAGACCCAATTTAGATGGGCGGGATAATTCAGAAATTAAAATCTGACCTGGCACAAGTGGTTGCTCTTTAGGATGGCCTCTTCCCTCTAATGTCCCCTCCCCTCTCTTCTGCTAAGACACCTGGCTGGCTGTCCTGACTGTAGTGTGATCGTTCTGGATCATCCCATATAGTTGCGTCTATTAGGAGAATGGGCATTTTGACTGTGAGACCCAATGTAGTTTGGGCTCCTCTTGGTAGTGACTTGCTCTAGAATATTAGGGATTCTTGTAATGGGATTAATACATTCAGTAAATGGTTATCCTAAATACCTTCTGCTGCTTCTTGTAAACTTCCCATAGTCTTTATGAAAAATGGAAGTATTTGCAATACCTTAATTTGTTTAGGGACATCCTGAAGGATTATAAATACATTTTCCCATTTGCATTAGGGGTATAAAGTAAAAGAGTTATGTTTTGTTAACTGAGGAATTTCTTATGTATTTTAGGTACTTCTGACCTAAAGACCCCTGAAGAAATTTCCTTTCTTGGAGTTTATAAGTTTTGATTTAAATTTTTGTTTTTAAAAGAAGAAAATTGATACCCAGTTCCTTTCTACATGGAGGCAAAAAAATGATATGGATGAACCTCTTGGGGGATATAAATTTATTTCTTTAAGCGAATTGAATTTTAAATGAGTACATTTTTGTACTTGAACTCTGAGGAAGAAGAGGTGGGATTAAGCCTGTGTGTTGAACTTTGTAGGAGGTGAACACACATACTTTCATTTTTAGCCCTTTATTTCCTCTATATTCTTGTGTGCCAGTCACATATTTAATAGCTTAAATAGAAGTTTGGGGAAAAGATGGAGAATAAGAAATGGCAACTAAATTTTATGTGGAAAGGGATAATTGGACATACGATATTTAAGACATGTACTTTTGGAGTGTAAGTCTTAAGATTTTTTGATAAAGTTTTCTGGCTTTCTTATGAGGCTGTCAGTCTTTGATTATCTGATACTCTTTATTTTTTCCATAGGTGTTTATTGAATCAGGCACTGTGCTGGGGCTGGGGACACCAAATTACAGCAGATTTTCTTCCCTTGTAGAATGTCATTGAAATAGGATTTTTTAAAAACCTGTAGCTCTTTGAAGGATCCCCCATTTCTGAAGTTTTGTTTTGAGGTACAAAAGTATTGCTTTCTTTGTCTAGAATCAGTTTTTTTCTTCCTGGGATTTTCTCTCTTGAGACAGGGTCTGGCTGTGCTGCCCAGACTGGAATGCAGTGGTATGATCATAGCTCACTGCAGCCTGGGACTCCTGGGCTCAGGCTATCCTCTTGCCTCAGCCTGCCAAGTAGCTAGGGCTAAAGGTGCATGTCACCATGCCTGGCTAATTTTTTTATTTTTTGTAGAGATAGGGTCTCGCTATGTTGTCTAGGCTGGTCTTGAACTCCTGGTCTCCAGCAATCTTCCCTCCTCGGCCTCCCAAAATGCTGGGATTACAGGCATGAGCCACCATACCTAGCCAGGATTCTCTTTTAAAGAAAGATTTTTAAATGTTTGGTGCTTTCAATAATGAAATTGTCAAGAAAAATACTTATTTTCCTCAAAATGTCCAATGGCCCTTAAAATGCCTGTAGGGGCATCATTCATTGCTTTTATGTTGACTGTAACTATTGGAAACAAATGTCCATATTAAAAAGCTGTTAAGAAAATATTTTTTAAAATAAATTTTGTTTGATAGGAAGGAGAAAATTTGAATCTAATAGCAAACTTATTTCAGAGCAGGGGAGACCACATGATATCCCCTTTGACAGTCTGTCCTGGAAGTTGACCATATACTGCCTAAACAGGTTTTCTGTGTTTTAGGGAAAGAAGCTCAGAAAGGATCCCTGCTCTTTGATGACCTCCCTCCGGCCAGCAGTACTGACTCAGGTACAGTCTTCAGGCTCTCCCAGGTGTGTGTCAACGTCTCTACTCATCCTGGGATTGTAGTTGTCTCAATCTTTTTCCCTTTCCCCCATTTTCAACACACAGATGTTTTAGGTGTTGGACTGTCTTAAGTTTTGAATCCATGGCATCAGGTAAGGCAGAAAAATCTGCTGGTCACTAGCCCTGAGAAGTACTGCATAAAAATGTTGAGCAGTTTTCTCCGGTTCATTTGAGTATTTATTTTACTAGCTGAAATAAAATTTAACTTTTTAAGGCAGATTTTTATTTCCTTTGAAATGATAGAACTTTAAAGTAAGTTCAATATTATTCACTGCAGTATGAGTTGCCACTGGATTGACACAAGAGTTTTGAGTTTATTTCAATAACCTACATAGGTGTCCTGGTGGGATGGATTCTGAAACTTAAGCCTTATGCGTTTTTTTTGGGCTCACTAAGTGTTCTGCTATGTTTCAGGATCAGGGGGACCTTTGCTTTTTGATGATCTCCCACCTGCTAGCAGTGGCGATTCAGGTAAGTGGTAGAGAAAAAAAATCCAAGGTGCTGATAGAAATAGTACAGGATATTTTACTGTTATATAAAATTTACATGTTGGATGACGTTAAGTCATAATTCATCGTAAGGTTAACACTGAATTTTAGTTAACACTAAAATCAGGTAGATGCGTAAAGATTAGATACTTCAGTACTACATCCCTTTTTGGTGATTATCTATTTTTAAGTTCTTGGAGTTCAAACTGCTGAAACTGACTTTAAGAATTAAGAGTTCAGCCAGGTACAGTGACTCACACCTGTAATCCTAGCACTTTGGGAGGCTAAGGTAGGAGGATTGCTTGAGGCCAGGTGTTTGAGACCAGCCTGGGCAACATAACAAGACATTACTTCTACAAAAAATAAAAATATTAGCTGGTCGTGATGGCATGCCCCTGTAGTCCCAGCCACTTGGGAGGCTGAGGTAGGAGAATTGCTTGGACCCAGGAGTTTGAGGTTACATTGACCTATGATGACACCACTACACTTTAGCCTGAGCAATAGAGGGAGACCCTGTCTCAAAAAAAAGTTACTCTGAACTTTGGTATTAACATTTTAAAAAAAATTTCAGTGTCTTGCTCTGATTTGTCTTGTTGTGTTCCTGACATGCCCAAATGTATCAAGCCTAATAGCATTGGCTCTACCCACTCCTAAAAATGTTTCACTTTTCCTTTTGTGTCTCAATTAAGTAGAAGGGAAGAATAGAGCAGATTCCTCTTGTCATAATGACAAATCTGTTATTCCATCTCACTGAGAATTTTTTATGTGGAGTTGCTCTGCTTGAGGGCGTTGGGGTGGATGGTGTGGGGGCAGTGGAGATGTAGGTGGTCCTATTTCGTATGCAGTTATCTTCTGGTATGAGACCTTCCTTTTGTTGTCAAATAGAACACTTGCTGCTTTTCAAGTAGGTTTTCTTTGTATCATTAATTCATTACCGTAAAATCATTGGAATCAGTCTGGAAAGTATGGATTAAATTAGTATATGTCCTATATTTTTCTTTATTATATTTCTTTTTGGAGACAGGGTCTCTCTCTGTTGCCTGGGCTAGAGTGCAGTGGCGTCATCACAGCTCACTGCAATCAAACTCCTGGGCGCAAGGGATCCTCCTGCCTCAGCCTCCCAAGTGGCTAGGACTACAGGCGCATGCCACCACACCCAGCTAATTTTTCTATTTTTTAATAGAGATGGCGTCTCGATCTTGCTCACGCTGGTCTTGAACTCCTGATCTCAAGTGATCCTCTGCCTCGGCCTCCCTAAATGCTAGGATTACAGGCATGAGCCACTGCACCTGGCCTATTTCCTATATTTTAGAAAAAAGATTATAATCATCTTACATGAGAATTCTCGAATTTTCAGGGCTGTAGACCCATACCAAAACGTTACAATATTCTTATAATATAGCTTGAAACCTTCCCAGTAAAGACTTTACTCTTAATGGTAATGAAAGTTAATATGTGCAATCAAGGTTCCTAACAGATTTATTGAAAGAAATTAAGATTCAACATGGCTATCTCTTAGTTATCCATAGGGCAAAAGACAATAAACTAGTAATAATTTAAATTTTGATACCACTATTAACAAGCTTGATTTTTTTTTTTTAATGTATGTATATAGAATCTTGCATCCAGTATTTTAGGTTTCTTGAGAAGACAATGCATTCTTGTCAGGCAGGAACCATTTACAAAAATTGACTGTACTAGGCCATAAAATAAGTCCCAATAAAGAATCTGTTTCATATACAGATCACATTCTCTGACTACAGTATAATTTGCTTAGAAGTCAATAATGAAGCTATGAGGTTTCTGTGTTTTGGAATTTAAAAGAATTGAAGATACTTTCACATGCACATTGGGAAAACTGGAACCCAAACAGTAAGCAATAGAACATTAATGGAGAAACTTTTGGGAGAGATTCTGTTGGAAACATCCAGGACCTTTTCTGTTACTTTGCCTTGTGATGTGGGGTGGCATGTGTGTACTGTGTATACTGTTGCAGAAATATGCCCTTGTGCAAATAATTTACTCTTCCTGAGGGCAGGGACATTGTCTTTACTTCTTTTTCCTCAGTACTCAGAAATGTATGGCAAAGAATAGGTTGAATAAATGGTTGTATACTTTTATACCTAAATGCAGAGAACACTTAGAATCATTCATTAGGCCAGCGGCTGCCATTTATCGGACAGTTGATACAGCAGGCAGTGTGACAAATATTTTACATACTTTGCCCCCATCAATTTCGAACAACCCTCTGTGATGACAGTACTTTCATCACGTTACAGATAAGAAACTGAGGCTGGAAGGTCAAACAACTTGCCTTGTGGGCATACCTCTTTGAACCTAGACTTTTCTCATTCCAAACACACACACTGCTGATTCCCTTAGCTCTGGCTTTGAATACAGATCCATCCTCTGCAAGTGGGAATGGCTGCAGCAGGCCTGTGGATGCATTACAGCTCTTAAAGCTTGATGTTTATATCATTTTGAGCCTTTTTGGTCACTTGTTACTTTTTTGAACCTATCCGGATATGTTTGTTTATAGATTTTGGAAATTTCCCTGTTTATCAGTAAGGGCCTGTGAAAGTAAAACATCGCATATAGCTACAAACTAAAAATAGGTACATTTGTTTTTACCACTGAGAAGCCTCTTTTACAAATCCCTTCAGGGTCAATCTGACTCAGGGCCTATATCTTAACTTGTATTCTTCCACTGTGGGTGTGCAGCACTGTCTCCCCAACCCCTCCCCATGAAGTCACAACTGCTGGGTCTGCCTCTGTCTGCCAGTTTTTGCTTGAAATGTCATTCTGTCTCTGAGGGCTGGGATGAAGCCTAGTACACTGGTGACTTTTTCTAACAGTCTACAGCTGTGTTTCTGTCCTGTTTTTACTTTATTTCCAGGTTCTCTTGCCACATCGGTATCGCAGATGGTAAAGAATGAAGGGAAAGGAGCAAAGAGAAAAACCTCCGAGGAGGAGAAGAATGGCAGTGAAGAGCTTGTGGAAAAGAAAGTTTGTAAAGGTTTTCAGACAGTTTGAAAACAAATGTATTAGACTCATAATTTAAAACCCAGAGCAAACACAATCTCAGCTTTCTAATTATAATACTTTCTTTTTATGTCTGTATTTAAGAAATGAGTAGGGATTCCTTTTTGCAAACTAATTTCCAAGTTTACCTGTGCTGGCTCTCTCCTTTTACTTTGCACGTATGTCTATCTCTAACCTTACCTTTGGTCAGATAGGAAATCTACATTTGTTCCTCAAGCGTTACATACAGGTGGTTTTCCTCAGCCTTCTGCAGCAAATGATTAGCGTATTGACCACCCAGTCTCTCTCTGACTTCCAGTCTTTGTGCACAGCCTGTTGATTACCACTTAGAATTCTGTGATTTAGCTTAGTACACAGCTTCCCAAGAGAGACCCTAAGCCTAGAAAAAGCAGTTGAAATTTGTAGTCAGTTTTATAACTTGTCAAAGTTAGTGGGGAAGAAAATTAAAAGTATCAACTAAAGCGAAATAGCTGTGGATTTGCATTTACTGCACCAGACTACTGTGGCCTTTGCCGCAGCTTACCTGCTAAAGCTGCAGGATGCACATGGAGGTACGTGAAAAGACCTGTTCATAGCTCTACTGGGAAGACAGTTTAGCTTGTCACTTCCCAGAGAACAGCTCTCTGCAAAGTGTTTTATTATTTACCTGGCTCTAGGTGTCAGAAAAGGAGCTTAAACTGGCCTAGCCATTAAATGTAAATAGATCTCTGTGCCTGCATTGGACTCCTTTATCCTTTTCCTCCTCAGTTGAAGTAAAAGCAACTGATCTTACCATTTGTTCAAATTCTCCACCAGCCTTGAGCATGGAAATACATATTTTCAGGGAGTCTGACAGGGCATTTGGGACAAATTCTGTTGACTTGCTTTTCTCTAAACTAGGAATCTTTGTCCTCATTAAATTATCAAAAGACTAGATTTACACACGATCCCCTCCTTGATTTGAATCCCACCTCTATGGGATGGCAGCACTTGCCTCGCCCCGGTGCCTTGACTTACACCCCACAAGTTGTTCTGTGCTCACTGGCTGTTCTCTCACGTCTCTGCCCCACTGTCCAGCCTCTCAGGGCCCAGCCTGTCCAACGGTGCTCTGATTTTAGTTACAGACTTGCAACTGGGGAGGTGCATTGTACTTGTTTGCACAAATAGGGCATTGCTGAGTATAAAACAGCCATGGTTTCTTCTCACTTGCTCTGGGACTAGGGCTTCCAGAGGGTCGAGCACAGTTTTGTATTGTCTTTTTTGTTCTTTTTTCCTTAGCTTCTTCGGTGATCTTTGGTCTGAAAGGCTATGTGGCTGAGCGGAAGGGTGAGAGGGAGGAGATGCAAGACGCCCATGTCATCTTGAATGACATTACCGAGGAGTGCCGGCCCCCATCTTCCCTCATGTGAGTGTCTGTGCTCCAGGAAGCCTAGTTGGCATCAAACTCTCCTCTGTTTTGACTGGAGTATTGGACTGTGTCCAGTTAGTATTTACTAGAAAGACTGACATGTCACTTGAGTGGCTTGGTTTTACATCAGTGGTTCTTTGCTGGGGTTGCTTTTGCCCTCCACGGGATATTTGTCATTGTCTGGGAACATTTTTGTTGTCACAATTGGGGGAGGAGGCTGTTACCAGCATCTGGTAGGTAGAGGCCAGGGATGCTGCTAAACATCTTAGGAGCACAGTATAGCTCCACGACAAAGAATCATCCAGCCCAAAATGTCAGTAGTGATATAGTTGAGAAACCTGCTGAAAGGGAAAGGATGCTCCGTATTGTGGATCTTCAGGGCATGTTACTCCGCACCAGTGACTGAGCAGCTCTTGGCAGAGAGTGTTCTTACTCTGGGACCTAGAAGGTTAAGTTGGAAGCCACTAAGTATGCATGGTAATCAAGGAGAGCTAGTTCAGGTAATCAGGGCCAGGAAAGACAACAGAAAAGCTGAAATGGCACCAAGGGGAAGAAAGACAATGAAAAATATCCTGCAGCTGTACAAACTAAAACATGGGCCTCTCAATGAGCTCTTAGGCGTGGAGAAACCACGCCTTAGGCCAGAAGATCGAACATCAAGTTGACCATTGACATACATTATATTACATATATAATATGTATTACATAGGTTTTGTAATCCAGAACTATATAATATGTTACATACACTAATTGACACCAGTTGGTCATTAACACAGTGTGCTGGAGCCAGTGGTACTGGTGGCTTTTGTCCAGTAGGTGAGGCCTGATCACGAAGATGAGGAGGCAGCTGCTGCGGAGCAGTGGGTCACGTGCAGAGCTGACGACACATACTCTCATTGCTGCAAGGCTGCGTTGTTCACTAAGATTGCGAGCCGGGGGGCGGGGGTGCCCTGGGAATTGCTTTAAAGCCAGGAAAGGGACTTTTGGAGAGAGGGCAGGTCCTTCGGGGGTAGATTTAATTGGGAACACTAAATCATACCTAGCAAGTACTAGGCTGAAGATAATGGTTCTGACTTACAAACCAGATGAAGTTTATTTTCTCATTGCCCATAATATCTTAAATTGAAAAGGAATTCCAAAAAGTTTGGAAGAAGAGCAGCTCTGTAGATAAATGTCATTTTTCATGGGCATTTTTGTTCTGTTCTTCTTGAAACATTGTCTTTGATGTCTTTTATTCCATATATATGCATTTTCTGGCAAAATTTAGGAATAGGAATAAGAGTGGTAAGATGGGTTGTAAAAATTAGATATTATTCAAAATTTATTTCAGTAACAATTCTGGAACTTCCCCCCAGCTTTTGTAGGTACAGTCATGTGCCACATAATGACATTTCAGTCAACAACAGAGGCATAGACTAACGGTCCCATTAGATTCTGATACAGAGCTGCTGTACCTTTTCTATGTTGAGATATATTTAGATACACAAATACTTAGCATTTTGTTATAGTTGCCTACAGTATTTAGTACACTAACATGCTGTACAGTTTGTAGCCTAGGAGCAATAGGTTCTACCATGTAGCCTAGGTGTGTAGTAGACTATTATACCGTCTATGTTTGTGTAAGTATACTCTGTAATGGTAACACAACAAAATCGACTAATGATGTGTTTCTCAGAATGTATGTCCCTCATTAAGTGATGTGTGACTGTATTTTTGACCTTTAGCTGTTTGTTAATGTGTAAAACTAAGTCTGATTTAAATAGGACCAAAGTTCTGAATTTTAGTGTCGTCACTGAAAAATCAGAGTTAACAGATCTTGATTTTTGAAATAAGTGTGGATTTCTAACATTTAATTTAAAAAGCTGTGAAAGTTGCTTAAATGTTTGTCTCAGTTAATATTACAGATTTTTTTTTTTTTTCCATTTGCAACAGTGGACTGGACAGTGTGACTTCTGTCTTATTTTTTTCCCCTAGAGACAAGGTCTCGCTCTGTTGCACAGGCTAGAGTGCAGTGGTGAGATTATAGCTCATGATAACCTTGAACTCCTGGGCTTCAGTGATCCTCCCACCTCAGCCTCCAAGAGTGCTGGGATTACAGGCGTGAGCCACTGTGCCCAGTCCCTCTGTCTTACTAGGTTCACTCTTTGAGATGAGATTTAAAAGCTTTAATTGAGAAGTGTGATCTTTGCTTTGAGAATTTCATTGGCTCTTAATTCATTCTTCCAGTACTCGGGTTTCATATTTTGCTGTTTTTGATGGACATGGAGGAATTCGAGCCTCAAAATTTGCTGCACAGAATTTGCATCAGAACTTAATCAGGAAATTTCCTAAAGGTGAGCGTGAGAACTAATATTCATTTTGATTTTTGCTGTCTGCATGGCTGTGTGAATCAGTCAGATATGTCATTTTGGCTTTAGCAAAGAATCATTGGTGACTCTTAAAAGAATGGGACTGACAGGAGTGGACTCCGAGGCTTCCAGGTATAGCAGCCATGCAGGCATGGCTTAGTATCCTACTTGTCATGTCTCTAAGGGATGGGAACCTTCGTGAGTTGTCTTTGGGTACAGTGAGTGTCTTGCCTTTACGTTTGGGTAACTAGTAAAACCAAATTCAAAAGACACTCTTACAGGCGAGGATGTAGAGATTGTTCTTAGTTATGCTTCAGAATCAATTGATACGCGAAAAATAGAAAAACAAAAATCCCTCATTGACAGATCGCTTTCTTTTGGCCCTTCCGTAATAGGAGATGTAATCAGCGTAGAGAAAACCGTGAAAAGATGCCTTTTGGACACTTTTAAGCATACTGATGAAGAGTTCCTTAAACAAGCTTCAAGCCAGTAAGTATAACTCCATGAAGAAGTGGACTGTGTGTGGTGTTTTTCCTAACACATTTCAGGTCTTCTGATACGGTTTAACACTAATGCTTACTGTCTGAAAAGTGCCTAGCACTGAGTAAACTTTTAACCATTAGCAAAACCTAAAAGAGAGAAAAAGCAAGTATCAAGGAAGTGGTCTATTTAAAAGTATAAGATACTTCCCATTCCGCTCTGGAAGTTAGTCTCAAAGTGCTAGGCTGTTGGTGACTGTATTTCTGATGTGTTTCCCCCCAGGAAGCCTGCCTGGAAAGATGGGTCCACTGCCACGTGTGTTCTGGCTGTAGACAACATTCTTTATATTGCCAACCTCGGAGATAGTCGGGTATGTGGCTCCGAGCCACCCACTTAGATGACAGTGTGTTTCATGGGGGAAAAAAACCTTAGCCAAGTTGTTGTTGAATAAGATTAAAATGATAATGGCTGGGTTGAAATCTTTCTTCTTGTGGGGTTGTTGTGGGGTGTTCTGCTTAAGAGAATACATAGGGGAACAGCAGCTATTGAGACAGTTTGTTCTCTGGGAAGACTTACGCCCTGTAACAGACCCAGCTCCTTTCTTTTTTGTTTCTCTTACCCTCTCATGATTTCTTTTTTATGTGTATGATGCTGTGGGTCAGAATTTAATCAGTGTGCAAGTAACTTATATGCTACTTCATTACTCTGACCTCAGAGAGTAATGAATGGAAAATATTAACACTACCTCTCAAAATCATTATAATTTCAGAATAACTCAAAAGCTGTAACTAGAGAAGTACTAGGTGAAGTGCCATTCTTCCCCTGAGAAAGCTCAGAGTGTTGTTTCCCCCTGTGACAGTTGTGGGGAATGGCAGGAAGCCTACAGGGGTAGCGCTCTGGAAGGCCGGTTTCAGTCCCTCCCTCTGCATCAGGACACATGTTCAAGTCCGTTGCCACTTTTTTAGCCAGCCTTCATGCTGCTTCGGCACACGGACAGAGTGACCCTGCACACACTTAAGCAGCATCTTCAGACCCTAATCCCTGATAATTTTGGGTGGTTATTCATCAAATGCCAAACTCCAAGGGTACAGGAGTGAACATAAGGGATGATGGCCCCTGCCTGGTGGGTTTTACATTTTGGTGATCCTTCAGTGGACTGGCTCTAGTACGTATGTGTTTAGACCAAGTGACTTCAAAAACAGGAGGAGGAAAATCAGCATAAGAAAAGAAAGGCTTAGGAGTCAGACCCAGATTTGAATCCTGACTCTGCTATATGACTTCAGGCATCTTACTTATCCTTCAGGCCTCAGTGTCCTCCTCCCTAAAACAGACTCAGTAAACCTGGTGGAGATGAGAACACGTGGAGGCAGCAGTGGGGAGCACCTGCCCAGGACTTGGCCAGCACGCTGAATGTGCACTCTTGTCTTTGCCTCTTGTGGACTCACAGACTTAACATCTCTGGCCTTGTAGACTCCAGGCCCAAAAGGACCTTGATACTTGTTGAGTGCCTCCCTTTTGTGTCACAAATGTGACAACAGCCAACGTGAGCAATTGGCTATGGCCATCTAGCAAAGTTTACACCAGAGTTGAGACCAAAACCAGGGGTGTCTCTCCCTGACTGGTATGTCTTTGACAGTTCTTTGTTGCTTGATTCTCTGAACATGTGTTTATAGCAAGAGGCTGAATCGGAAACTCCATTAACCTTTCTCTGCAACTGCTAACTGTAGGCACTGGGCTTATTGAATTTCATGACTATTGTAATCTTCATCTTCCCAGGCAATCTTATGTCGTTATAATGAGGAGAGTCAAAAACATGCAGCCTTAAGCCTCAGCAAAGAGCATAATCCAACCCAGTATGAAGAACGAATGAGAATACAGAAGGCTGGAGGAAATGTCAGGTAACCAAGGGTCTGATAGAAGTTCTAGCCAAGGAGGGCTGTTGGCCGTAAAAATGGCCCTGAGACCATCAAGAAGTAGAACTTCCATGTTAAGGTAGTCTTCAGCATGGTGAGAGTCCGTCTGAGGTCGACACTGGTGACATAGGTGGATGACTGCTGTAGGACTTCATGGATGTCCAAGTGGGTGAGGTATGTGCACAAGAAACATGCCTCCCTAAATTTGAAAAGGACAAAACCTGCCTAAAATTCACACTTGCAATTTGCAATGTTTTCTTTGTGCCTAGGAAGTTTCTTAAATACTGTCATTTGTCACACTGAGGAAGTTACAGTTTTAGGTGAACTCTCTAGAGATTAAAGTAGTTAAGACAGGACGTGTTTGTAGTGTGTGCTATGCCTGGACTTCCTGGGAACAACTTCTCTGGCACAGAGAACAGGCCCTGTCTTTAGCAATTCCATTTCACCTCTCTCTCCAAATCTTTGAAAATCATGTATCTGCTGGGGTTTATAATCTGCCATCTTTCCACAGCAGCTAAAGGAGGGCTTAAGTTTTTACTTTTAGGAGAATGTCCTAAAGTAAAAGGACATTGCATTATCAATTTGACTAGAAATATTTTCTGGTTCATTGTACAGTTTGGCCATTAAAATTTTATTTTCTGTTGGAGATGAGAGAAGTAATCTATTAGTGTAAGACTGCAGTTACTTGTCCTGAGTGTAGTTTCTCTTCTATTTATTTGGGAAAGTCTGCTGTTGCTCCAGGCTGAGTCTAACCAGTGGTACAGGAGATCTCTGGAGAGGAGTCAGAGCCCTTAGAGTTTGTTCAAAAGCTCCTGGATTAGTAAGAGATGATTTAAGTCACAGTCAGTGCAATTTACATGAGGAGTGATGGGATTGTAGGTCTGGTTTCAGACCTCAGGCAGTGCTGTTTGCTCAATTTTGCCACCATGACTACTGTCCTGGTGACCACTGTGGAAGGTAATGCCTGAGGATGTGAGCCTAATGTGAGTGTCAGCCTCACCTCTTCTGCCCTTTCTTATACTCCTTGAAAAGATTTTGATATTGACAGTCCTGTAGCTGAAAGTAAGGCCAGTTGTGTTGCTGTTACTTCCTGTTTCCCAATCCCCACTTCATTCAGAGCAGTGTTTAGATGCCTTAGAGATACCATTTGATAGCGTGGGCTTGGGTGAGCCCTTCACTTCAGAGAAGAGGGCCTGAAGGCTAGGAGACAGGCAGTGGCTCTCTGTCCCTGAGTAGCACAGCACTGTTGTGACCTGCTGTCCTGTCTGAGGCCAGGGTCTCCACCCAGCTTTTATTATTAAAATTTTCAAACATACAGAAAGAACTTTAAAATAGTAAAACAAACATTACAATATCTACCATTTAGATTCAGCAATGAACATTTTGTCATGTTTGCTTTGTGTGTGTGTGTGTGTGTGTGTGTGTGTGTGTGTCAAGCTGAACTATTGGAAAGTTAGCTGCATAACACCCTAAATATATAAGTGTGCATCTCCTGGAGATAAGGATGTTCTCGACATAGTCAATGACCATTTTCATACCTTAAACAGTAATATTTCCTTAGGTTATATTAGGTTAACATCCTGTCTATTCATGTTTCCTCAGTTATCCCTAAAGCATCTTTGTTTCAAACCAGGGTGCAGTCAGTAGCATTCATGTTTACCTTGGATTTCATTTTTTACTGAGCTTATAACCATGGTTCAGTTTAGGCCAGCAGTTGTATAGAGTCCATCAATGCTCTGAATTTGCCTATTTCTTCATGGTATCATTTGTGTATACTTGCTATAATCTGGAAGTTAGGTATAAAGCCCCCTTTAAATTCAGATTAAATGTCTTTAGCAAAAATGTTTTATGGGGGTTGCTATATACTTGATAGTCCCTCACTTAGGTCTGCACAGTGTCACCACTAGTGCTGAATTGAATCCCTGGGGGTAACAACCAGATGGCTTCATATTTCCTGGTGTAATGAGCGGGTAATCTAGGGAGGAACACTGTAGTTCCTTGTGAATTTTCTGGTTCTTGTCAGCCTTTCTTCACCTGATGGTCTTAGCATCCTTTAGTTATTTATTAAATCCTCATTATTTTATTATGGATGGCAAAGATGATTTTCATATTCTGTGATTCCTTCCACATGTGTTAGCAGGCATTCTGTAAAGAAAGGCTTTTCATCATCAATAGGGGATGAACATAGTTTCTTCTAAAAAAGCAAGGTAAATATTTAAATATTTCCTTCATTTACCAATTTGCAAAGTAAGATAGTCACTTGCAGTTGTAGAAATTGGTGTTTTTTTTTTTTTCCACTCCTGTTTCTCCCCCTCCTTCCTTGCCCTGTGAGTCACTGTGCCAATAGACTTTATTTACTCAGCGTGTTAAGTTAATTGTAGCCACAGAGTTGTTTTTTGCTGCTCACTTTATCCCAGATACGGCCAGTGGGAGCTCCTTCAGGCTGATTCCTGTGCCGTCTTCACACATCTCTGTTAATCTTTAAAAACCAAAATCCTTGTCCTTGGGTTGGTCATTTCAACTGGGGTGTCATTAATTCTAAGTCCGTTTAAGGGCAGAGCTAGGAAACACACAACACATTTTAAATCATGAGCTTCAATTGCTATTTCTTAATCAAATTTAACATTACAGGGTTTTCTCTTAACTTCTTTGACTTAATATTTGTAGCTCTTTCCTTTTACGCTGAAAGTCTTGGTGTTCCTAATAATGTTAGTATATTTATTTGTCAAAATAGTTGTGAAATCTCAGTATCAAAATTATCATTATTAATGAAATTTAACTGCTGCTTGCTGTTCTCTTGTCTTTAGACTATACCTCACTAAAGACGTACTCAGAGTATACTGTGTGCAAAAGTGAAATAATTATTTTCACTGTGGCTATGTTACCACTTTGATTATTAGTTTGTTTTAAATTTTAGGGCTTTTTTCCCTTTGTAAATTACCTAGAGACATTAGAACCCCTATGCTTTGCTGGTGGGAAGTGTAAAATTGTGTGGCCACTGTGGAAAACAGTATGGAGGTTCCTCAAACATTAAACATAGAATCAGCATTTGATCCAGCAGTTCCACTTCTGGGTATATATATCCAAAGGGATTGTCAGCAAGGACTTGAGCAGGTACTTGTACACCCATGTTCACAGCTGCATTAGTCACAGTGGCTAGAAGGGGGACGCAACCAAAGCGTTCATTGACAGATGAATGGACAAGCAAAATGTGGTATAGCCATAAAATGGAATATGATTTAGCCTCAAAAAGGAGGGAAATTCTGACACATGCTACAAAATGGATGAACCTTGAGGACTATAGTAAGTAAAATGAGTCAAAACAAAAAGAAAAACACTATATGATTCCACTCATATGAGGTCCCTAGAGGAGTCAAATTCATAGAGAGAAAAGTAGAGTGAATGGTTGGAGCCAGGGACTAGAGCAGGGGATGGGAGATTAGTGTGTAATGGAGACAGAGTCTCAGCTGGGAAGATGGAAAAGTTCTGGAGCTGGATGGTGGTGATGGTTGCACAACTGTGAATGCATTTTAATACACTTAAAAACGGTTAAGATTGTAAATTTTATGTATATTTTACCACAATTAAAAAATGGAGAACCTCCCATTACATGGTTCAAAATCAAAATTGAGTAAAAAGACATGTTTAGAGATGTCATGCTTTCATCTCTGCCCCCTTCACCCTATTTCTTGATTCTTTCCAGTGTTTCTTACAAAAATAAGTTAATCTGTATATGTATTCTTATTTTTCCTTTCTTATACTGAAGTTCAGCAGCAGTGAATTTCTCAGAGTAGGTAAAGACAATTTTGTTTTCATTTTACAAGGAAGGCATCTGAACAGATGAGGGGAAGTTTACAGATAGCATTTAGATTTAAATACATCCTTAAAACTTGGTCAAGTGCAAATCTCTCAGAAGTAAAAGGAACAGTTCTGGAATTGTACCTTTGGTTATCTCTGTAGCACCCATTATGTTAATACACTGGATTTGGGCGTCTGCCATTCTTTGGATGGTCAGGAGACGGAGCTTCCGCCTCCCACCCTTAGCTCTGCAGACGGAGCTTCCGCCTCCCACCCTTAGCTCTGCAGACGTGGGTAGTGGATAGCCTCTTTATGCACACCACTGTGTCCCTGCTTTGATGTGCTAAAGGAGCAGAAGTCCAAGCAGTCTCCAGCAGCTCTTCGTAGCCAGATTAGCGTAAAGCCACACGTAGTAGGAAGTCTCAGTGTCTGTCTGACTGTGAAGAAAGAACTGGAACAGAAAACAGCAGCAAACATAGCTAAGGTCTGAGGACTGTTGAACACCTTGCCCATGAATAGGTAAACAGTTCCCGGGTTGGCACATGCAAAACAGAAGAGAAACGAAGCTTCGTAAAGCAAAAGTTGGAGGTGCTTAAGGGTGGGAGGCCAGTCCCAGTGAGGGCTGGTACCAGGGGATAGGCAGATTGGCGTGGTAGGTGGAGACTAAAAAAGCCACTCCATCCTAAGTGTTGTATTAATAATTATGGGGGGGGGACTTTGAGGGGTAGAGGCAGGAGAGGGAACTTTTTAGCAGTTTTTTGGGGGAGAACCTGCTGTTTTTTCTGCTGTGTCCAGAGTGGTGCAGGCCGTCTAAGAGACAGACATGTACAGAGTATGTTTTAGAGTTCTGGTAAAACGGGTAAAGCAGACCAGGCAGTGTGAGGCCTTCGGGGTCCCTGGAGCTGAGTGGACCAGCCTAGTTGGGAGTGTCCTTCTGAACTTCACCAGCCACTCACCAAGCCTAAGTGGTGTAGCTCTACCCTCATGCAGTGCATGATCTCAGAGCTGGGCTGTGATTGGCCTTTCTTGAGCTGACCGGTATTTGCACACACACATCCTGTGTAGGACATCGCTTTGTGTTTAGGCAGAATGCCAGGCTGGCTGGCCATAATTTTACCAAAATGTTTTCTGAAATATAAGTGGCTTTTCCTGGATCCATAATTCTGTCCATTGTTGCTTCCCCGTTACTCCAGTAGTTGAGTGTAAGAGTTGCACTGTGTGTGTGGAAATTTGCTCAGTAAAGAAGAATGAGATATGGCAGCTCTTGTGCCGCTCACGGTTTTCTTAATCAGACTGAGGAGCTGTTCCATGTTTTCTGTACTGAGTTGTGCTGTACCAGAAGTTGCTGGTAGTGACTCAGTCTCATGGGACCTGCTATTGCACAGGTTGTCATTGCGCTCTTAATTTTGTTGAAACACGACAGGTTTATGACTGGGACTGGGCGTGGGGCACACCAGGTACTCAGTCGCTTGGTCACAGAAGAGGCACTCTGTTGGCTTCTCATTAGTACTTAAACCTTGAGCTGCTTCCTAAACTGGTGCTCTTAAGGCCGAGTGCCCCGTGCCCATCGTGGCTTTGGGCCTGTGCACTGTCGTTCCTCTTGCTGTTTGTTGTAACAATTTGTATCCCAGAAGAGTGCTCAGCTTTTTACAGATGCCAGCAGAAGTTTGTGAGGAAGAAAAAAACATGTCTTTGTTATGGAACCGTGAGCCACTGAGAGCATGACTGGGTGGCCCAGGGAAGGGCCAGGGGCCAGGCTGAAAATTCTGCCCTTGGGACTGCAGCTCAGGCAGAATCACCGTGTGCATCTGTCTGCACAGCTCTAGAGCTTCTTGTTCCATGATTTGGGTGCCCCGTTGTGATGCTGAACCTCCACGTGCAGCTTTGGTGTCCACCAAGTGCCCTCACACACCTTGTTAAGTGTGGATTAAGTGTGGGCCTGAGGGGCAGGGAGCTTGCAGCTACCTAAGGGTCCAGGCTTGGACCAGAACTGTCCAGAATATGGGGCTATAGGCTCCCCACGCAGTTTCTCCTTGGCAGTAGAACTGTGCCTTAGGTGTCTCTTCCCATTTATAGGTAACCTCCCATCTCTTTCTCTGTCCCCTCAACTAAAAACAGGATGGGTAGAAATAGAATGCTGTGCAGAATACTACTGTTTATATTAACGTTAAATCATACCTGTACCCGATGTAAAGAAAATGTGCTCCAGAATCTAGGAATAGTCACTTTCAGGTATTTTCCAAGTCCAATTAGATTGAAATGCAAAACATCCCAGTTATTCTGAATGCTGGCTGCATTCCCAAAATACCTGAGGAGCTTTAAAATAGAATGCAGTGCCAGCCCCCTCCCCCAGGCCAGTCAGGTCCAGCTCTGGAGTGTGGACCTAGGCGTTGCGATGAGAATGATGAGAATCGCTAGGTCCACTGGAAGGTTAGGCTGGGCAGTGGCTGTCGTGCTGGGCGGGGCCCCCTAGGGCAGCAGGAATGTTAATGACTAGACATCTCTGTATATTGTTTGAGATAAAGAAACTCGTCAGTGCTGGATAATGTGGATTCCACAGTCTGCATCTTTCATTCTTCTGTTTTCTGCGTTTAAGATCAGATTCTAAGTACTGTGGACCCATGATCTATCAGAAGGAGCCTGGAAATGTTTTTCCCCTCATTTTAGGGATGGGCGTGTCTTGGGCGTGCTGGAGGTGTCCCGCTCCATCGGGGACGGGCAGTACAAGCGCTGTGGTGTCACTTCTGTGCCAGACATCAGACGTTGCCAGCTGACCCCCAATGACAGGTAAGAAGGCCTTACCAAAGGCACAGATGTGCATACACATGGCTTTGTTCTCTTCCTGACTTGTTCTGATTTGTATCAAATCTTTGCTGGGAGGAAGCAGGTAGGCAGCAATGTCTCAGAACTGTGCTAAGCCCTGGGGGGGGCAGAGGTAAACAGAATGTGGTTTCTGCGGTAGTGGGGTCCGTGGTGGTAGGGGAGCACACGTGGGAGTGGGCAGTTGCCGTTCAGTTTGTCAGGAGTGTGGAGTGCTCTGGGAGGCTTTGGCAGTGAGGGAAGCGGGGTGTCCCTGGTGGAGAAGGGTTCCCTGGCAGAGGGAGCACACACTAAGGCATTAACGTGTGATGGTGTGATGCTGCATGGCCAGGCAGCTGCTTAGAGGACAGAGGGAGTGATGGGAAAATGATGGTAGGGTATTTTGAGGACAGATTATAAAGGGCCCTCAATTCCATGCTGAGAAGTTTGAATTTTAGTTCATAATTGGTGGAGAATCATGGGAAGTTTTTAAGTAGAGCCAAGATAGGATGAGAAGGAGTTGTCTGTCTTCGTGCTGTGTGCCTAAAGATACGGCACCATGCTTCGCGGCAGGGAAGCCCTCGACAGGTAATTGTGAAAAGTTGTGTCGTGGAGTCAGGGAGGCCCATTAGGATCTGATGCCGTAGCCCTGGCGTGATGGTGAGGGCTGAAATAAGGTGGTAGCAGGAAGGAGACTAGAGGAAGGCAGGATGCACAGGGCTGAGTTGATGAGGGAGGTGAGAGATTGGCCAGGGACTCTGCAGCCGGGGAGGTCCTTCCGTGGTGCAGCTTGGAGTCCTGCCCCAGTGCTGTGGATGAAGAGCACACACCTTGCCTTGTACTTGCTTCCTTGGCGTCTTCTCAACCCCTGCTCCCCTGTTGTCTATACCTGCCTTCAGCGTGCCATGTTCTTGCCCAGCCTAGGGTCTCTGGGCGTGTTTCCAGCAGCCCCCTCCTCTGGTTTTCCAGATGCTGCCTCAGTAAAGTCTCGTCTGCTCCCAGACTAGGCCAGGCCCCCATCTGCCTAGTGCTCTCTGCTTTGCTTTCATAGCTTCCCTTCCCAGGTTGTAATCACAGGTCTGTGTGATTAGTTACTCAGGGTCTAACTCTCACAACACTGGAAGGGACAGGAGCCTGCTTGGACCTGTCCCCACTGTGTCCTTAGCACAGACCATGTGCTTGGTACATATTAGTTGACTGTATGCCCAGTCAAAAGAAGAAAACAAAGATAGGGGTATTACAATGAGAAAAGAAAGGTGGTTATACCTTAAAGCTGCAGGGAAACATCCCCTACCCACAACCCGCAGTGCCAGGAGAACTAGAACCGTCAGGTCAAATCCACCAGTGTTCAGAAAGACGTCCGTGGCCGTTCTAGAGGAGGGGTTGATTCTGAAAGGGAGAGCATGCTGCTTCCAAACGAAAGAAAGTGGGCAAAGGGGCTGTCCCTCCTTGGGTCTAGGACTTGCACACAGCCCTCTGCTGTGCAGTGTGCTCAAGGCTGTTTTCCTGAGGTCAGATCATCGCCAGCTTTCTATCTTTGGGAAATGGCGCCAGGCATGTGGTGACAAAAATTTGGTGTATATTTACCGTAACACCTGATGTTTATTTTACCTCCCTCTCCAGGACATTTTATTTTAAAATATTTCTGCTAAAACCCATATATGTTTCTTTGTGGTGGTGTAGGTTCATTTTGCTGGCCTGTGATGGGCTCTTCAAGGTCTTCACCCCAGAAGAAGCCGTGAACTTCATCTTGTCCTGCCTTGAGGTGAGAAGTCTCACAAAGGGGTGCCAGTTGTTCCAAATGCGCCTTAATTTTTAGAGAAGCTAAATTCTTGAGATCCCATGTCCCCCGGCCGTGGAGGCAGCCCTTGTGCTCTTTTCAGCGGGAACTCTGCCCCGGGGCCTCACTGGTCATTTTGTCCCGCCAGTCCTGGTGGAGGCCAGAGCAGTTCTTCCTTCAGCGGAGTCACAGGTGCAGGATCACCTGTTCACTCGTGCCCCTTTCTTGTCTGGTAGGATGAGAAGATCCAGACCCGCGAAGGGAAGCCCGCTGTCGACGCCCGCTACGAAGCAGCCTGCAACAGGCTGGCCAATAAGGCCGTGCAGCGGGGCTCAGCCGACAACGTCACCGTGATGGTGGTGCGGATAGGGCACTGAGGGCCGTGTGTGCGGGAGCACGCGTGGTGTTGACTCAGAGGTTCATTTTGTGTGTGCACATCTGTGTTCTGTGTACTCCTGTGGGACTCCCATGGTTGTAAATAAAGGTTTCTTTCTTTTTTTTTTTTTTTCCCTAGTCCTTTGAGCTCTCTTACTATACTGTGAGCACCTCTTGACCCTTCAGAGGTTGTGCTTTTGAATGTGCTCTGGGTCTGTCTTTGTTAAAACCGTTACAGGCAACTTGAGTTGGCTCACAGTGACCTGCAAGCTGCTGGTCATGTAACGTCTTGGAGTCCACTGGCATCTTAACGTGCTCTTCCACCCTTGTGACGACCCTGGTTGGGTAAGTGGCATTTTGCAGTGAGGAGATCAAGGTGATGACTGGTTAGAGACAAGGCTGGGACCAGCTCCAGGGCTTTTGGAACCCTCTTGCTCTTTTCCATTTGCCGTACAGAAAGTGTTGCAAAACCGTACCTGACACGAGCCCAGGCTTAGCCAGGAAATAGACTGGTACTCGAGGTTACGCAGGTGGCTGTGCGCCCTGTCAGACCCTCCAGAACAGAATTTGTTATTCTGATTCTACTGGTGATAGATACCGTCTCGTGGACAGACTCTGTGGAGTATTGGTTTTATAGGTCTCGAATCTGGATCCCCTGGGTGCACCAGGTTGCACCTCACCGCTTTGAGCAGTCAAGCTGACGCTCGGCATAGCCTCTGAAATTCCCCTGCCTGTATTAGGAATGTGTGAGCAGGTGGCTCTGTGCTGGGCTGCGGTTTGATCTTTACATAACACTTCAGAGGGGACCCTTCTGTGAAAGACGTTAAAAGGATAAAAAGAAGGCATGCTCAGCCTACTCAGAATAACAGACTTTAAATGCTTTTCAAGCACTTGTTCATATATAAAACATGTCATCATTACTACTATAATTATTCTACTATAATTATTTTTTAGTAAAGCAGTTCTTAGATCCTTTTGTGTAAATGTTTGGCTCAAGATGATGTAAGATTCTAAAACTTTGCCTTTTCAGACCTGTTTTGTAATGTTCACTGGCTCCCACCCAACACAGACGGTCTTATCACCCCGTCAGTTAGGGGAATTTGGCATCTGTGCCATAGGGACCTCAGCAGTGAACATTTCATGCTAACCTTAGGTTGCTTCTGAGGGTCTGTGGCATGGAAGTCATTAACTAAACACTGATTGAAGAGGTGTTAGTGCTGCCTCCTGCCCTAGGATGTGTCGTGAGCTACGTTTCCAATCTGTTTGAGGACTGGGACATCCCAGTATGGTATCATGGAAGAAAACCTCAGCACCTCAGAATCAGGAAATATAATTTATTTGCTAAGTATCTTATAGCACAGCAGGCATCAGTCTGTAAGGGTCACTGTCCTCAATCAGGGAAAGGCCTGGCACTGTGGCTTCCCTGGTGAGGCCCTGTCCCACACCTTCAAGGGGGTGCCCCCACCTAGAGGCAGGAGGCCACCTCGCCACCTGGCCTTCCAGAGCTCACTCCTCACTGTCCTTGGTGAACCTGGGCTAAGGGAGTAAGACTGCATCTCTCAGGGTCTGCCCTTTGTTTTAAAACTGTGTAGTCATGTCATGAGGTTCCTAAGTACTTGAACCACCCCATAAAGTCAGTTATATAAATACATTCCATCTGGTAATATTATATAATAAATACTTCAGTAGATTGCTGTAGAACACACTTACGTTGAGAAAATGAAAGATGTGGTTATGTGGCTTTTTCGAGGGTAAAAGATAAATTCTCTAACATATCTGTGCCCCCTGGGTACAAAGTGAAATCCAGAGAAGGGTGTGACCACACGACCCCTTATCGTGGGGATGCAGCACCCAGGCCAGCCCTTCCCGGTAGGGTGGGTACAAGTCCTACTGAGAATCGGGCCAGGCCTGCCCAAGGGCACAGAATGGCCAGTTTGTGTCCTGCGGCACTTGGGGGAGAGGAAGCTGGGCTCCTACAGGTCATTTAGGCCTGGCTGTGGTCACCTCATGCGGAGGCCAGCTAGAAGGTTAAGGTGACTGGCTACTGCCTCCGCTCCCAAGCCTGAGCACCTGTGCCAGACCAGCTTGACGGCCCCCCCCCCGCCCCCCTGGAGGTCCGGTGGCTCTAGGTCCCTTGTAAGCCTGTTGTGTGTGGGGTGGGGCCAACTCTGCAGCAGGCAGCAGGGGGCCCTGGGGGTAGCAGCTAAGGGCCTTGTCCTCTCCACTATCTACTCTGAGACAGTCCTAAGACTTGGACAACTGGGGGATGCCACATCGATGCAGGCTGACAGCCTATGTCTCCTCAGAGGAGCTGCCTCCTTCCCCACCCCGTGCCCATCACTGCTACGGGAGCGTGGCAGGCCTGGGACCAGCCTTCCCAAGGCCACTTTCCTGGCACCATGTCTGAGCTCACTCAGAGCCACACTGCCACCCGAGTGGGCAAGATGCTTTGAAGGAGCATCCCAGAGCTGGCTGGACCCGGCCAGGCCACTCACAGCAGGAGCTGTCAGCTGTTCAGGTGATGGGTCAGCAGGACTGGCTGTCTCTAATCTGCAAAGATTCTAGATCTTTCATCTGGTGGGTGAGTTCCTAGCTGTAGGAGCCTCAAAGGGGATGGGAAGAGGGATCCTGGTGGTCTCTGGGGAGGGTGAAAGGGGCCTGGGCTACGGAGGGATTTGCAGAGGGAAGAGCAACGCTCCCCTTTGGAGAGGAACTCGCACACCTTAGAGGTTGGAAACAGCTTATAGAAGCAGGGCCCCCATGATCTGCTGTCCAGTGTCCCGCTGGTCCCTGAGGCTGCTGTGCCAAGGCCCACAGCAGGAATCTTGGGTTCTGTAGTCACTGCAGGCCACGCAGTGCCCTGAGCTCCACCAGCAGCGGAGCCACAGTCAGGGCAGGAGCAGGCAGAACCAGGGAGCCCAGATGGAGACACTGGCAAGTGGTGGGCAAGGCTGTTGCCCCAGCTGACCTGGGTTTCCTCCGAGCAGTGAGGACACAGCTCGCTTCCCAGTGGTGTCCCTCAGCCCTGCACCGCTGAGCCGCCTCCAGGCAGGGGCCCCATCCACCTGTTCTCCCTGCCTGCCATCCATGAGAACCCCAAGGAAAGGTGGGAAAGGTGGGGCAGGACCACAGGAAAGCAGCTGAGGCTGCCTGGGCAAGCCGCCCAACAGCCCAGGTCTGCAGCTGGGGACAAGCAAGTGTTCCCAGGCATGCTGACCGTTTCCAGGATAACAGCCTGACAGGACATTTCTCCCTTTAAAAGATGGTAGCCTGAGATTACCCCTGGTCCTGGGACCACCAGCTTGCACGTCACTCCGCAGGCCTGACTGCAGTGGCCAGTCTGGGTAGAGTTCCAGGTGGGCTTCCTCCCACACGTGGCCACTGCCACTCTGACGCTGTCTAGACGTTGTTCAGACCCTGCTCCATTTGCTTGGCGTGAGAAAGGGTCTGCGGTGGCCACTCACACGCCCAGGAGGACAGCACTGAAGTGGGAGCCGCTGCGCACGGTGAGAGAGGAGCCACTGGCGTTGTCCAAGAAGACGGAGGTGTACTGCCCCATCTGCAGGAAGGTGCCCGTCAGGTGTCGGGCTGGTCCCTGCCCCAGGGGCCCCTGACAGCCCACAGAGGTGCCCAAGGGGACAGCTGGCCACTCTCCCTCCTGCCCACTCTGCCCCACACAGAAGGGCCCAGAGAAGGCTATGGCCTGCCCAAGGTTGCAGAGCAAGGGAGTGGTAGGCCTTGGACTCAACCCAGCACCGCTCCCCATGCTTCTTCCCAGCTCCCTGCGTCTGCGTGGGGGGGCGAGCCCCGCGCCGCCAGAGTGGGCTTCAGGAGTCCAACAGGTTTCTCTGCTGCAGGGCTTCTCTGAGCCTGTAAGGGCTCCAAGATAGGTGGGTGGCCCTGGCCCCACAGTCACGTGGCAGGGCCATCTGCGAGACCAGTACTCTGGCCTGGCTGCTCCAAATGTGGTCCACGTACCAGCAGCATCACATCCCCGGGGAACTCCCAGAAACGCAGAATCTGGGGCTCCACCCAGACCTGCATCAGGATCTGCATCTTCAACAAGACCCAGGTGGAGCACGGGCCGTTTGAGCTCCCCACACACGCTGTGCAGTTCCCGCACCAGACCGCAATGCCTGCTAGAGCCGGACAGCCTGGCCTCCAGCCCTGGCTCTGCCGTGTGGGCTTGGGCAAATCCGGGAGTAACGCTCCCTTCCCCAGAGCACCGTGAGAATTAAACAGGAGCAGTTTATTCCACACACCTGCACTTAAATTTTGTCTTTTTAAAGTGAATCCCACCGTCCTATCAATTTCTCTAACCACTTGCCCAAATCCCCACAGTGCCGGCAAGAGATGGTCACTTAAGGTTTTATGCGGGAGGTAACTAACTACTTTCCCACAATTGAAGTGGGCCCGGGCCATGACATCAACCTGGGGCAGAGAGCGGACCTCCATTCCTTCCCGCCACGGGTCCCCACAGAGACCTGTTGTACCCAGCCTCAGTACGAGATGCTCGGGAAGTCTGAAACCTGGAGACTGCGGCGTGGAGCTGCTGTCGGAGGGATGGCATCTTAAAGGGAAGAGCTGGGGTCTGGAGGAAGGAGACTTGAAGCCTGGCTCTGCCCGGACCAGGACGCATGCTTCGGCCTGTCCCAGAACCTTTCCTGGGCCTAGATCTGAGGGTGCTGCACCCAGTGATCCTGAGCACCTGGCCAACACCCTTCCTCACCCAGCCACCCCGTGGCTGTGCCCAGGCGGTGCCCTACACACCTGCAGGTACAGGATGCCGTTCACTGAGACGGTGAAGAGATCGCTGCTGCTTTCCAGGCCCATGACAGCCTCCAGGGATCTGTTGCCAAGACAGAGAGGGTCAGCCTGCCCCCCAAGATCTCAGGTTCACCACAGCACACTCATCATCCCATTCACCAACACTGTGCCTAGCAAAGTGCCTGGTCTTGCCAGGGTCTGCCCGTAGAGGCAGTGTCTGAGCTGGGTCCCCAAGAGGAAGAAAGACAGGGATGAAGGCACACTTCGACTACCAGGAAAAACAAGGCCAGAGCCAAGCAAGGGGCAGGCAGCAAAGTCCTACTCTGATAAGAAACGGGACATTGGCTGTTGGAGCTGGAGGCAAGGGTATGGTAGCAGGTGACACTAAAGAAGCCTACCAATGCCTCCAGGTTACTTCATCCATTCATTCATGCCCTCTCCAGCTATTTGCAGAGCACCTACTCTGTGCCTGGGCTCCTTTCTGGGCACCAGGGAGACAGATCACCAGTGTAGTGTGGATAGGGACACCAGCGATGATCAGCGGAGGCGATAAGGTGGGGCGGGGGGAAGACAGAGGAGGTGGCCTCCAGCCTGAGGTGAGGAAAGGCCTCTCAGGAGGTGCCACTGGTGCCCAGGTCCCTAGATGAGAGTCCCACGTGGCCACAGGAGAGAGGGCAGAGGCAGGAGGCTGGGAAGAGCCAGGCCTTCTAGGTCCTGGGAGGGAGCTAGGGGAGCCTGGGCAGGGAGTGGCACTGGACCGACTTTTGTATTTTTTTTTAGAGACCGGGTCGGGGTCTCGCTGTCACCCAGGCTAGGGTGCAGTGGTGCAATCACAGCTCACTGCAACCCTGAACTTCTGGGCTGCTGAGTAGCTGGGACTACAGGCGCGCACCACCATCCGGCTAACTTTTCTATCTTTTGTAGAGACAGGCTGTGGACCAGTCCCTTCTGTGAAGGGACGGCCCGATAGGGGAATTGGGGGCAGGAGTAGACAGGGGAGACCTGGAAGGACAACGGAGGAGGACGGAACCGAGAGGGGAGGCCGAGGGGAGGCCGGGGTGAGGGGAAAGGGGCCGAGCGGGCGGGGTGTGGGTCGCCCGGCCGGGCCACTCACGCGTTGCGCTGGCACCGGGACTGGATGCAGATGAGCAGGCGTAGGCGGTCCCGGGGGCGCAGCGGCCCCCGCCTCGGCTGCTCCCCAAGCGCTGCGGGCAGGGCGGGCCGTGGTCACGCGCGGGGCGGGAAAGGGCGGGCGGACCCCCCTCGCCCCGGGCCTCACCCACGTGCAGCGTGGCGGCGAGCGCGTAGAAGCCGGACACGGGCGCCGTGTACTGGCCGCTGGTCAGGTTCAGGCCCGGGCCGCGGCGGAAGGCGCCCTCGCCGTCGGGCTGCGGGGCGCACGGACAGTCACTGCGGGTCCCGGCCATCCAACCCGCCCGGGCCCGCGCACGCCCGCGCTCACCAGGTAGTAGACGCCCAGCTCGTGCAACGCGCGCCGCTCCACCGATGCGTCCCGGCGCAGGCGGCAGTGGAAGGCGGCCACCACGCGTGGTGCCCGCGGGCCCGGGGCCAGCAGCGCCAGCACGCCGCCCGCCTCCCCGTCGTCGTCCTCCCCGGTGGCGGCAGGGCCCGCGAGGCTCGGGGTGGTCGGCTCATCGGGGCCACCTGTGCAAGACTCAGGCTCCGCGCGCTCTCTATGCCGCACCGCTCCTGGCACAGAGCGATCCTGTGGCTGCGCGCCCGGGACCACCCCAGCCCGCTCGGTTCAGCTATAAGCCGGCAGAAGCTACCCAGCCAGGGAGGGGTCGAGGGTGACGCCCCCTGGGCCTGCAGGGCTTCGGGACACTTTGCTTCCTGATCTTGCAGCTGATCCTGTTTCCCTTCACACTTTTGCTACCGGGAAGCTCCGGACAGATGCACACCCAGTACCCAACGTCTTTGTCCTCCAGCCTCACCTCTGTCCTACCCACATTTTTTTTGGAAGCAGCTGGGTGTCAATAAATAACTATTGTAGCTATGCTGGAAATATTAATATAACAAGGAGGTTCTTGAACGCTGAAGGTGGTATGTTTAAAGAAACAGTACATGGAATTCAAAGGGGAAAACAGCTCTCGGTAGTTCTTCATAATAAAATCAATTATAGTTAATGTGAGCCGCTGCCCAGCCACTAGCCGCAGTGCAGAGACATCCGCTGGCACAACAGCTTGACCCAGCTCTGCGCCCCCCTCTGCAGCCTCCAGCTCAGGCTGCCCCAGCCTAGGCCAGGTAGTGACTGTGGAGGCCAAGCAGGGCCCACCCTGTGCTGCCCTGGCACACTGTCCTCCCTGCCCTCCCATGGGGACCTGTACCAGCAGCCAGTCTGGTCGCCCGGCTTTTGCTGGGCTCACCTGACTCCCAGGTGGGGCATGGGGCTAAGTCCACCTTCCTCTCCTCACCGTGATCCTCCTGCTTCCACCCCAGAACCCTTGGCAGGCACGGGCCGGGCCAGGCCAGGGCAGGGGCTGGACCCAGGCCAACTCCACCATCCTTGAGCCCAGCACAGAGAGATACCTCCTCATGTCCGCCCCGTCTCGGATACTGGGAACACCCTCCCTGGCCCTGCTGTGCCCGTCACTATGCACCCCTACCTTTCATCAGCAGCTGGAACTCCTTCAGCAGAGCCTCCGCTGGGATGACAGGGCCCGGGGGCCCCTGAGGGCCGGGAGGCCCTGGGGGCCCTGGCAGACCAAACTGGAAGGGAATCCGGGCAGTGAGGACACTCGAGGCGGCAGGCAGGGAACCGTGGGCACCCCCCCTGCAAGAGGCAGGCAGGAGAGCACCCCCACTGGCCCTGACCTCCAGGTAGAAGTCCGCCGTGGGGCTTCCAACTCTGAAAGCTTTAGCCCGAGTCCGTATGTGAGCACGAGGACTGGGTCGTGCTGGGGGTGTGGGGCAGGCAGGGGTGGTGGGCCCCTGCCAGTCCCATACCCAGTGTAGGACCTCTGGGGCTCACAGCAGGAGTCAGCCATCAGGACCGAGGCCAGGCCCAAGGCTGAGTGAGAGCAGGAGCCCAGCGGCTGCCAGGGCCCCAGTGCCCACACCCACTGGGAACCAGACTGGTTTGTCACTGCAGTCGACTGCAGGCCCTCTGGCGTGTGCCACAGTCACTGGGCAAGGCCCTCTCACTGCTGGATGCAGGAGGAGGAGGAGAGGGAGCCGTCAGGGCTGCCTGGCATTCTCGGGGTGTGGGGTAAATGTTTGGGACCAGGCCCCTAACCTGGGGCTCCTGGGCCCTGGCTCGGTGCTTTCTCTGTGTTCCCTGCCCCCGGGCTGAGGCGCAAGGGGCTGTGCTGCTGCGAATGGTCGCATGTGCGAGTGGGTGCGGGCGAGGGGCCAGGACGTGGAGATCCCCACTCACATGGGGCACGTGCGGCGGGATCCCTGCTCACCTTCAGCTTCTTGGCCTTGGCCCTGCTCCTTCTCCTGCCGTTGATGCCCTTGTCACTCTGCCTGACAAAAAGCATCCAGGCATCCCGTGGGTCGACACCATGCGCTTGCTCGGAGATAGGCTCCTGCAACACAGCCAGCCCGGCGAGTCAGCTGGTCTCACCCAGCACCCACTAAGCGGGTGTCACCAGCAGTGCCCTCAAAGCAGCACAGCTCCCACCCCATCTCCATGGCCCATGAAGGAAGACTCCTAGGGAACAGGCCACACCATGGCCTGGACTTTGCACTGGTTGGGAAGTGGGCCCACGATGCAGGTGCAGGAAGATGGGGTGCAGAGCTCTGCAGCAGGTGTGGGCCCTGGCACTGCCCAGTCCAGCTTCCTTCCTCAAGGTGAGCCAAATGCTCACAGCGCCCCTCCAGAGTCAGCCAGGAAGATCCTACCACTGCAGCACCACAGGTGCTCAGGGAGAGACACAACTGTGATTATGGGGGACTCCAACCACCAGCCAACCCTCCTCTCTCTTCCCCACAGTCAGAAGTTCTAAGGAGGCAACTTCAGCCCTCGGGGCTGCCTCAGGTTGCAGTCCGGGCAGGGCAGGGCCACTGGGCGAGATGTCAGGACTCAAGGCCTCTGCACTTCCGAGGCACCGACCCAAGCAAGGATGGTCCTGCTCGTGCTGTGTTCTGACCAGCCCTGACACTGAGCAAAGTTCTGGGAGGCAACTTCAGGGAGAGGCCTTTGGCCCTTTGGGCAGTGGGCCTCGGGCGGTCTGGGCGCCAGGCAAGGCTGTCAGCTGAGAAGGAAATTGGCCCAATAGGGCTTAGATGAGGTCATGGGTGCCAACTCCAGGGGCTGACGGTAGGACCTGGGATTTAGAGCTGGCCACGCCCTTTGATCAGAGACTGATTGACCTGGCTGCCAACTTGCTGCTCTGCGGGGACTCAGGGCCAGCTTTGGGGAGCTGACCAGCCAGTGCACAGGCCAGGGTGTTGCAGTGGGAAGATGGAGGCCTCGGTGCAGGAAGAACCTCGGCTGGACAGAGAAAGGCCCCAGAGCGCCAGGGCCCTCCTTGCTCAGCGCCTCCCCACACCTCGCAGGGCCACTGTGGCCTCCTGGCTGCTGGCAGGACTGGGGATCTCACTTCACAGCCTCACGGTGCCCTCAGTGGAAACACGCAGCACGAGGGCTCTGCACACAGGCAAGAATCGGCGCGCTGGCCTGACCCTCCCGGCTGGACCCGTGGCCTGTGGGTGGACTCAGACCCCAGTCTGGTTTGGGGACAAGCTGAAACAGGTGGAGCCATGTCAATCAGTCTGAGCCCCAGGGGAGAGGTCTACTGCAGTGTGCGTGGCTGCTGGGCAGCTGCCATGGCCAGCCTAGTTCTCCAGCCATGAGGGCTCCTCAGAAAGAAGCCTTGGAGCCTGGGGGCCTCTGGTGCCCCCAGGCTCCCAAAGAAGGTCCAAGGCCACACCCACCAGAAGCACCTGAGCCTCCTCTCTCTGCCTGCCGTGATTGTGCACTGACATCCGGCTGCCTTGCCCACCTGGGTGGTTTGGCTGAATACCTGGCAGGGCGGGGGTGGGGGGAGGTTTGCCTTCAGTCCATGGGAAGCAGCTGCGGGGGGTGAGGATGGGATAGAGGCCCCTGGGGGACCCCCCGGCTTGCTGCCATCTCATTTTTTTTTTTTTTTTTTTGAGACAGAGTGTCACTCTGTTGCCTGGGCTAGAGTGCCGTGGCATCAGCCTAGCTCGCAGCAACCTCAAACTCCTGGGGCTCAAGCGATCCTACTGCCTCAGCCTCCCGAGTAGCTGGGACTACAGGCATGCGCCACCATGCCCAGCTAATTTTATATATATGTATGTATTTTTTAGCTGTCAGATCATTTCTTTCTATTTTTTAGTAGAGACGGGGTCTCGCTCTTGCTCAGGCTGGTCTCGAACTCCTTAGCTCAAACAATCTGCCCGCCTCTGCCTCCCAAGTGCTAGGATTACAGGCGTGAGCCACCGCGCCCGGCCCATCTCACTCTTTAGTGGATGCATTCTGGGCTGTCCCTGGCCTAAGGCCCAGTGACACTCTTCCCTGTCTGTTCTGCCTGTATCTTCAGAATAAATGAAACCCAAATGACCCTCCAGGGGCAGCTGTCACCTCCCTGACCAAAGGGCCTGGCCACACTGAGGTCCTCTTTGAAGTGCCACCAAATCCTCACCCTCCCCACCCTGACCACCCTCTGCTCACATTTCAGGCTCTAAGACCAGGAAGGAAGGAACAGGCACAGGTAAAGATCCCCTGACAAAAGCCACGTCATTCCTGCCCTACACACCGGCTTCCCCCAGACCCACAGGGACTGTACCAAAAAGGCTGGGGGCTGGACAGTAATTTGCTTATACTTTTACAGATACGTTCTTCCCAATTTCATGAAATCAACTTATTTATACTTATTTCCCAGTTTTTTTTTGCTGACCTAGTAGAATTTTGCTTTAAGTCAAAGAACTACGCAAAAGCCAAGGTCAAGGCTACACTTCGCAGCGACAGCTGTGCAGAGGGCTCGGAGTGCAGGGAACAGGTCAGCCCCACTCCTGCCGGGGCCGCGCTTCCACCGCCCGAAAGCGGGCGGGACCCGGACCCCCACGCAGGGGAGGCGCGGCCGGGGTCTCACCTGAGAGCGGGCCGGCCCCGCGCGGTTCTCCCCGGGGCCCGCCGGCAGCTCGTTCCCCGGCGGCGGCTCCTCGCTGGCGCGGCTCCCCTGGGGCTCAGCGGGCTCCGAGGAGCCGAGGCCCCCGGCGGCCGCCAGCAGGCCCGCGTAGACGAGCAGCAGGCGGGCTCCAGCGGGGCGGCGGACCGAGGCCATGCGGGCGGCGGGTCCCTCGCGGCTCCGGCGCGGTGTCTCCCGAGTCCCCGCGTCCGCGCCTTATAACGCGCTTGAATCCCCCGCCGCGCCCCCTCCCGGCTCCCGCGCGCGCTGCAGCCGGGGGTGCGGGACAGAGCAGTGCGGGGGTGTGGGGCGGGGGTGGGGAGGAGCGCGGGCAGTGGCGGGGACGGGGTACGCTGGGAGGGAGGGGGCGCGGGGATGGGGAGACTTCAGGGCTCCTCCTCGGAGCCCCTTTCCCAGGCGGGAATCCCTCCCTTCCGGGCCGCCTTCTCCCCCTGGCAGGTGCGCACTGTTCCTTCACCCTGGGCGCACCTGCAGGGACCCAGGGGGCGCAGGGAGCAGAGCAAATCCACAACCTGGGGCAGTGACCCAGCACTGTGGGGGCCTACTGAGGCCCAGGCTGGGAGAACTCACCCCTGTCCCGCCCGTGATGTTGGGGGCAGATGGGAGCGGAGGCCGGGCCGCCCACCCGGGTCAACACAGGGAACCCCACCTGGAGGGGTGGATCAGACCCTGCAGGCCTCAGGAGAAGGCGAGGCACCTGAGGAGAGCCAGCCTCCTCGCCCTCCTGGGCTGCTTTCTATATACACACACGCACGTGGCTGCCTGCAGGGGCAGTGGAATAAAAACCCATGAAGGGGCCACAGCTGGCTCTCTTGTCCCAGGCCCTAAGGCACCTGCACCTGCACCAGCATTTTGTTAAGGGCTGGGGCAGGCCCAGCTGGAAGTGTACCTCCAGGGTCTTCCACTACCACTGACACTGTTGCCCACCTCTTCTGAAAAGAGCAGCCTGCAGGGAGGAGGCCTCCCCCGTCCTGTGTCACAGGGCGAGGCACCAAGAATGGAAGGGAAGTACCAGAACCAGGCAGGTGGTGGCCTTGCCCAGCCAAGGTTGATCTCAGACTCAAGCTCGCCTGTGTCACCTACCTTTTCTGGCCATTCATGCAGTAGTCCACCTGGCTGGCCTGGCTGGCCCTCGCACAGGGACACACAGCCCATGGACAGAGGCGGGCACGGGGCTGGAGGCAGGCCCTCTGGCCCACTGGGCACGGTTGTGTCCTCACAGCCACGTGTGCCCGTTAGGGCTCTTCCTATTGCAGCAGGTGTGGAATATGAGCTATGTGATGAGCTCGGAGGTTATTGGCGAGAACACAGCCCTGTCTTTTCCCCACAGGGAATATGGACCCCACAGGTGCAGGACTCCCTGCTGGGGGCCTGCCTGCCGCTGTGGCTCAAGGTGGACAGTGTTCCAGGGACGTGGGGGATGAGATGCCTCGATTTGGGGGACATGATCCTTAAGATGTTCTTGTGACATCATTCCACTTCGCAGTGGGGGCCCCAGCCCGTGAGGCCAGTGCTGGGCACAGGAGCCGTTGCTATGTGAAAAGGTTATTTTCCCAAACAATGAACTATCCTGGTGATGTCATAGGCCCTGCCAGAGGGCCCAAATCAAATTGGTTCTGGTGCCGGTGCAGCCTCCTGTAATACAATCCCGGGTGAGGACACGGCCTGGCCGGGGGGCCGGAGAGCTCCGAGGGCTGGGGCCTTCAGGTGGGGCTCCTGTGTGTTTCTGGGGGCACATTTCAAAACAGCTTCCACTCAGAGGAGGGCGGAGCCCAGCAAAGAATTGTATAGATCAAGGGGTGCCCCTGCCCCTGTGGTGCAGAGTAGACTGGCCTCCGGGCTTTAGGAGCGGGTGGATCCCAGGGCGGGCGTACAAGTGAGTGGCCACAGCCTATGGGGCGCCTCCCCCACGCGCCTTCGCGCCTGGCTGAAATCTAATCCTCATTCTTGGGGCCTCCTGTCACGACCTCTGCCGGCTTCCCAGCAGCCTGATGCAGTCAAGCTGTTCCCACTCTTCTCTCTTCCTCCAAAGGAAGGGCCTTTGCCGATGAAGTCATGGGAATAAAAGCTCCTTTTGCCCCGAAAACAGTGGGAGGCTGAAGTCAGCTTGCTGTGTGGCCTCCAGACGGACATGCAGACAGCCTTTGCTGTTTACCAGAGCCCTCTAAGCGCACGACGTTATCTCATTCTCAAATCATTTGATTATCCCCATTGTACAGATGAGGAAACTGAGGCTCAGATCTTGGGATTGGCCCAAGGTCATTGTGGAGCCAACAAACAAAACCACGTCCAGGTCTCACCCCACAATCTGAGGTCAGTAGCTCTGAGGAACCCACAGATTCAGTTCAAGTCAGAGGACGTCACTCAGTTCCTGTGGCAGGCCGGGCACAGGGCCGAGTGCAGGAGTGAGCTGTGTGCACCCCGGGCAGGGTGTGAGCAGTCTCAGATCTAACGGGGGAAGCTCTTTGTCACTCCTGTCCAGAGAGTCTCTTGGGGGATTTTCTGCTAATTGTCTCCATGTTTCCAGTATGTTAATTAAAAAGAAATCATCTTTTGCTTACCTCTCAGTTTAAAGCAAGAAGGTGGATACTGGTGGTATTGTTTGCTGTTTTGCTAAGAATCACATCCTTAAATGTGACTGTGACAGCTTCATGCCTGGCTGCGCCGCTGCGAACCTGGTCCCGGGAAGCTGGAGAGATGGCGGCACACACAGCGGCAGAAGCCACGCTGGAGGCTGAGCGGCTGGCACTGCCCTGGGCCGGATCAAAGATGAAAGACGCAGCCCTGCAGCAGACAGCCTTGCCTCGAGCGTGGCTGTGCCCTCCCTCCCGCACGTCACCGGCAGATTCCCGGTCAGCGTGCATCGTCTCAACTTGGTCAACTGGCTGACCAACAACCGCAGTAGTGGTCTAACTTGACTGCCAGGGAACTGCCAGGTGACCTGGTCCCTTTAGTTGGAGCTATCTGAGGGTGGCAGCAGCCTGATTCCAGCAGTCACTGTCCCTGCCTGGAACAGGGAAGGTGCACGATAATAATAAAGTATCCTGTCTGGAAGATGCTGGAAAACACTAGCCCGGCAGAAGTGGCTGAGCATCCCTTGGCCCCCGGCTCGCCTGGGAACCAAAGGGAGCTGGGCCTGGCCTCTGAGGGCACCGAGTGCTCCCTGCAGGCTGGGGCTGCTGCGGGGCCTCAGCGTCTCCCGCATCCTCTGTGGGAGAGGCAACACGCACCCACTCAGCGCATGTGAGCACGCTGGGCTGGGAGGTGGGTTTCAGTCCC
Source organism: Varecia variegata (assembly GCA_028533085.1). Lineage (NCBI taxonomy): Eukaryota > Metazoa > Chordata > Mammalia > Primates > Lemuridae > Varecia > Varecia variegata. The sequence continues at coordinate 1,883,259 of CM052439.1, forward strand.
CCACGGCCTGTGGGCCTGAGAGTGTGGGGGCATTTGCATGTGTTCCAAGGCTAGCCGATCCCTTTCTAGAAGCCCATATTAGCCCCCAACCTGCTAATGGGTGCTTGCTTTCCTGGGGACTTTGATGATGGAAGAGGACACCTTGGCTGCCCCCAGACATTCCTTGGTGGGTGAGTACGTTACTGTCCCTTTCCGTGGAAGCCCTGAGTGTTTGATTAGTGTGCCGGAGCCTTCTGCCTGTGTCCTGTGCTTGGCTGCCTTCCCTGCCTGCTGTCTGCCCCGAATGGGCCTGTCGGGCCTCCTGCACTCTGGATTCTGGGGCGCTTGGCCAGCAGGGGCACTAGCGGGAGGCCGGGGCAGGAAGGAGAAGGTGGAGGGGGCCCATTCTGGCCCTTCCTCCCGGTGGGGTCATGGGTGGCAGAGGCTCCGTCCCATACCCAAGGCCCCCGCTCTTGCCAGCCCTCCCTGCGAGGCTCTGGAGCCCGGAGCCTGCCTCTGGCCCTTCCCGTCCCCGGAGACAGGGGTGCCGCAGGGTCCCCACTCCTGCTGTTGCTGGGGAGCCTCTGCAGCCCTGGCCGGGCTCCCTGCAGCCTGCCCGCACTTGGTGACAGCCCTTTATTAAAGTCTCCTTAATTGCTCTCAGTCACCCAACTGCCGTTCCCTCCTGGGCCCCTGAGTGGGGCAGCTCAGCGGGTTGGGTCAGCCGAGGTGTGGCCTGGTGCCCCAGAGCTGAGCGCCAGGCCCTGGAGTGGCACGCGCCCCGCCCCCGCCCGCGCCCCACCAGGGTCTGCCCCCCTCCAGGCCTGCGGGAGCAGAGGGCACCCTGTCGGCTACCCGTTTGTGATCAGAATAAGCCTATTTTGACATTTTGAGTCTTTGTTTTTATTTTTATTTATTTATTTAAAAATTTTTTTTGCAAAAATGGTTTATATCGAGTCTTCATTTTAAACAGCCCTTTGGCTGGCCTCCTTCGATAACTGTCTAGAAAAGATTTCAGGAGATTTCTGTGTGGAAACAGTCAAAGTTCCCAGAAACCCTCACCCTGTTTCCCCCAACCCACCGCCGATGCTGCTTGCCCCAGGCCCCGGCTCTGGTTCCTTTGGGACACACTCAGCTGTCCCACAAGACAGGGGCGTGAAAAGGCAGGTCTGGGGGCAAAGCAGTTCAGGGCTACAGAAGCGGGAGGGACAGGGGACTCCTGTCCTCAGAGCCCAGGGACTCCCGGGGCCCCCCTGGCCCCCATTGGGCCGGCCCTGGAGAGGAACCTGGATCCGGAGGGGGACGGGAGCTGCCCACGGCCTCCGAGGGGCAGTGCTAGGGCTGGTGCTCTGTGACGGCGGGGATGTGGCACTCAGCACCCACAGAGAGTCCTTGGTTACAAAGGCAGGTGCCTCGTCAGGTGGGAGAGAAAGCTTGGAGGCTGGGCCAGCCTGTGTGGGATCCCTGTCAGACCTGGGGGCTCTGCAGAGGCCTGAGCCACCCTGAGTCACGCCGCGTGCTGGCAGGGAGCCGTCAGATGCTACCCCCTCCCTCTCCTGGGAGGCTGCTGGAGGCCCCAGAGTCACCCCGGAAATCCCTGCGATGCCCCGGGTGGGCCTCACCCAGTGGGGAATTTCTTCTCATGAAGAGCCTTTGTTTGAAGACAATCATCCCAAGAAACAGAGGAAGGAGGGTGCCCTGCCTCCCTGGGGGCTGCGCTCCTGGTGGGAGGGTGGCACGGAAGAGCTGGGCGGGGCCTCCTTTGTCCCCAGAAGCCTGGCGCCATGGGGAGAGCCCAGAGCCCGCCCAGCCAGCCCCGTGAGCGGTGGACACCCCGCCTGGAGCCCCGGAGCAGAGGCTGCCGCTGTGGTGGCATCCAGGTGGCCTGGTGCTGACCCTGTCCCAGGGCCCTTCTCTCTCAGCTTCCTGGGCCACTCCGGGTTGAACCCGCATGTGTGCGATTGCTCCGGAAGCCACTGGCCGGGCCCAGAGGCAGGAACGGCTGAGGCTGGGAGAGCTGGAGCTGCTGTCCCGCTGTCCCGGGGCCTCAGCACCTTTCTCTGAGGTCCTGGCAGCCCGAGGGCGGCAGAGCTTCTTGTCCCCATTATGCAGATGTCCAGTGACCCGGCCCTTGGGGCTGCTCAGATCAGAGCTTGGTGTGGCAGCTCCAGAGACCAAGGCTGTGTGCGCCGGGCTGTGCCATCTGACAACCCCAGTGGCCCGGGCCCGGCCTGAGCCCTGGAGGGGACGGCAGCTCCATGTGAACAAACAGGCAGGATAAAAGTGGGCTGTTCCATGGGGGTGACGGGGAGCTGCCACGGGGACCCGTCCCCCCAAGCCCCCTGGCTTAGTGCTCCTGGGCGGGGCTGAATGGCTGGGTCCACTTGGAGACGTCCAGGAAGACGGCGGAAGCCCCGTGGTAGAGCCAGAGGCGAGGCAGGGCGCCATGGTGGGTCCAGGCGTCCCGCACAGTGTCGTACGCCTCCATCTCCACGTGGTAGTCGCCATCCATGCCCTGCCAGCGGCCACCTGTCACATACAGCGCGTCACCCAGAGGCACCAGTGCGCCGTTCTCATGCAGGCTGTGCAGGGACTGCACCTGTGGACGGCCAGCCGGTCAGTGTCAAGGGGTGGCCAGAAGGCAGTGGTGAGGGGTGCCCTTGGCAGGGCAGGGGACAGGCGGAGAGGATGGCCAGCCGCTGGCCCTGTCCTATCAGGGCACCAGCGCACTGACTGAGGAGTTCATCCCTGGGCCCCTGCAGCTTCCTGTCCAGCCCCGTCTCACGGACGGTGTTTTCAGCCCCCGGAGTGAGAGGGGACCTGAGGCCTGACCTGGAGCTGCCTCCCAGCTTCACGGCAGCTCTGGCCCCGACAGACACCC